>OY755238.1:63529173-63866907 GCA_963576725.1 Azorinus chamasolen | reverse complement strand
AACGCATAATAATTAGCCAATAGTAGCGCGGGCATGACCGTTGTCAGTTGTATTGCTACGCTGTTTGTAAACAATGACCGAAACAGCCGTCAGCTATAGCTTGTTTCTCTTTCAATGGCACTTTTCAGAGCAATGTCATAAAAACTAAACAGGTATTATCTGCTTTACAGTTTGTTCTCATTTTGATCAAATGGTAGTAAGAAAACAGACTTACACGTGTCCCAGAATATTTCCCAGACATACAATAAAATAGCATAAACATTGAACTTAAGATTGAAGCGTTTTTCATAGTAGATTCAAATTTTATTTTTACGCAATCTATATAGTTTCTTGTCTTGGCATATATCAACAAATATGGCTGTCAGATTTATTACACTTGTAGTATAGTAAGCCTAATCAACTATTTATCAAAAAACTTATAACATTTAAATGCAATGGCCGATGGATGTATTCAATCAATCTATTTTAGAAAATACGAGTATTCTAACATTTTGTCCGATAGTGTGCTTCACAGTTTATTCAATTCTAAATAACATTTATATGTATGCAAATGACTGTGAGTGCAGTGAAAGAGCCTGGCGCGTTTGTGCTATGGTCTGTGGTATCTTCGATGCACATTTCATGTGACGCAACTCAAATACATAGCTCGATTAATATAACCAATATTACTATTGTATTCGGGACTTTGATTTTTTAAGATATTTGTTTTTCATTATACCACAGGGCGGGAATTAAAAAAAATATTTCAGTCATATCGCGATGTCCAGCTAATTACAGGTGGCGAAATATCCAGGAGTTTTTCCCATTTACAGAGCAAATTGCATTTTTACGAGATCGGTACAACCGGGTAAAACCACCAATCTACCGATGGTATAATAGATCAGACGTAACACATACAGTCTGATTAAGACTCCTCGAAGGTTTTCATTCCTCTTAAAGACATTACCCAGGTCCATTCAATGATTTCCCCCCCCTCCCATTGTTCTCAATAGGCGTGAAAGTAACAGTAAAAACATGATACAAGTGTGCAAAATATGGCAAGCCGTCTCATTCTGTCTAGAGAGGCCCTGACATACAATTAGTCAAGGGGAACACACTCAAAAGACCATTGTTGGTCAGAACCCAATAGAAGTTCAACCCTTAAGAAGCCTACCACTAACAAACAAAGGGCCATATGCAAACAGGTTGGATCCAGATGAGACGTCAAGTAACCCGGCATCTTATCTGGATCCAAGCTATTTGAAAGACAACATTTTCACAAATTGCCCTGCCGTTTCCAAGAAGTTCTTTAAAATAAATGACGACAGACGGCGACAGACCGGGACACAGGGCAAACACAATAGCTCACTTTAACTCAAGAAACACTGCAAATAGAGTAATCACCCGTTCTCACAGCATCTCTCGGTAAAGAATTGCTGAAATATGATTTTTCGTTAGTGTGGGTCAAGTACTTTCAGTGAAAAAAAAGACAGATTACATAGGGCAATACTTCCAAAAGAGATGTCCCACAGAGTTTTTATCCTTGGACACAGCTGCCTTTTCTCCCAACAAGGTCTATCAGAATATGTAAATACTGCTCAGAAAGTTATAATTTAACCCCTGCACCCTGCACTTGATCTCAATGAGATATATTTGTATGTGGAGTGTCATGAATGTAGGTTGAGCACTTTAGAAGACATTCACAGGCCGAACGGACAAAGCGGGGCCTATATGCTCCTTCTTATAGTTTCAAGGAGCATAATAAAAAATAAAAACATATACTGCATTAGTGACAATCTAATCATTTCCAATCATCAAATGTAAGAGACGGGCCTCACATGGAACGCTCCAGTGGTTCTTGACAGGCAGACTGCTATAGCTCTTACCATGTGCCGCATGCTTTTTCACAGGTTAACTGTAAAGACCCAAGCCGGCCAAGGGAATGTCTTTAAATTAACTCCCCCGTTTGACGGACTCCAGTTGGCGTACAGTTAACATAACCAGTCTGATCTGGGTCTTCTCCGATTGGTACGTTATAGATAAATATACCATTAATACTAAACGCAGGCGTTCTGAGGTAGATTTATTTTCAAAGACATACATAGATGTTGTGCAAACATTACGAGGTACAAGCGTCAAACATCAATTATGAAACACAGTCATAAGATATCTAAACACTGGACGGTTCGAAATTATGCTTAGCTAAAACGACTGAGTTTCTATTTTTATGAATACAGTCTTAGACAGAGGAAAATCACTTAATAAAAGGAATAAATCTAAATGAAAATTTTATTCCTACACAATATTTTATACCCTCTTAGTAGATACGAATTCTCAAATACCAACGTCTTTACACCTACAATCATTTAAACTATAATACCAATTTTCAGAATACAAACACTTTTGAAGAAAAATGTTTCTAAAGAATCTCAACTACAAGTGTTTGAAACAAAATAGTTTTTCTCTAATAATCTGTGCAGACTATTGTCTATTCGTCACCATAGAAAATCTAATCTACCTACACATTCTGGTAAGGCAAACTTATTGTGTGTTATATCATGGACATCTCAAACAAAATTTGAGCCTCTATATACAGCTAAAAGGCAAAAGCCAATATTATACCGAGTTTTGTAAGTATTGATCTTTTATCACAAAGAGTGATTGTCACATAGACCTGACTCCACTCAATAGATACATCTTTAAAAACTGCATTTTTACACGTTAATCTTAAGGGGTGACTTTGACATTGACCCGATCCTCCTAAATAGCTTTAACAGATGCATGTGCACACTAACATAAAGTTTCAATTTCAAATAGTTCAAAAGTTGGAGCCAAGGTTGAATTTGCTAACAGAAAACAAACAGGACAAAAAATAGACCACCAAAATGCAGCTGTTTAATATGCACAAGAATACAACATATGAAGCACAAAGCATATATTTATCTTATGCAAACAGATTAGACCCTGAACTGACAGTTCCTACCGAACCAATCTGGTCTGGGTCTTCTCCAGATGCGAAGGCGTAGTAAAGCGTATTCTTGGAGGAAAGGGTTAACATAAAAATAGTCTGGAGTCGATTGTGAACCTCTGTCTGAGGTACGTTATAGATACACATACCATCAATACTATAAGCAAAGGTTTTGAGGTAGATTTTTGCACATAATAATGATAATAATAATAATAATAATAAAGACTTTATTTAACGAGAGTACTCATTTGGTTATGACCAATCTTTCATGAGGCCCTCAAACAGAGAGAAAACATATATACAATTACATATATACAATTTGTAATGCTTTCATAATAATTTTGCATAGGCACCAACCTTGCACTGGTGATAAACAGATCTGAGTGTAATCCATTATGTGCTAAGCACAATTTTTACCACACGCAGTGTAGACCCGGATGAGTGAGTTCCTGTAGGATCCCTCTCATCAGGATCTGCATTGCTTGCAATGGGAAATAGAAATTGAAATTCAAAAATCGTTGGCTCTGGTGCAAAAAGGCTACATGTGGAATTCATAGGTAAAATTAATGCAACCCCATTTCACCGAGTTGACGATTTAGATCGATTAGAACTAACGATATCAGTGACAAACTGCATCATGTACATAGACTGTGTCAGCAAAAGATGACATGGATAAATGACGTCATGAATTTTCAGGACTATTTTTAAACTCTGGGAATTCCATTTATTAATAGTATACCATTGCCAAGTGCTTATGACGCGAATGCATACGTCATCCATGACGTGAATATATAACGTAATCAAATGACGCAAATCAGACGCCGTCAAAAGATGTTTAACATCCATAAATGGAAAAGTAGTAAAGTCAAGCAGGCAAAGCCACATGCAAGACGCAACCACCACCAAAACACCGATAGACAGCATGACACACACACACACACAACCACACACCCAAACGCACACACACACACGAAATGAACACAGAAAACACCAAAAGAGACACAAGAACCAGGGACAAACGTTCCACACATGAACAAACCACAAGCACAAAGACGCAAGGCAAACAAAAGGAAGGGTGACAAAGAGAGTACCGCCTTGGCACGGTCAGCAGCAAAAACACCACTGGGGGTTTAAACCGGTTTACGGACGTCCTAACCTCACACTTCTCTCAAAGTCACCCTAGCTTTACAAATATTGTAAATAAAGGTATCCCCGCTGGACTTACCCACTGATTTCGCCATGAGCAAGTGCCCGGGCCGACCCCGGACGTCCTCGGGCATTCTCGCGGCCGCGAAAATTCCACGAAAACAACCGAGCACGTCCCAAACACCGTCCCCGTACACCCACGGAAGTCGGCGGAAATCCAAAAACCAATCATGGACGAAACACCTTAAATACCAGATCCATACGTAGAATGCTGCACAGAATTACAGATACACGGATATGTAAGACAAGTAATATCCAAATGCAGGTCGAATGTTGCACTAAAACTAGTTTGTTTCTCATCCTCTGTATATACAAGAATTTGGCTAGTAAATATTCATCGGAGGAGAAGTATTATAAACTTATGTCCCGAACTACTTTGCCGAGTTTACGAATTAACAGATTTTTTATAGAATTTTGCGATAATAAAAGAGTGCAAGAATGGTACATTAGCAAAATCATATAGATATACATAAATGAAATCAACACCAAACTCATAGTACGATTGAAGAGATCTTATAACGGTATAATAGATCTGTGTCTTAACATAAAACACTGGCAACAAGACCATTAACAACAGTAGAATACAGCAAGCATTGTAGGCCCTGTTAATAGGACCCAGATTGGAGTCCTCCGGTCAGAGACCACCCGGTTTGCTACAATATGTCATATCTCACACAAAACAGGCAATCTGTTATAAATCACATCAAGGGAGGCTATTTAAAAACCAGATGATGTGCCACAAACAGTAAAGACCCTGACTATAAATATTTGGCAATCACTTCTCCATAAATCAGGATCCACACCTTTTGCAGAATAAGAACAAAGACAAACAGTGAAGAGCCTAATCAGAGGAACTTCTAAATAACAGTTAACTTGTGAATAAATGTCAAGAATAGGGGTGAAATTGAAACACATGTCTGTTTTGTGAAAGAACTATAATATTGAAGATGTATTAATCGTTTAGCTTTGTCGACTGTAAATACAATTTTTTGAATTGAATAACCGAACTGGCATTTTTCACATGATAAGACAGGCTGTTCCAAATAGATGATCCGGAATAAATAAACGATTTTCTAAACAATTCAGTTTTAGGTCTAGGTGAGTAGAGTTGAAAGTTAGAAGATGATCTCAGCGTTTTATCATGGATGTTAGAAGTATGAGTGAACATATTTCTCAGGTAATCTGGAGAAAGGTCATTGAATATTTTATATAATAAAACAGCTTTTTGAAATTTTACTCTTTCAGGAAACGTTAACCAGTTAAGTTCATTGAATAGATCTTTAGATGGGGTGGAAAAATCTTTGTCAAGTATAAGTCGTGCGGCTCTTTTTTGAAATCTTATGAGTTTATCCACTTGTGAATTGTTACAGTTTCCCCATATAACACATACACATATGCTATGCAAACAATATCAGGTACAAGCGTCAAAAATTAGTTACTGAGGTTTTACGGTTATACTTATGTCCTATAAAACATAGTTATAAGATATCCAAACACTGGCCTGTTCATAAACATGCTTAGCTAAGTAGACTCGGCTATACTTAAGTATTGTATCAACACAGTCTTAGATGGGTGAAAATAACTCAATAGATGAATCTTTAAAAACTGCATTTGTACACTAACTTTGATCTTGAAGGGGGTCTTTAACATTGACCTGATCCTACTAAATAGATACAGCTAAACAGACGCATGTGTATACTAACATGAAGGTTCTATTTCATCTAGTTAAAGTTGGAGTCAATGTATAAGTTTCTGACAGAAAACAAACATGACGAAAAAGGTCAATCAAAGGCAGCATGTATATATGTTTGAGAATACAAAACATAAAGCAAAGAGCATAAATCTTCAACAAACAGAGTAGTTCGTGATCTCACGGTTCCTACCGAACAAGTCTAGTCTGGGTCTTCTCCGATTGGAAAGGCCTAGTAAGGCGTATTCATTGAGGAAAGGGTTGACATACAAATATTCTGTGACCCATTTAAAACCTCTGTTTGAGATACGTAATAAATACACATAGCATCAATATTATACATAGACGTGCTGAGGTACATATATGCACAAACATACGTGCAAACATTATGAGGTACAAGGGTCAACCATCAGTTATTGAAGTTTTACGGTTAAAAATTGTTTCTATACTGTCGTTTCAAAATATTTTTTCTCTACATAATCAGTGCAGATTATTTTCTCTACATCACCAAAGAACATCCATTCTTCCTACGGCAAGAATCGAACACAGTCTGGGAATGCTAACTGTGTGTTATAGCATGGACTTTCCCAGGTAACAATGAACCACAGTTACTATTTTCATTTCTGCGGTACAAATATTGTCAACACAAATTTAATAACATGCATATTTGCATGAAAACGATATTTATTTCATGCTTTCCGGTGGAATACTAGGATATAACAGTGGATTATCACTTGATAAACTCACTGTTTGAACAGTGAAGTTACCAATTTGATAATTTCACTGTTACCGGACCACTTGTTCACCAATGGGGATTTTAACTTGCACTAAGCAGTCACATGTTTAGTAACCCAATACTGTTCTTATTTTATGGGGTCGTTTTGCAATGTTTTGTTATATTTTTCAAAATAGTTTCGCAGGGAATACATTTGATAAAAATGGAACACAAACGGTACAAAATAAAATCCAAATTGGGACTCAAACCCAGACCTTCTATCCATAAATGACAAGACGTCCTCTCATTAGACCATCTGGACGAAATGTAGTACTGCTGTTTGCTTTTTTTAATTTATAAACGTTCCAGCAATCGATTTTAAATTATGATTCATAAAATTAAACCAAACACCTGTACCGAATCTACTGTACAAGTACAAAAAATGAGTCAAGCAGGAAACACCACATACAGAACAAACACTCGCCCGAACAGCAACACAAGGAAACAGCAAATGTACATAACTACAAAAAACAACAAGAGACGCACAAAGACAAAACAAACATACAATAGGAGGAAGATGGAAGTACCGCCTTGGAACGGTCAGTGACAAAAGTCACTGGGGGGGGGGGGTAAACCGGTTTATGGGCGCCCAACCTCACTCTTATTCCATCCCCACCCTAAAAGACAAACAGTGTAAATAAACGTATCCCCTCTCCGACTAATCTACAACAACCGCGACGGCAAATACAATGGTAAAGTGCATGTATAACGAAACAAGATGTGTTTGTGAAACACTATGCCCCCTCATATATTTGACCTCTGACCTTGACTTCTGACCTTGACCTTGACATGTCACCCCTCAAAATGTGCAGCCTCATGAGATACACAAGCATGCCAAATATCAAGTCTCTATCTCTACTGGTCCAAAAGTTATGGCCAATGTTAAGGTCGGCGATTTGACCCATATATTTGACCTCTGACCTTGAAGGATGACCTTGACCTTGACACGTCACCCCTCAAAATGTGCGGCTTCATGAGATACATATGTATGCCAAATATCAAGTCTCTATCTATACTGGCTCAAAAGTTATGACCAATGTTAAAGTTGCTGACAAACAAACAGACAAACAGACAAACAGACAGACAGGGCAAAAACAATATGCCCCCCGACTATCGTCTATGGGGGCATAAAAACATTTAATTGAACATACTGTATCCACCTATCGCTAGTGTACTGAATGATTGAGCTGCAAACAGAGTAACTGTAGAAAAGCAATAAAGGGTACGACAAAAATGAAATAGTACAGATATCCGACGTTCTCCTTCCATTTCTGGATTTAAGAGGTCGCCTTCATAGAGTACTAAACCTTTAGCCTTGCAGTACAGCAAATTCATGCCGTTTTACTCGATGCCATCATCAACAGTGACACTAGGCAGAACAAATCAACCGTGATTATCTACAGGATTCAATAGCGGATTTCAAATCAGCACCTTCCCTGACAGTCATTTCGATGTTCATGTCACCGGTTACTAGATCTATAAAAACAATTCGGTTTCGAAAACGCAAAATCTTTCTCAGGTAATTTCAAATTCTCCATTGAGCAGACTGTTCAAAAGACTTTAAGACATGACATTGGCCTGGCCTTACTCAAATGATGCAACTCATTGAAATGCATGAGCACGTCAAACTTAAGGCCCCGTATATAGCTAAAAAGCAAAAGCTAACATTATTATCTTTTGCAAATATTAATCACAAATAGTAATTTCGTCCTAGACACTAACCCACTCTATAGTTTCATCTTTAAAACCTGAATTTGAACACTAATTTTGATCGTGAAAGGTGTCTTTGCCCTTGACCTGATCCCACTAGATAGATACAGCCTTAACAGATCCATGTGTGGACTAACATGAAAGTTCCATTTCATCTATTTCAAAGGTTGGAGCCAAGGTTAAAGTTGATGACAGAAACAACAAGAAATATATTTAAAAAAAAGTATTCAACGGCATTCAAATATTGACAATAATAGTATTAAATCTCTGCCATATTAATTTAAACGTTTAGAGATTCTTTTAGTACAGGGAATTAGATCTATGAAGGGTTGCTTGTTATTATACTAGCAGAGATGTATGCAATGGAAATGACTTGGAGTAGAAGAAGCAATTATTGAAATATTTCAAGTTACTTTTCTATAGGAAATCACTATTAAACTGTACAATGTCAAAGTGGTTTTTTTTAATATCTAATTAGTTCTTCATTTTACGTATCATAAAAATGTACATGAAAACGCCTATATTTATGTTGATGTGAAAAAACCCAAATTGAATACACTTTAAAGCATATAGAATTAAGTTTTTGTTTGTGCAGAGTCTGTAATTACTTGAAGAACGGTATTTACCTAGCCTAGATCAACGCATTAAACGACTTGTGTATCATCATTAGTGACATCATTAACTGAATCTACATACATTTTAAAACAATATAAAGTTAGCAACCTCAACCTACTTCCACGATCCAAACCACAAGGTGATAGAGCCGTAGCAATAGCCTTCAGTAAGTACCTTTATATCAAAGTGAGCCAACAACCAGAGCCCCGTTGCTGTGGTTGGGGAAAGTAATTAATGCTATAAATGCCACTACTCTAATATACTCTCTCTATCTATCTCCCTCATGTTGATTCAGGAAGAAGCTGTAGAATCAGTTCTATATTACACCATAAGCAAACAGGACAGACCCATTGCATTGCACGTTTCGTTGCATCTAACATCCAGATGTTGCCAGGCAACGTGATATTATCATGTTGTAGACCTTTGAAGTATGCATGCTTTTAGTTGGTCAATAATTCAAAACTAATAAAGCATGTATGTTTTCATGTTCCAGCTTAACGCTTTAGTCTCGTCATAATACTAGTATCTGTGGACTTTATGAAAGATATTTGTTCTGTTGATATTTAAAGAGACTTATAGGACATGTGAACATTGATTTGATATAACTGACATAATGATTTCAGTGGTTCTGATCAGGATTTTATACTTCATAAGTCATTTATTGTTAGGCACAATAAAGGTTGTAATGTAGCATGCGTGTTTAATTTCACAAGCCCCGCCTATGATTAATGTCGGTATTTATTGTATTTTCATCCCGTTCCAAATGCTATTGGTGGTAAACAAGCTCGTTATACTGGGGTGCATAGGCTATACGCTCGTATATGTTTGTTGTATCAACCCAGCTGTTGCATCGCTGCTACGCAAAATAGATTGATTCCATCATCATTCGTGAATTTGTCAATCTGCTAGATTATAATAAGCTAATGTTTTAGCTATTGCTTAAGGCGGGCTGTATTGTACCTGTTCACTGTCTGAAGTCAGACATCCGACCTAAATCACTAGATGGAAGATTGTACCACTTGACATGGATGTTCCTTTGCAGCTATTATTCTGTCTTTCTGTATAAATATATATAAATTGTCTGTGGAATTAGCCATTTCCAAAAAAAGTGCCGTACCGGGGATCGGTTATTTGCCGAAAATATTAATTTTACTTATTACTGTGGTAACCGACGCTTTGTACAAACTAATATTGCTTTTCGAACATTTATTGGATCCAGATCATCTAACAAGACGTAAGACTCATATTATAACTTGTTCCGTGCATATGACATTTTCATTTTCTGCTAATAATCGGTATATAATTATCAACCCTGTAATTTAATGGGCAGACGAATTCCAGGTGATGATCAGGGACTGCACTGATCGTCCAATCTGGGTCATCTTGATCTATAAAACAAGACAACAGGACAATTTATTCTTGTTACAAACGTTCTTTATATGTCTGTCAAATTATCACTACCTGTAACATACGAACTACAATCACTATATAATTTCTAGGCGAAATCTCCCATTGGTTTACTGTATATCTAATTGTAGGCGATTTCTTCACTAGGCGATTTCTCCAGCACCCGTGACTTCAAATTCATGGATCTGTTTACATGTGTAATAAATATTGTACTACATTCAGACAAATAACTTTATAAAACTGTATTTGAAGATAATTAATACTGATCCTGTTGTTTATATTTTGTCTAAAAATTGTTTCTTACTACATTATACTCATACTGTTTCATACTGTTGAAGTGTATGACTTCTAGTTATATTAGATCTATCACCAGGTACTATTAACAACAATTGTTAAATTTTCGACACATAACAATTTCGTTTGTCTAAATTCTTTAAATCCCAATCTAATATGATCCCAGGAATTTCGAAACGTTAGCAGACTGTATATCTGGATTTTACATAGTTTGGCCATGTGTAGAGGCATTATAAAAACAAGGCTGTATGCCAGTCAATGTATTAACTAATGAAAATACAGTTTACTGCTAAATACTAGTAGCAGTAAATACTAAATAATAAATACTAATAATAAAATGCTAAATACTAGTAGGTCATATGCAAATGAAAATACAGTTTACTGCTAAATACTAGTAGGTCATATGCAAATTACAATGTAACATATTTTCTGATTGGGGAAACTAGAACTAGTTTAAAATAGACAGCAAGCCACTGAAAAAGGATAAAAATGCCACTCAAATACAGCATTCATTTTAATATGCATAAGAATACAAAATATAAAACACAAAACATATATCTTAAGCAAACAGAGTAGACACTGATCTGACTGCAAGGACCTAGTAAGGCGTATGCATTGAAGAAAGGGTTATTTATGGGGATGTTATCTACAAACTCAGGAAAATTCGGGGTCATATCCATTTTCATGATTTGTTTATAAAACGCATTAAAACATTTAAAAAGAAAGGTTATGATCCTATTATATTGCAACACACTGCATGTTTGGTTATCGACCCCTTTACAGTCGGTAGCTACGCTTCCCTCTTTGCTTGCGCGATGACAGGCCGAGGGTAGTACTCTATGATGGTATACTCTTAAACTTGGATACAGGAGGAGCTTACCAGACTCATGTATTATTTTTTCCCTGTCGTGCCCTTAACGGCTTACCTGCAGGTGCTCTGACTTCAGCAAAGTCATTGAGTACATATTTGACGGATTGTCACAGTTATTATGCTATGTTTTACATGTTGTCCTGTGTTCACCGTCGTCTATGTTGTGGGTAAGTCCAGCGGGGATACCTTTATTTACAATATTTGTAAAGCTAGGGTGACTTTGAGAGAAGTGCGAGGTTAGGACGTCCGTAAACCGGTTTAAACCCCCAGTGGTGTTTTTGCTGCTGACCGTGCCAAGGCGGTACTCTCTTTGTCACCCTTCCTTTTGTTTGCCTTGCGTCTTTGTGCTTGTGGTTTGTTCATGTTGTGGAATGTTTGTCCCTGGTTCTTGTGTCTCTTTTGGTGTTTTCTGTGTTCATTTCGTGTGTGTGTGTGTGTGTTTGCGTGCGTTTGGGTGTGTGGTTGTGTGTGTGTGTGTGTCATGCTGTCTATCGGTGTTTTGGTGGTGGTTGCGTCTTGCATGTGGCTTTGCCTGCTTGACTTTACTACTTTTCCATTAACATACAAATAGTCTGTGATCGATTTAAAACCTCTGTCTGAGGTACGTTGAATACACATACCATCAATTCTATACACATACGTTCTGAGGTAGATTTTTGCACACACAAATACACAGATGCAGTGCAAACATTTTGAGGTACAAACGTTAAACATCAGTTCCTGAAGTTTAAATGGCTATACATTTGAATAATGTCCTATGAAATACAGTTATAAGATATCTAAACACTGGCCGGTTCAAATTTATGCTTTTTGAAAATAGTTTCTAAATTGTCATATCTCATCTAAAATGTTCGAAACTAAATAGTTTTTCTCTACATAATCAGTGCAGATTATTTTTTCAAGATCGCAAAAACATCCAATGTACCTACGGTTGGAGTCGCACACTTTATCTGGGAAGGCTAACTAACTGTGCTTTTTATCATGAACGTTCCGAGGTAAGAATGAACCACTATTTTTCATTTCTTAACATTCTGCATAGCAAATGTTGTCAACACAAATTTAGCAACATGCATATTTGCATGAAAACGATATTTTCGAAAACTTATTTTATAGCAATCTGCATTGCAATTATACAAGTAATTTTACAGTTTATTGTTTACCTTTGTGACGATCTGCAGAATGTCCTTTTGATAATGAACCTGAATGTTCTTCGGCTGGCTTCAAGACTTTAAGCCGGTGCTAGGGGGCGCGAATAGTGTTTCACTTTTAATTACTACTCAATAAAACTGAGTCTGCAATTTTCTCTTTTTATATTTCTACGTTTGCTTTCGAAAGATCACCTATTTTCAGAATACTTGTATAGTTGCTGTAAGACTGTCAGCATCTAACGCATAGCAATTTAACAGAGTAGTTTTAGGTTTGTTTTACATAACAAAATACTAGACAGTTTCCCCCTAAAGATAGCGTTTTACTTAAGACATGGCATTGACCTGACCTCACTCAAATGATTTAACTCTTTGAGATGCATGAGCACATTAACAATTAAGCCTCTGTATATGGCTAAAAAGCAAAAGCCAACATTATTCTTTTTATGCAAACATTGATCTTTTATCACAAAGAGTGATTGTGACCTAGACCTTAACCCACAAATAGATGAATCTTTAAAAACTGCATTTGTACACTAACTTTGATCTTGAAGGGTGTCTTTGACATTGACCTTATCCCACTAAATAGATACAGCTTTAACAGATGCATGTATATACTAACATGAAGTTTCTATTTCATCTAGATCGAAATGTTGAGCCAAGGTTAAAACTGTTGACAGAAAACAAACAGAAAAGGTCACTCACAGGCAGCATGTAAATATGCACGAGAAAACAAAATATAAAGCACAGAGCATATCTATTCAACAAACAGAGTAGTTCATGATCACACGATTCCTACCGAAGCAGTCAGGGTCTTCTCCGATCGCAAAGGCCTACTAAGGCATATTCAAGAAGGAATGGGTTAACATACAAATATTCTGTGATCCATTTAAAACCTCTGTCTGAGGTACGTAATAAATACACGTACCATCAATATTATATACAGCCGTTCTGAGGTACATTTATGCACATACATACACAGATGTTGTGAAAACAGTATGAGGTACACGGGTCAAACATTGTAAAATTGTTTCTATTCTGTCGTTTCTCGTCTAACATGTTTGAAACAAAATAGTTTTTCTCCGCATAATCAGTGCAGATTATTTTCTCTAAATCACCATATAACAACTAAATATGTGTTACATCATGATCATTCCGAGGTAACCACAGTTACTATTTTCATTTCTTAACATTCTGCAGTACAAATGTAGACAACACAACTTAATAACATGCATGTTTGCATGAAAACGATATATGCTAACACTTCTTTTATAACAATCTGCGTTACATTATACATGTAATTATACAAATGTGTGTGTTACCTTTCGAGAGTGATTTTGACCTAGACCTTAACCCATTCAATAGATGCAGCTTCAAAAATGCATTTGTACAAAAACAATATCGTTTTGACGTTGACCTTGACTCAATGCATGTGTACACTAACAAGCAGTTTCCATTTCATTTATTTCAAAAGTTTGAGCCAAGGTTAATGTTGCTGATATTAAACGAATGGGACAAAACATGTCACTCAAAGGCAGCATTTAAATATGTATTAAAACCTCTGTCTGAGGTACGTATATAAATACACATACCATCTATACTATACATTGACGTTCAGGGTCTTCTCCGATTGCAAGGGCGTAGTTAGGCGTATTATTGGAGGAAAGGGTTAACATACAATGCACATACCATCAATATATTACGCAGACGTTCTGAGGTAGATTTATGCACACACACATACACAGATGCGGTGCAAACATTATGAGGTACAACCTTCAAACACCAGTTACTGACGTTTTATGGTTATACGTTGTAATAATGTCCTGTGAAACACAGTTATATGATATATAAACACTGGTCTGTTCAAAATTATGCTTAGCTAGTAGACTGAGCTATACTTAAGTAGTTTTAGGAATACAGTCTGAGGCAGGTGAAAATAACTCAATGAAAAGACTTACTCTAATGAAATGTGTTTTCCTACACTCTGAATACATACGAATTATCAAATTCCAACGCCTTCATACTTTCAATCATTTAAACCGCAATACAAATTTTTAGAATATAAACACGACTTTTGAAAATTGTTTCTAAATTGTCATATCTCATCTAAAATGTTTCAAACAAAATAGATTTTCCCTACATAATCAGTGCATATCATTACATCGGCATATAACATTCAATCTGCATACGGTGGAATCGAGCACTTTATCTGGGAAGGCTAAAAAACTGTTATATCATGAATGTTCCGAGGTAACATTGAACAACTATTTTTATTTCTTAACATTCTGTAGTAAAACTGTTGTCAACCTAAATTTACCAACATGCATATTTGCATGAAAATCATATTTGCAAACACTTCTTGTCAGAAAACAAATAGGACAAAACAGACCACCGAAATGCAGCTGTTTTAATGTGAATAAGAATACTAAATATAAAGAACAAAACATATATCTTATGCAAACATGGTAGATCCTGAACTGAGAGTTCCTACTGAACCAGTCTCATCTGGGTCCTCTCAGATTACAAAGTATTCATTGAGGAAAAGGTTAACATACAAATATTATGTGATCAATTTAAAACTTGTGGCTGATCTACGTTATAAATACACATGCCATCAATACTGTACACAGCCGTTCTGATGTACATTTATGAACACACACGTTCAAACATTATGAGGTACAAGCACCAAACATCTGTTACCGAAGTTAACTCAATGAAAAGAATCAAATGTTATATTCTTACACTCTTAATAGATGCGAAAACTCAAATTCCAACGCCTTTATACTTACAATGATATAACATTACCAATTTTCAGAATAGAAACACGACTTTTGAACAGTGTTTCTATGCGATCGTATCTCATCTAAAATATTTGAAACAAAATAGTTTTTCTCTACATTATCAGTGCAAATTATTTTCTCTACATCACAATAGATCATCCAATCTGCCTACCGTGAGAATCGTTCACATTCTGGGAAGGCTAACTAACTGTGTGTTATATCATGAACATTCCGAGGTAACAATGAACCACAGTTACTATTTTCATTTCTTAATATTTTGCAGTACAAATGTTGTCAACTCAAATTGAACAACATGCAATTATACAAAGAACGTTTAGGTTAAAACTTTTAGGAAGAAAGGTTATGACCCTATTATATTGCAACAAACTTCATGTTTGGTTATCGACCCCTTTACAATCGGTCGCTACGCTTACCTCTTTGCTTGCACGATGACATACCGAGAGTAGTACTCTATGATGGTATATTCTTAAACCCAGAAATGGGATGAGCTTACCAGACTCATGTATTACCTTTTCTCTGTCGCACCCTTAACGGCTTCCATGCAGTTGCTCTGGCTTCAGCAAAGTCATTGAGTACATATTTGACGGACTTTCACAGTAGTTATGCTATGTTTTATATTTTGTACTGTGATTACTGTCTTCTATGTTGTGGGGAAGGCCGGCGGGGATACCTTTATTTACAATGTTTGTTTAGCTAGGGTGACTTTGAGATAAGTGTGAGATTAGGACGTCCGTAAACCGGTTTAAACCCCCAGTGGTGATTTTGCTACTGACTGTACCAAGGCGGTTTTCTCTTTGTCACTCTTACTTTTGTTTGTCTTGTGTCTTTGTACTTGTGTTTTGTTCATGTTTGTCTCTGGTGCTCGTGTATTTGTTGGTGATTTCTGTGTTCTTCTCATGTGTTTGCGTGTGTGTGGTTGTGTGTGTGTGACACGCTGTCTATTGATGTGTTGGTGATGATTACGTCTTGTATGTGACTTTCTACTGTATGTGTGTGTATGAGTATAAATTGATATGCTTTCTGTAGGTGTTTTGGTGATGGTGGCGTTTTGTGTGTGGCTTTTCCTGCTTGACTTGATACGTTTATTTACACTGTTTGTCTTTTAGGATGGGGGTGGAATAAGGGTGAGGTTGGGCGCCCATAAACCGGTTTAAACCCCCGGTGACTTTTGTCACTGACCGTTCCAAGGCGGTACTTCCATCTTCCTCCTATTGTATGTTTGTTTTGTCTTTGTGCGTCTCTTGTTGTTTTTTCTACCTATGTACATTTGCTGTTTCCTTGTGTTGCTGTTCGGGCGAGTGTTTGTTCTGTATGTGGTGTTTCCTGCATGACTTATTTTTGTACTTTTACTACTTTTTCATTGATCTAAATAATAAAATGCTAAACAGTTTTATTTACCTCGGAAGATAACGTTTGACTGTAAGACATGACATTGGCCTGACCGCACTCAAATGATGCAACTCTTTGAGAATCATGGGCACAACAAAAATTAAGCCTCTGTATAAGCTAAAAAGCAAAAGCCAACATTATTCTGTTTTTTCAAACATTAATCTTTTTTTACAAAGAGTGATTTCGACCAACACAATAGATGCATTTGTTAAAACTGCATTTGTAGACTATATTTGATCTTGAAGGGTGTATTTGTCAATTACCTGATGTCACTAAATAGAAACGGCCTTTACAGCAAAATATAAACCACAAAGAATAAATCTGCATCAAACAGAATACACACTGACCTGACGTTTCCTACCAAACCAGTCTGGTCTGGGTCGTCTCCGATTGAAAATACATAGTAAGGCACGTAATAATGAGGTACGTAATAAATACTCATACCATCAATACTATACACAGACGTTCTGAGGTACATTTATGCACTCACACATACACAGATGCTTTGCAAACATTATGAGGTACAAGGGTAAAACATTAGTTAGTGAAATTTCTCGGTTAAAAATTGTTTCTTTACTGTCGTTTCTCATCTAAACTGTTTGAAACAAAACAGTTTTTCTCTACATAATCAGTGCAGATTAGTTTCTCTACATCACAAAAGAACATCCAATATGCCTACGGTGAGAATCGGACACGTTCTAGGAAGGCTAACTAGCTGCGTGTTATATCATGAACATTCCGAGGAAACAATGAACCACAATTACTGATTTCATTTCTTAACATTCTGCAGTACAAATGTTGTTAGCATAAATATAAAAAACATGCATATTTGCTTAAAAACGATATACGCTTACAATTCTTTTATAACAGTCTGCGTTATAATTATACATGTAATTATACAGATTTTGTGCTTAACCTTTTGAGAGTGATATTGACCTACACCTTAAACTACTCAATAATTGCATCCTTAAAAAATGCATGTGTACACAAACATTGATCTTGAAAGGTGACGTTGATTTTGACATAATCCCACTAAATAGACAAAGCTTGAACAGATTGGTGTGTACACTAACATGCAGTTTCTATTTCATCTAGTTCAAAAGTTGGAGTGAATGTTTAAGTTGCTAGAAAACAAACAGGACAAAACAGGTCACTCAAAGACTGCATTTAAATATCCATTTACACCTGTCTGAGGTACGTATATAAATAAACATACCATCTTTACTATACATAGACGTTCTGAGGTAGATTTATACACACACATACACAGATGCGGTGCAAATATTATGAGTTACAAGCGTCAAACATCAGTTACTGAAGGTTTATGGTTAGGAAAATGTCATATGAAACACAGTTGTAAGCTATCTAAACGCTGGCCTGTTAAAAATTAAGACTGAGAAGACTGAGCTATACTTAAGTATGTTTAGGAATACAGTCTTACGCAACGCCTTTATACTTACACTCATTTAAATTACAATACCAATTTCAGTTTACAAACATGACTTTTGAAAATTGTTTCTAAATTGTCATATCTCATCTAGAATGTTACAAACAAAATAGCTACGCTCTACCTAATCAGTGCAAATTATTTTCCCTACATCGCCAGAGAACCTCTAATCTGCAAACGGTGGAATAAAACATTTCATCTGGGAAGGCTAACAAACTGTGTGTTAAATCGTGAACGTTCCGAGGTAACAATAAACCACTATTTTTATTTCTTAACATTCTGCAGTACAAATGTTGTCAACACATGTTTACCAACATGCATATTTGCATGAAAACGATATTTGCAAACAGTTCTTTTATAGCAATAGGTTTGTAAAGACTAATGCGGTACATCAAGGAAGGACGGCAATCCAGAACAAACAAGAGTACGGTACATAATACGCCCACTTGCAAACTTTCTCTGATTCAACATGCCTTATAAGTGTTGACATTTTCTAATCTGTGCTTCAGATCTTGATTTCCATATTAAGGTGATTAAGACTATTTTTTTAAAAAATGAAGTGAATATCTTATTAAATAAAAAAGTTACAGCTAATCCTCATTTTTGCAGATGTTTGTAAAGTGCAACGGCTATAACTCTGTAAAGACAAACTGAATGAACCTCAAAATAAACTCAGCTTCAAATTTTGTTGCTTGAAACATTCGCGTTAAATTTCATTTATATCATTTTAATAGTTTTCCCAGAAAACAACAGACAAACTAAAAGTTGACCGACTAACAAAGCAACGAACACACTAAGTTCAAGGACCATAACTTTAGAATAGAATGACATATCAAAATCCCCGCAATATATGTGAAAATTCACATTAAGGTTTATCCATATAAAAAACTGAAGTAAATATCATTTCAAATGAAAAAGTTATGGCCATCCTCATATTTACATAGATTTGCATTATTTAAGTGCAAGGGCCATTACCCCAAAACAACAAATCAAATGATCCTCAGAATCGGCTTCAGGTCTTGATGCATTAAACATGTGTATGAAGTTTCATTAATATCTGTCAAAAAGGGTTTGCCAGAAAACAGCGGACAAACTATTTGCATATATTTGGGGGTTTTTTTAAGTAAAAGGGCAATAACTCCGAAACGAAAAATCAAATAAACCTCAAAATCGACTCAGCATCAGATCTTGATGCATTAAACATTTTTTTGAAGTTTCATTAATATCTCTCAAATAGTTTTCCCAGAAAACAGCCGACAAAGTATTTGCATTATTTTTTAAGGACAAGGGCCATTACTCTGAAACCAAAAACCAAATGATCCTCAGAATCAATTTAGTTTCAGATCTTGATACATTAAATATTTGTGTGGAGTTTCAATAATATCTCTCGAATAGTTTTCCCAGACAATAGTTTTGTCAACAGCGGACAAACTATTTGCATATTTTTTAAGGACAAGGGCCATAACTCTGAAATGAAAAATCAAATGAACATCAGAATCAACTCAGATTCAGATCTTAATGCATTAAACATTGGTGTGAAGTTTCATTAATATCTGTCATATAGTTTTCCCAGAAAACAGCGGACAAACTATTTGCATGTATTTACATTATGTTTTAAGTAAAAGGGTCATAACTCTGAAATGACAAATCAAATGAACCTCAGAATCAACTCAGCTTCAGATCTTGATGCAATAAACATTTGTGTGAAGTTTTATTAATATCTCTCAAATAGTTTTCCCAGAAAACAGCGGACAAACATTTTGCATATTTTTTAAGGACAAGGGCCATAACTCTGAAATGAAAAATCAAATGAACCTCAGAATCAACTCAGCTTCAGATCTTGATGCATAAAACATTTGTGTGAAGTTTCATTAATATCTGTCAAATAGTTTTCCCAGAAAACAGCGGACAAACTATTTGCATGTATCTGCATTGTTTTTTAAGGACAAAGGCCATAACTCCGAAACGACAAATCAAATGAACCTCAGAATCAATTCAGCTTCAGACCTCGATGCATTAAACATTTGTGTGAAGTTTTATTAATATCTCTCAAATAGTTTTCCCAGAAAACAGCGGACAAACTATTTGCAATTTTTAAGGACAAGGGCCATAACTCTGAAATGAAAAATCAAATGAACCTCAGAATCAACTCAGCTTCAGATCTTGATGAATTAAACATTTTGTGAAGTTTCATTAATATCTCTAAAATAGTTTTCCCAGAAAACAGCGGACAAACAAAATGTTGACGGTCGAACGAACGAACGAACGAACGGACTGACGGACAGGCCACAAAATACCACTATTTCTAAGCGAAAACCGTTCTAAGAAGCTCATTATTATTGTATAGTACATTGCCCTGTACGCAACCACTAGTATAAGCGTAGTTGAAGCAAATCAACTTATTTTCCTACAGTTTCCGCAAAACGACTGCGATTTGCCTTTATCGTTCAATAGATTGTCCGTTGATTATAAGAGCGACTAGGATATAAACCTTATGATATTCATGTTTATATACTGACCAATATAATGATTAATGCACCTGATTTCAAATCCACTCTGATATACACCAACACGGCACGATTCAGCTTCTCTCTGCCGCTGTACAGGTTTCTTGTTATTCTTTACCCTAAGTTGCAAATATAAATGTGTTAGTGACCTGCGTATTAAAGTCTGTTATTTCATATTTGAAAAAAAAACAACACTTGAAACCGGCACTATATGTTGATACGATCAAAGTGTGTAAAGTGATATATCTTTGAATATATGTATATCAAATATGTCCTACGCTTATTTTTCAACAGCATAAAATATGTACCAAATTGCATAAACAAATAGAATTGATGAAAAAAATGAGATCGACCCCTTAAACCTCAAATTTATTTTAAAACAAGGCAGTCCAAAGGACAGCTATATCCCCCACCGCCGCCACCTAATTTAAGACATTGACCTTAAGGTGATACAATGGGTTTTAACCCAGTTGTTAAGAAAATAGGACGCGGAAACAAATATAATGGAAACTGAAGGTAAGAACACGACTTTCAAATGTTACCTTGACCTTGAGCCGACATGACTGCCACATGTGTTCTGCACATCATCTCAATTCGGTTAATATTTGACTCAAGTTTTATGAAAATCCTTCAAATGGTTTAGAAGATATGGAGCAGACACGAAATGTAATGGAAATTGAAGATTAAATCACTTGGCCTTCAAATGTGACCTTGACCTTAAGCCGACATGACTGCCACATATGTTCTGGATATTGTCTCAACGTGGTTAAACATCTGAGGCAAGTTTCTTGAAAATCCTTCAAGGGGTATACGAGATAACGAAACTATAATGGAAATTGAAGGTTAGAACACTTGACCTTCAAACGTGACCTTGACCTTGAGCCAACATGACTGCCGCATGGGTTCTGCACATCGTCTCAAATCATTTAATATTTGACTCAAGTTTTATGAAAATCCTTCAAAGGGTTTAGAAGATATGGAGCGGACACGAAACTGTAATGGCAACTGAAGATTTAAACACTTGACCTTCAAATGTGACCTTGAACTTGAGCCGACATGACTGCCACATGTGTTCTGCACATCGTCTTAATTTGGTTAACATTTGACTCAAGTTTTATGAAAATCCTTCAAAGGGTTTAGAAGATATGGAGCGGACACAAAAATGCAATGGAAATTGAAGGTTAAAAATATGTGACATTGACCTTGAGCCGACATGACTGGCACATGTGTTCTGCACATCGTCTCAATTTAGCTAACGTTTAACTAAACTTTTATGAAAATCCTTCAAAGGCTTTAGAAGATATGGAGCGGACACGAAAATGTAATGGAAATTAAAGGTTAGAACACTTGACCTTCAAACGTGACCTTGACCTTGAGCCAACATGACTGCCGCATCGGTTCTGCACATCGTCTCAATTCATTTAATATTTGACTCAAGTTTTATGAAAATCCTCCAAAGGGTTTAGAAGATATGGAGCGGACACGAAACTCTAATGGCAACTGAAGGTTTAAACACTTGACCTTCAAATGTGACCTTGAACTTGAGCCGACATGACTGCTACATGTGTTCTGCACATCGTCTTGATTCGGTTAACATTTGACTCAAGTTTTATGAAAATCCTTCAAAGGATTTAGAAGATATGGAGCAGACACAAAAATGCAATGGAAATTGAAGGTTAAATCCCTTGACCTTCAAATGTGACCTTGACATTGAGCCGACATATCTGCCTCATATGTTCTGCACATCATCTCAACTTGGTTAACATTTGAGGCAAGTTTCTTGAAAATCCTTCAAGGGGTATAGGAGATATGAAGCGGACACAAAATTGTTACGGACAGACGGACAGACAGCCAGACAGACGAAGGCCATTCCTATAACCCCCATCCGCTATGCGGTGGGGGATTAATGACAAAATGCTTTAAAATCAGGGGTTAAATGTAAACGACGAAACCACGCGGATATTTTCACGGAAATTGTCAGAAACGGTCGGCAAATTCAAAATGGCCTAAACTTACTGAAGGTATATCGACTTCGACGCTGTCAGAATTCTTTACAATCGATTACATGCTCTGCCTCTACGTTTGTGCATAATTAATTTCTACGACACTTTCCGGACAATGGCGGGCATAAATCGTAAATCACCGATGATTGATTCGTTTTCAGTTTTATGCATGATTACGCAATGCTTTTCACAAAGCTCTTAAGTCTGTTTGCAGTTGAAACATGTTGCTGTTCGGGCGACTGTTTGTTCTGTATGTGGTGTTTCCTGCACGACTCATTTTTGTACTTTTATATAACATGCAGTTTCCTGCATGACTCATTTTGTACCTTAGTTTCAAACCGTACAGTTAGCTGTTGACACAATTGACCTGGAAGGATGCGCGTAGGACATCTTTAAAAATTCTGAAGGGAGGTGAAAACAGTAGTTTAGTGTAACTATTATTTATTGAACAGCTATTATTCAATCCTCAGACATCTGGCTGAATATAAAAAAATGCATGGAATACAAAAGGCATTATGAAGAGTGATCAGACCAATGTTGATCAAAATAAAGAAAATATACTGTCGATACAGGCAGTCTGCATATATAAACTCAGAATTACCCACAAGTGCACATGAAAATGGCAAATGAAGTTAGCACAATTTCAATATTATAAATTACACAAAAAAAAAATTCAATTATTGTAAAGATAGGAGTAGCCCCTTGGAACAGTCAGTAGCAAAATTACTCTGAAACCCGTTTACGGAGGGAGGAAATTAGATATTTGTATTTTGCCAGTTCTGTCGTACCCCAAATGACTACTCCACAGCTGCTCTGACCTGAATAGTCATCGAGTACATGCCTACGATGTCAAGTTTATTCTTTTTCAAACAAAACAGTTGTGTATGATTAATATCCACTGGTAATTGTATTTTCTTGCGATTGATCTTTTAAATGTCGGTGTAGAAGTGTTTCAAATAGTTTTCCCGTACTTTTAAATTATGACGTCATTTACATGATGACGTCGCTTGTTTACTTCTAATAGCGTTCATTTTCAAATCATTTTCATTTTGGCATACATCGTTACGCATGTTGTGGTGTTGTCTGGAGGGGGAATTTTATTTACATTTTGACTTTGGTGAAAGTGGGATAAGGACGAGGTTGGGTACCCGTAAACCAGGTTCAAGTCCCCCAGTAGCCCTTTTTTTATTGCTTTTGGCTGCTGGCCGTTCCAAGGCGGCACTCCTGCTTTCAGCCTACGGTCAATTTTGTTTTTTAATATGCTTAATGTTTAATGTGTTTCGTCTTGATATGCGTCCTGTTATGTTTTGTCTTGTGGCTTTACCGTTTCTCGTTAAATGGTGTTTGATGCGGTGTCATTCCGTGTGTGGCTCTCCCTGTTTGACTATTTTTCCATATTTAAACCAAAGCTATAGGGATCCCAATCTCACAATTGTCCTATCCTCACCAAGTTAGACTTTATGCAAAACGAAAGTTATGCAGATAGCTCCCGTTTTTAATTGTATGCATAGCTTTTGCACTGAATTTTCAAAAAACATGATAGAATAAATAATATCGCTTAAAATTACTTAAACTCACTTATCCATTTACTCCATAAATACGCATTCCTGTTCCCGTGAAGACAGACTAGACCCAGATCCGACGTTGGAGCTGCCTGATCAGGGTCTGCTTTGTCTGCTGATAAAATAATATAGATATGATTCTACAGTTTCTATCATTGCCTATATTTCCCGTGGAATACATCAGAAAAGCTTTTATTCCGAAAGTAAAAGGCGTAGAGTTTTAATATTTTGCACGGAATATCATCTAGAGGGTCTCTACAAAGGGTCAATATTGGCTCGCTTCCAACATCATCTAGAGGTTTTCCACAAAGATTTACATTGTTTTGCCATTTCTCACGTGGGCGATACGGGACCGTCATATCCCTTTTGTTCATATCGTCAATTATTCTCACACGGAAATGAATCATCTAAATACGTTTTACTATTCCTTCATATAAACGCACTTTAATTTATTTACATACCAAGTTGATCCAGACCAGACAGTTCCTATATGAGATGTGAGATCAGCGTCTGTCTTGTTTGCTAATGGAATTCAATAGATCTGTTTCTTTCGTTTCTTATATGGCAATAATGTTCCACCTTCCATATTACATTATAACCATTTTGGCCATGAATATTCCGTAAGTATTAACATCTCGAAAAAACAACATATATAACGGGGAAAGGGTTAAACACTCCCCCCCCCCCTATAAGCCGGTGTGTAGTATGCTGGGGAGAGCAAATAAACATGAAAACTGGTAAAACTAGCGTTCTCTCAAAGTTGTCGATGCGTTTGCTAATATTTTAGCATTTTGAAATACGTGTCAGTTGAATAACATTTTGTTGACGCCTTAGATTTCAGTGTACCACACATAAATGTTTGAAATTTATGCAGACAGTTTGGATCCAAATAAGATTGCGAACAACCCGGCGTCTAAATGCAGAAACAGGGGTATAACATAAATACTATCCAGAACATGGTTTAAAGTGCGCCAATAGGCTATTACACACATGTGCTTATCTCGCTGCTCCTCTGCTAGTAACGCATAGAGCACATGCGCGATGACCGAAATACCTGTCTTCTGCTCCAACACCAGCAACATAAAGAGTGAATGCACGATTACCAGAACATCTGCTAAAGATTCAGGAGTGATTAAAATATTTTTATTTTAAAACAATGTCTCTACAAACCTATTCTCGTACTATCCAAATAAATATTGTTTTCGCACATTGTAATGTTGCAGATACTCGGACTCGGAAGCAATCTCCTCGGACAGTATTTATTTATAGTATAGTATCGTAGTGAGCAGTGCAAGCGAAGGTTGAGTCACGCATGCGTGTGATGAAGCGTTTACAACAGCGCATGCTCTACAAAAAATTGTGGACATGCCCAGATATGAAACATGACTGTGTGCAAGTACACACATCGCACACGTATGCACATCAGTTATGTTCCGAGGTACAGTCAACATTTAGCTGGGATATGTTGTTTCAACTTTACAAAGACATTCCGGGGTTAACATTTCGAGGTAATGGAAAAATGTACCTCGGAAGTTCAAAGAACCTCGGTATGTTGCTGTGTATTTATATGTTAAACCTCGGAACGTATGTAGCGCAAACGCACACACACACACACACACACACACACATACACACACACACACACACACACACACACACACACACACACACACACACACACACACACACACACACACACACACACACACACACACACACACACACACACACACACACACACACACACACACACATAGACAGAGACACACAGACAGAGAGAGAGACACACACAGACAAAACATATAGACAGAGACAGAGACACACATAGAGAGACAGAGGCAGATTCACAGAGAGAGAGAGAGAGAGAGACAAACAGACAGATTGACACATAGAAAGACATACAGACAGAATCAGAGACATATAGACACAAAGAGAGATATAGGGAGAGACACAGAGAGACAGACAAGCAGACATAAACAGACATGGACAGGCCAATAGAGAGAGAGAGAGACAGAGAGACAGAGAGAGAGAGAGAGAAAGAGAGAGAGAGAGACAGAGAGAGAAAGAAAGAGAGAGAGAGAGACAGAGACAGAGAGCGACAGAGAGAGACAGACAGAGACAGTGGCAGAGACAGAGACAGAGACAGAGAGACATAGAGAGACAGACAGACGGACAGACAAACAGAGATAGAGACAGAGTCGTAGATAGAGAGAGAGGGAGATATAGAGAGAAGAGAGAGAGATAGACAGACAGACAGACAGAGACAGAGAGACACAAAGAGAGAGACAGAGACACACAGAGACAGAGAGAAACACACAGAGAGACAGAGACATACATACATACAAATACAGCCAGACAAAGAGACAGCTAGACAGAGAGACAGAGATATACAGAGACAGAGAAACAGGGAGGCAGACAGACAGAGACAGAGAGAGACACAGGCAGAGAGATATATATGTAGAGAGAGAGCTAGAGAGAGCGAGAGAGAGACACTGAGAGACACCGAGATAGAAAGAGAACGAAAGAGAGAGACAGACAGTCAGAGAGAGAGAGAGACAGACAGACAGATAGACAGACAGAGAGACAGGCAGATATATAGAGAGACAGTGACAGACAGACAGGCATACACAGGCAGACATAGACACAGACAGACAAAGCCTGACAGACAGGCAGACATAGAGATAGACAGACGGATGGACGGACAGAGACAGAGATAGAGACAAACAGACATACATGCGAAGACAGAGAGAAATATAAAAAAGGGAGATAGGCACACAGACAGATGGCGACATACAGACTTAAAGACAGACATACAAAGTTTTCAGTTTCATCTGTTACTTAAGCAGTTTCAAACAATAATGGATTTTAATTAACGTAATATTTTATATCAGCAGAGAAAAATGGTATTTTGCTTCAGTAATATGTAATAATGAATCTGATCTATAAATATAAACATTCAAACAGAGTAGACGCTGAACCTGATCCTAGAACACATGTCTGTTTAGGGTCTACTTTATTTGTAAATGCGTCAATCTATTAGAAAACGGACTAAATGCTCAAGCATTAAGCCTCTGATATTTGACACGGCAGTAAATTATTCTGAATGTTGAACGGGTGTTAACATAATGGACAATGTGGAGTGCGCAAGGCATGCATAATTATTTGATTCACAGCTGACACGTGATTAAGTCGGGCCAGTTAACGTAACTGTACATTAACTCTTTCGCTGCCAGTGTGGCATCTGTGATTACCTATGCAAACAGTTTGGATCCAGATTAGACGCCGAGTAATTCGGCGTCTCATCACGGTCCAAGCTGTTTGTACTGTGACAATGGTTTTTGAAACAAAAAATGGAGAAAAATACAAAAATAAAATTATAGTAGGCGATTTATTTTGCAGACGACAAAAATTGGCAGTAGAAGAGTTAAGCCAGCATGGAATTGTATCTGACAGAAGACCTGACACTGTTGATCAGTAACTTATTGTTTATTTACACATTGAACGCGTATAAGTAGTTCGTTTAGGCAGAACTGTTAAAATGAACTTACACAGGCTGAAAGTATATCAGAAAAATTAAGAGGGAGCTTTTCGCATTAGATTCAGTCTGCTTTAAGCAGTACACTAACGTGGACACACTGACAATAATTTAAGGGAGATTTGACCGTTTATTCAACTTGTTAAAACCAGATTTAGCGGCTAGGCATCCATACAATGACTGTGAAAAAATGTACATTCTTGAAAAGAATGAATAAAGGGAATATTCTTTAGTCTGTCAAATAAACATTTTAATCCTTGCTTGATTGCAGAGGTGGTCCGTCACGCATGTGATTTCTTATAACGACCGATGTTTCTTAACCAGCTACATATACCTACTAAGCTTATGTACAGTACTCACTCTTCTCAGCGACACTCAAAATATGTCTCATTGTCGGTTTTTAAGCCAGCTTAATGCAGAATAATGGCAATACATTGTATATAATGCTCATTCGTACAGATATACCCTTAATGAGTTTTCTGCATTACTTTTGTACTGCATGTACACGTAGCAGCAATCTGCTGTAAAAATCTATTTCTGTCCTACTGATGCATTGCTAAATTGTGTCAATTGCTTTATATGCAGTGTGTACAATAATGGATTGTATAGATTCCCTGGAAATATTTCGACGATGAAACCTTTCTAGTCAGATTTCCTGTTTCCAAATAAACCGTGATGAACACAACTGATGTGAATTTAAAGCAGAAGTTAATTATAGAGACCACAATCATACATCCAGAATTTATGGAATTGGAATGTGTAAAAATTCATAACTCAGAAGAATGCTTACTTTCTTGGAACGTTCGACTGTATCGCAAGTCTTCTTCAGCTTAGTTAATACTGTGAACAATGTGCAATAGTCGAAAATTCCAAGAAAGTAAGCATATTCTTCTGAGCTATGAAATGTTGTACTCCAATTGACAATGCCAGAAGAAGAGAACAATCGACATCATTGTAGCATTTATGGAAAAGTAGTAAAGTCAAGCAGGCAAAGCCACATGCAAGACGCAACCACCACCAAAACACCGATAGACAGCATGGCACACACACACACACACACACAACCACACACCCAAACGCACACACACACACACACACGAAATGAACAAAGAAAACACCAAAAGACATACAAGAACCAGGGACAAACGTTCCACAAAATGAACAAACCACAAGCACAAAGACGCAAGGCAAACAAGAGGAAGGGTGATAAAGAGAGTACCGCCTTGGCACGGTAAAGTCTTAAACATAGTTTACATTTCCTTTTCGTCAAACTGTTGACATAATATATGCATATACATTCAAAATATGATCTAACATGTTGCACAATTTAAATTTGCTGTTATAACCAATTTTTACAATAATCAAATATGCGTCAAGCGTAAAGTGTAACCCTTGTCCGCGCGTCCGTCCGTGCGTAGTCCGAATGTACGGTTTTAGCGTTGAACTCGGTTATGAGCCAAGTACTGCAGCTATGGTTACACAAGTGCATGTGCATATACACCTTAATGAATACAGCATGTTGCATTGCAGTTTGGTGACCTTGACATTTGACTCCTTGACCATTTTGACTTAGTTATGATGTTTAGTTTAAATCAGTTGTGGAATAATAAAATGTTTTCATAAATTTCCAAGCATGCATTTGGGCATACATGTCTAATTGCAATAACTCGGATACTTGCCGGACCACATATAAAATCCGAATTATCAGATGTTCCGAGTTATTGTATTTTCACCTCACAGGTCGTCAATGACTTGTCTGTCGTAATTTTCGATGTATCATAAAAATACTCAATGAACAGTGTTAAGGGTACAACTGCATGAAGTAGTACTAGTCAAACCTTACCTGCACTTATCTTGGAACAAAATACGACATTAAACTCCTTTTTCATTTCAGTTTCTTAACACTTACGATGCTGACATACACCAAAATCATCTGCTCATATATTTTGAAATATTGTCCAAATTTTCCACAACCCTGGTGAATGATTGTTAAAAATCATGTGCATATTGAATAACAGTCGCCCTTGGATGATAAGGGTTAAAATAAAAGGAGTGATTTCTGATGGTTGTTGACACCCTCACTGACCTCGAGTAACATCATGTAAACCCTTTGCCTGTTATGAAAATTTGCACAAGTGAAGAATTCCGTCTGCTTCTAATGTCTTTATTAAAACTTCACAAATTCGCTTTTATTTAATGTAAAAATGTTGACTGAGTGTCAAATATCTTGGATCTGGACCAGACACCGAGTTATTCGGTCTCTCGTCCGGATTTAATATGTTTGCATACATGTCACGACGCTTGTGGACCACAGATTAAGGGCTTTGCCTGCTTGACTTTACTACTTTTCCATTTAAAAGTGTCATTTAGCCATGGTGAAATAAACACAACACAAATGAAACAAAATCAAACATAGGACAGGCTACACGTTTATAATTTTGTATGTGATGCTGGAAGTGAATTACACGCACGCTCGCGTATGTCCACGGAATTGAGGAATATGCAACACAAAAAGTCAGTAGAATATTGGTGCAGTTCATTCTTTTTTCTTTCTTTCTTAATTTAGTAAAAAAGTCTCCTCTTACTTTTGTCGTAATTCAGATCGGTCAAATATTTCTTACACCTAGTTTCACATTCGGGAAACTCGTAAGGATGAGTGAATTAAAATTGAACAGTGCACACACTTTGCTGGTTTTCTCGGCAAAATTTCGAACCTGAAAATGAACAGCTTATTGCTGACTATCTGTGTCACATTGTGTAACCACCGATAAAGGTGAGAAATTAACAATACAGCAGGAACGCTGTAGCATAAAGGTGCGAAAAATACGACGTGCGACAATCTTTAGCACTGCCAATCTCACCAATCCTAGTTAATCCGACATAAACAATGGGATTAATGAAGGTAGGGGCCTGTCTACACATCCGAATTTTCGAATTTTCCGAGTTTTACATTTCCTTATAAATGCATCATTTTTATATAGAAAAAAATAGGCAGTGTACTAGGGCTTTGCAATACTTACGAGTTATCCCGTCATTACGAGATAACGTGATCCGAATTAATGCAATTAGACTGTACGTATTTTACGAACTTGCTTCTAGTGCTTAATATACATATGATCAAAGTTGAAGATATACAGCATCTATGTTACAAATACGAATCACAGCCAACCCACAGTGCTTGACCCGAGTCCATCTTCAAATTCAAGTACTATGGTGACCCAGGACAGTGAAGGTAAATGTATGAGTGATATTTAAAACATATTCATAGGTTTATATTGTCAATTAACCCTCTGTATGCTGCGTAAATTTTCTTCAACCATTTGTCGTTTTTTTCTGCCATTTCTTTGTAAAATACAATCAGAGTGTCAAACAGCTTGGATTCTGATGAAAGGTCGAGTCGCCGAGTTACTCGGTGTCTCACCAGAATCAAAGCTGTTTTTTTCAAGTCAAAATCATTTTATTCGGCATAACATGATACATGTTTGTTGCCTTACACTAGGCGGTTGATAAACACATATAAAGAGCATTAAGGAGAGAGTGCACATTGCTTTCAAATAACAGGGAGAGTATTACTGGTAGTAGAATAGTACAGAACAGAACAGAACAGAACAGAACAGATATTTTATTGGCATAAACATGACATGTCCATTGCCATGGTACATATAAACATGAATATAAATGGCGGAATGTACAAACACTTGAAATGAAAGTTGTTGAGAAAAGTATGAAAAGCTTTTAAATAACTAAGAGAAGGTAATAACCAGGTCTACAGTTTAACCTTTCTTTTTAAACATACGGCTCACTCAATCTGGATGGTGTTGCTGACGAGCATTGGATTTACGTTCAACATACAGATAATAATCAGAATATGGATAAAACCACTTGAGCAGAGTATAATTTATATCCATTCAAACTGGTATTCACGCTGGACGGACAGTGGATGTACGTGCAGTGTGCAGATCAGTTTGGATATCAGCCAGTATATTCTTTACTGCACAACGTATCAGTTTTATGTAGTTATAAGTTACAGTACTTCATCCGTTGCTAGATCAACATTTAAGTAAGTAAGTATAGCTAAACCAATTTGTTACGTGGCCGCGCATCAGCATTGATATCCAGTTTGGTTACAAACCTGGTATTGTATTTTTCTTTTAATTTGAGAAAAAGATGTATTAGATATTCATGTCATAATCTGAAAGAAAACTATGATTCATATATACTGAACTTTAATCAGTGTTCTTATCAACATCGGATCAAATTCCGGTATAAATGCACCCCGCTCCTAATAAGATACACCGTAACATTATTCGAGAGAAGTGATTCCCTTCTAAATATAGACTATTTAGCAAGAATATTCTCTCATACTGACAACAGAGACAAAGAGAAACAGAGAGAGATAGAAAGATTGCTTAACTTAATTACGTAATCTGTCAATTAGAATTTCGAAACTACCAAATGGAACCCGTACAAAAATGTATGTACATGTACATAATTAGTTATATATAATATAATATCCCCAAACCATCCCAACCTCGTGCGAAACGAAAGTTAGAGATTGAGCTTGAGGATAGTGCAGGGCATGCACTATACATGCACAAATCTAACAAACATACTGAAATAATTATATATACATGTAATATCCCAAAACCGGTCAAACCTCATACTAAACGAAAGAAGTTGAGCTTGAGGATAGACCAGTGTATGTAATATACATGTACAGCTCTAACAAGTATACATACAGCGAAGCTCACTTATAGCGAACTCGGATATAACGAAAGACCGGATAATACAAAAGAAAAATAGTTCCCCGATCTTTTCCTTCTTTGTTTCTATTCATATCTGCCTGCTTAATACAAAATCGGTTATAACGAAAATTCGGCTAAGACAAAGTTATTTCCTTGTCCCAAGAACGAAATTTATATGAACAATAGTTCGGTTATTACAAACTCAACTGAATGTCGCAGTTTGAAATGTTTTCACACCTACCTAGATAAAGAACCGTACAGCAAACACCTTCACCAACTATCGCCTCGGGCGTCAAACAACTTAATGAACGTAATTGATCACACTGCATGTACATATGTCCCAATCTTTGTTAATGGTAAAGTTTTCTGTCGAGGACTCACTGTTGCATCATTCCCACAAACAATGAAAACGGCGCATAAAATATACATTGTGGGCACCGTGCGAGGCATAAACATGCTGCTGAGTCCGAATGCAAAAGGGACGAATCTGATGGAAGAATGGTATCCCGCTTTATTTAACAATTTCGATAACGTAATTGAAACCAGTTGCAATCGTAATCGACTAATAACCGTGCATCTGATTGGATGAATGTTCTCACTTCCTATTATATATATATTTTGATTTCGGCCAATAGAAACGTTTGTCAGAATATATGTTGCAACTTCATATTTTGCATTGAAGCAGCCGCAGATGACTAGTCTAAGATATTTTTCGGACAATCGGCATTGAAATAGGCAAAATCCGATGAAAAGAGTTAGACCAATACACTATGTAGTTCCAGCGAGACCACTCCTACTTGGCTGAACACTGATGGTCATAATTGATGTCGTGATACATAGATAAGCACATATTATAGATATTTAAAAAATGATTGCAGGTACACGAATCACCACGACACTAGGAATAAAAACATAAATGTAATAAATAATTGAGGTGTGCACTTACATGCATATAAGACATTCTCTAGAATAACTATAGTGTCAGATTAGTTTTGCACTGAGCCATTGATATAGGGAAGCAAATGGTCAACTCATTTCACCAATATTGTTATTTATAACTGTCAGATGTGAATTCTTTTTCCTTTATATTTTGAAAGAGACATGCTATGGAATTATCAAACATGACAAATCCAGCTGTATGCATGTAGACTTTGGTCAGCAGCTATATTATAAGGTGGCTTCTGGACAGGGTCAGAATTTGCATAATCTTTGTATACTTTAACGAAATTCGCTATATCCAAACTTTTATAACGAAATTTCGTCTTATCAATTTAACAAAGTTTGGATATAGCGAAATAAATATTAAGGTCCCCAGGATTTCGTTATAAGTGAGCTTCACTGTAAATAGTTATATATACATATACTATCCCCAAACCGTCCAAAACTCATGCGAAACGAAAGAAGAGGTCGACCTTAAGGATAGAAAAATGCATGCAATATACATGTACAAATCTAACAATATACATAGATAATTATATATACATATACTATCCCCAAACCGTCCCAACCTCGCACGAAACGAAAGTAGAGGTTGAGCTTGAGGATAGAACAGGGCATGCACTATATATACCTAAGAAACATACGTGTACAGCTATATATAAGCATATGCGGACTTACAGAACTTCAGTAAGCAGTGGTTCGAGTCAAACCATATACATGTACATGAACATAATTCTATATCAAATAACAACAGCTTATTTCTTATTGGCCGAATTTATGTAAATATAGGCATATTAAAATAAATACAAATGTACAATAGAGGTTATCGCCAACCGGGATACCATATTGTCGTCAATCCGGTAGGTGAGAAAAAAAGGTGAATAACACGTTCTTAATTATTCACCGTTACGACTCCATATGGACAATGCCAGTTTAAAATTAAGTCAAATCCAGTTTAACACATTCACGCTGATATTAACACTATGTATAACGAAATAACAAACAGTGCGGACCCTCATCCGTTGGCTATGTATGAGCCCTCTGATCTGGGTCTATGCTGTTTGCATAAGGCAAGTGTTTTCTTGACAGGCACGCAGTTTGAAAATGACGAGTACACTCATCACAATGATTGGGCGTTTTGGCGTGTTATCTGGTCAGGCTTTTGCTATTTAAAACTTATTTAAAACGCCGAGTTGCTCGACGACTCATCAGGATCTAATCCGGTTGCAAAATCAATCCACTCGCATACAGCAGGATGAGGGTTTACAATTAACAATGAATTTAATAACCGTATTTCCCGATAATTTACAATGTTTGTCCATATTTATTCGGATTAAGGGATAAAGGTGTGCCGTGTTACTATGGAATCGATTATAGTGAATTCAATGTCGGAAATGGAATATAAATTTAAGTAACTATTTGGCTGCGTGGTGAGTACTAATTTATTTATTTGTTTGTTCGATATGCAATGGCTGTATGTGCGCTCAAAATGTCGGAATGCTGTACCAGTTTTACATATAAATGCTTTACTAAATAACTTACTAAATAACAGCTATTTATTCACTATTGCTTTCATTTTGCGCTGAAGTTTATGATTCAATTTCAAACTCTCTTATTTCATTAGCTAAGTAAATAAATTTTGCTAATTTATTTAGGATTCCAGACTGTTGGGAAGTCATAATTGATTTGAACTTTTGCCTAGTTGGCCATGAGCAGTAATAGGGGGGAAGTATATTACGTCGCAATTCTTGGTATTTGGGACAGACTAGTAAAAAGTGGAATTCATTTTCAATACAATTCATATTACACCTGGTACACAATCTCTGATCTCTCTCAATATTCCGGTACCGACCTTCTTCAATTAATAGTTTATGTGCCAAGCATCTCAATCGGCATAGTGCTTTACGGTAACTATCATTTGAGATACACTTCGCATACTTTTCTAGTTCAAAATACTTTTTAACAAATGCATATGTGGCAAGTTTTGGAGCATTCGCAACATAAGCAAACCATGATTCCGTTCAATAACGTTTTCTAGCTGCAAATGCGTAACTGAATAGTTATTCCACAAGTAACCAAATCCTAGGGAGAATAACACATTTTTAACTTTATCTGCCCAAGAATTCTTGTAAAGAACATTTCCATTTTCATCAAGTAAAGAATTGAAAACTTTATTGATCAGGGAATTATCTGACTTAATGATTTTATACCAATATTTAACTATTCTTATTTTTCTGATTACTGTCAAAGGCAGTCTACCCAATTCTCCATAAACGGCATTATTCGTTGTTTTTTGTCTAACGCCTAATGTTTGCTTTATAAATTTTGTGTGAACCTTCTCTATGTCTGGCGCTACGTGAAACCCCCATAATTCTGAGCCATAATTCAATATAGGCGATAACATCGAATCAAATATCTTAACCTTTTCTATAACATTTAAGGGTATAATATCAAAGAGAGAGTTTATCGAAAACAATGCTCTCATTCCTTGCTCGGACAATTGTTTTTGTGTTTGGTAAAACGACCCATTTGCTGATAATGTGACTCCTAGATAAGTAAATGTCTTTACATTTTTAAATATTTTGCCATCATATTTAATTTCAATAAAATTGAATGTTGCTGTTTTTAAAGGTCATTACAACAGTTTTATCAATATTGACTACTATACGCCAGTATTGGAAGAAATCATGTAGCTGATCAAGTAATAATTGCAAACCATCCTTAGTATAAGAAAACAATACTGTATCATCTGCAAATAATAGCATGTAGATTTGCAAATCATCAAGAGTTATATGGTCAACATTATCTGACTGCAAGGATGTATGCATATCATTAATAAAAAATAAGAATAACAAGGGAGAGGTGGTCCAGTGGTAGGACGTTGGACTTGGGATCGAAGGGTCCCCGGTTCGAATCCTGCCATCAGAATTTTCCTGGGCAAAAAATGCATCCCACGTTTGCTCCTCTCTACCCAGGTGTATAAATGGGTACCTGTGAGGGAAATAAGCCAATGTACCATGGCTGCCTTAGGCGCCGAGTGTTAATGGCCGACTTATAACCCAGTGATCAGGGGGTAAATTGTGAAGTCGGGAGAATATGTACATTGTATGTAGTTCCAGACTATAAACCTCACCTTTACCTTTTACCTTTACCTAAGGGAGATAAAGGTTCCCCTTGTTTAACACCCATGTAGCTGTAAAAAAAGTCACTCAATTCACCATTTATCTTAACGCAAGATTTAACATTCAAATACATTGTTTGTAACATTTTAACCATTTTCGTGGAAATGCCATATTCAATTAATTTTAACCAAAGACCACCTCTATAAACTAAATCGAATGCTTTTCGAAAATCGATAAAAGCACAGTGGAGTTTTTTCTTTTCATGTTTAATTACCTTTTCAATGAAAGAATGTAATATAAAGGCACAATCTATTGTGCTCCGTTTACGTCTAAATCCGAATTGATAATCCGTTAATAAATTGTTTTTATTTCGGCCCAATTTCTCAACCTGTTATCTAGTACAAAAGAGAAAACTTTTGAAAAAATACTTGTTAAGGTGATGCCACGAAAGTTATTTACATTATTGAGATTACCCTTTTTTGGCACAGGTACTATTATGTCCTTAGTCCATTCTTGCGGATATATACAGTTATCGAACATATGGTTAAATAAAGTACATAAAACGGGTGACAAAGCGTCTATACCGTTTATAAACATTTCGGGTAATAACATTTCGATTCCGCATCTTTTCTTACTTTTCAACGATTCAATAGACTTACGGATTAGAATACCTCGGGATTAGAATAGAGGTCTTGGTCTGAAAACAAAGTTTTAAAATGAGAGAAAAAGTCGTCTGCTGATAAATTTGTGCTTTTATTTTTCGAGGCCCCTCGTAATGTTCTTATTTCGGCCCAAAATTTAGTCGCTAATTTATGTAATGTCTTTTTTTATTACAGATATATTTATTTTTTAACACACGTTTAGTTTTCCGATAAACACGACGCTTTTCGGACAAGACCTCGCGTGATCGCACTGATTTACACTTACGGTATTCTTTGTTAGCTCGCCTCAACTCGGCACGTGCTTCACGACATTGATTTGTGACCCATGGACTACTTACACTGTTACGATTTGTACTGTGTCCAGTTCGCGTGTTTACACCATAAACTGTGTACGAGCAATTGTACAGGGTGTGCGCAAAAGTATTTACTCCGAGGTTGAAACTAGTTTCTCCAGAAATAATCAGATCGACAATGTCTTGAAATCTTGGTTTCTCTCTATTTAATAAATTAGTAAATATTTCATTTTTTGAATCATCCCATTTAATTTTTTGTTTATAGCTATTGTCACTATTTTCATCCATCATTAGATTTGTATTCATTTTAAAGTTAATCTGTATCGGTGTATGTGGCGAAAATGAGTATATATCATGTACAATAAAATTCGATACAAGGTCAAGTAAGTCTTGGTCACATAACACATAGTCAATAAGGCTAACGCCTTTCGACGACATAAAAAAGAAATTACCAACACCAATATCTTCACCTTTCCGACCATTTACAATACAAATACTGCTACTCAAACATATGTCAAGTAGTTTTAGACCAGACGTATTACAAACTGGATCCATGCTTGATCGTGGAGGTTTTTCACTTTGACCTACAAAGTTATCTTCAATGTTAGGAATAAAATTTCGGATATGATCAGATTCGGACATGATGTCCGTTCTGGTTCCGCACCTTGCATTGAAGTCACCAATTACTACTATTTTGCCACTTTTCGAATATTTTTGAATTCCTTGCTCTAGCAATTCAAAATAACCTATCTCATGCATATTGAACTATATTGAGTTTGATGGAGGTATGTATAAACAACATTATATATCTTCATCAAAGTGAAAGTATTCCTTGTGCAATTGGATCCAGATCACACCTGTACTGTCTCTTTCAGTAATTTCGACCCCTTCAATAATCTTTTTGTTTACAAATAAACATACTCCCCCATGACCTCTTTTTCCTTTACGATTCAAACTTTCAAGTCTAGGAACATCAAAACACTCAAAACCTTTCAAACTAAATTCATTCTCCCTTTTTTGCCAAGTTTCACTTAGAAACACTAAATCAATATCGTTTACAAAATTTAAGAAATCTTCATCGTTCAAACAAGACCTAAGACCCTCAATATTCCAAGATACAATGGAAACATCATCCCCTCCTACGCTGTCCTAATTAGCATCGCCAGGTGTATACAGCCGATTGTCCAAGTATAGTTTGTCACGGACTAGACTCACACGCTTGCCTTCTAGCCTTGCTTTGTTCATTACCGGAAGTAGTGTTTCCTTCTCTCCTACACCTTTTGTGGAAGATGATCGAAAACTGCATACGGGGTGGACCTTAAATTAACATTTTCCAGTGCATTTTTAATTTTCAGTTTGGAATCGGTGTCTTTAAACTTGACCACCATTGATCGCGTTTTCCCAGGGGCAGGGAACTCTAAGATATTAGAAGTAATCATTTAGGGAACACACAGTCTTGATGATGTTAGTATCAGTCCTCAGAATGTTTGTATGTATGACATATACAACCCAGAAGACTAATTTGATTTGTGTTTAGGAAACCAAATAACCACATATAACAGCTGTTTAATATGCACAGTAAGTGTTTAAACTTTTAAAAATCCTAATAAGTATCAACTAATTTATATTTAGCCTCTGAGGTAAAACAACTTTTTCAAGAGGCTCAATACATTCATACTCGAGTGATGTTTCTGTATGGGTATTATGCCTCGTCACGAAGTGTTGCGGGGCATATACTGTAACCCTTGTCCGTGCGTCCGTCTGTCTGTGCGTAGTCCGAAGGTTTAGTTTTTGAATTGTACTGGGTTATAGCCCAAGTACTGCAGTTAGGGTCACGTACCTTCATATGCTTATGTACCTTAATGAGTACAGCATGTTGCATTTGTAATCTTGACATTTGACCTTGACCATTGACCTTTTTACGTAGTTAAGATAGTAGACTACTAAATGTTTCCATATATGTTCAAGCATGCAGCAGGACATACGTAGTTTAAAAACTCATCTCTAGTGTTTAATATATATATAAAGTTGAAGATATATAGCGTCTTTGTTAAAACCCCCAAAATAAAGCCAACACGACAAAAAGTATATAAATGTTTATATCTATTTTTCATGTATAGGTATTGAAGGGATGTTATCGACAAGGCGTGGCCCAAGCCCCTCTAGAAGTACAGGTGCTGTGGTGACCCAATGCAGTTAAGGTTAGTAAAGGAGTGATATTTGAAACAGATTCATAGGTTTGTTTGTTAAATAGAAGTGACATATGAAGCAATCATTCCAGTATAGGACTGCACTGAACATACAGTTAAGTATGTCCTAATGATGTTAGTGACAATCCTCATGATGTAAGAATCGTTATACATACGAGTTATACAACTCGGGAAACTAATTTGCTGTGAGATACTGAGTCAAGCAGATATGAGTACTAAATTCAAAACGCTCCAAACCTTTATAGATGGATATACACTCGAGTGATGTTTCTCTTAAAAGCACAATGGCGTTAATGCCCCACCACAAAGTTATGAATTAATCAAATAATTATTTTTATGGTCAAGCATGCCGCGAGATATCCGTGTTTACAAATGTATTGTTTTCTAGTATTTATGACATGTCTGACAATATACAGCGTCTATGTAAAAATACAAATACGGATTACACCAAACCAGACTAATATTAAATAAATGTTTATCTTTCTATTGTTTATTTAAACTATATAGGTAATGAAGGGATGATATCAGCAATGTTTGGATCAAGTCCTCCAAATTCCAGTGATGCGATGGTCCAAGAGAGTGAAAGTTAGTAAGGGTTTGATATTTAAATCATACTCGTAGGTTTTGCTTGTTAAACGGAAGTGACATTAGACGTACTCATTGTAGTATAGGACTGCACTAACACACGGTGTAGTAAGTCCTCAAGATGTTAGTATCAGTCCTCAAGATGTTGGAGTCTTTGTACATATGAATTTTACAACTCTGGAAACTAACTTGATTTGCGTTTCGGAACATAAATAACCACACATAATAGCTGCTCAATATGCACAGTAAGTGTTTACACCTTTAGAAATCCTAATAAAATCAAAACATGTATACTAATTATCTGAGGTAAAACAGCTTATATAAGAACTTTTTCCAAAGCTCGATACATTCCTATGTTGGGTATTAGTCACCCGAGTGACGTTTCTGTACGGGTTTTATGCCTCGTCACGAAAATTTTGCGGAGCATATTTTTCTTGTAACCCTTGTCCGTGCTTCCGCCCGTCCATGCTTAGTCCCAAGGTTACGTTTTTGCATTGAACTGGTTTGCGACACAAGTACTGTAGTTAGGGTCACCATCTTCATATACTTATGTACCTTAATGAATACAGCATGTTGCATTGGAAATTGGTAGTTTGACCATTTTGACCTAGTTAAGATTTTTAGATGAACTCAGACATGAACTAATAAATGTTTCCATATATGGTTAAGCACGGAGCTGTGCATATATATTTTATTAACTAGTTTAACAAAACTATTTCTAGTGTTTAGAAGAGACGTCTTCAAATGTAACAATATGCGGCGTCGATGTTAAAAATACGGATTACATCAAACCAGGCCAATAATAGCTAAATATTTGTTTTCTGCTGTTTCTTTGAAATGTATAGGTAATAAAGGGAAGCTATCCACAATGCTTTACCCCATTCTCTCTTCAAGTTCAAGTATCATTGTTACCCAAGACAGTGAATTTTACTAAAGAAGGGAGATACGTAAGTTTTGTTCATTAAACGGAAGTGTCATTAGAAGTAATCATTTCAGTGTAGGACAGTACTGAACACACCGTCTAGTAAGTCCTCATGATGTCAATGTCAGTCATCGTGATGTTGGAGTTTTTGTACATATGAATTTTTCGACTCAGGAGACTAACTTAATTTGTATTTAGAAAAACAAATAACCACGCTTAACATATGCTCAATATGCACAGTAAGTGTTTAAAATTTAAATCTAATAAATTTCAAAACACGTGTTTTTAGTCACTAAGCTAAACATATATGGGAACTGTTTCAATAAGCTCAATCACTTTATAGATGGCTATACATTTTTACATTTAGTTTGTATACTCGGCCATGAAATTATCTTATGCTTGTCCGTACGACTGTCCGTCCGTACGTACGTCCGAAATTAAGTTTTTACAATTAACTCGGTTATCAATAATTACTGCAGCTAGGGTCACACAATTGTATATGCGTATGCACCCTAGTGAATGCAGCATGCTGCATTGCACTTTGGTAACCTTAAACTTTGACCATGACATTTGTGATATTGGTTAAATTTTTGTGTTAAACTCAGTTATTATCTAATAAAATGGTCGCAGATTTGGTCAAGCATGCATTCCTTATTTGACAACCGTATTCTCCTTTTTGTATTCTTTGCAAAGCAATAGAATACAAAGGTGGTGTTCCACAGCCTTACCCATGATACCCTCGCCGGCCTGACAAAATAATGCAAGTTATTGACCTGCATTCGATGGATAAAAAAGGTGTTTAATTACATGGCATTCGGAACCAATCGTGGTATATCTGACATGAAAATACTTCGTAACAGAAGCTTCGGCTTAGTATGTGCAACAAAATCCACAAAATATAGCAATGTGTAAGAAGGGCGCACGGATATACAAATATCAGTCACGTGAAGAAATTACGTTATCATAACATGAATGAAAATACTCAATGAATAAAGAAGTGCGCATCGGAGGACCTTATGCAAGCGATTAGGTAATCACGCCCACAACTGCGAGTGGTCAGTGTGATAATTATTATTATTATTATTATACCATATTTATATAGCACTTTTTCATATCTAAATACGTTCAAAAGTGCTTTACAGTTAAAACATTTATACATACTAAAGCAGAAATTAAATAAAATATAAGATATGAAATAGAAATAAAAACATAATAAACAAAACAAAAAACATTTACAGTGTATTTCTAAGGTATAAAAAGAACATCGCATAACCTCAAAATTTAAAATCCGTATGCCTAGTAAGGTATAATACAATTATGATAAGAGAATAAAGCAAAGTTGATGGCATACTATTTCTATAGTTAAAACATGCAACCGCTGTTTAGGCTTAAAATATATATCAGCCACCATAATACTTTAAAAAGGAAACAAGGAAAAAGGAAAGATTTTTACGAGATCTTTTAAAAGATTCAAGTGTAGCCGAGTTAAAACATGCAACAGCTATATGGGCTTAAAACATACATCAGCCACCATATATCTTTAAAAAGAAATGAGTTTTAAGAGTTCTTTTAAAAGACTCAAGTGAAGCTGACTTCCGTATCCCCACCGGTAGTTCATTCCACAACTTAGGAGCCGCCTTTGCAAAGCTATAATAAGCATAGTGGGAAACGGCTGAAGTGTCAGCTGCAACTGTATCATCAACTGGGAAGAGTGTTAATCCCTTCCCTTATAGATACGCAATTCCATGCCAAAGCGAACTTATTCGGTATCAGATTGGTGCCATGCAAAGAATACTGCAGCGTCTACAACGCTTTGATTATGACATGTGTTCAAAGTTGAAGATATACAGCGTCTATGTTAAGAGTACGAATTACAACGAACCAGACGAATAATAGATCAATGTTTATAATTCTATTTTTTCTTTCAAAGCCATAGGTAATGAATGGATGTTATCCACATTGCTTGACTCAAGTCCCTCTCAAAGTTCAAGTGCTGCTGTGACCAAAAACAGTAAATGTTAGTAACAGAGTAATATTTGAAACAGATTCGTAGATTTTGTTTCTTAAATAGAAGTGACGTTAGACGAAATCACTCCAGTTTAGGACTGCACTGCAAACGCAGTCAAGTAAGTCCTCGTGATGTTAATGCCAGTAATCATGATATTGGAGTGTATGTACACATAAATTATACAACTCAGGATACGTCCTTAATTTGTGTTAAGGAAAACAAATAACCATGCATAACAGCTGCTCAATATGCAAAGTAAGTGTTCGACCTTTTTGACCTGGTTACTTTTTTGCATTGAACTCAACTATGGACTAGTAAAATGTTTGTATTTATGGTTAAGCAAGCAGCGGGACATCGTGTTTTACAAAGTTCTAGGTTTTATAAGAGCAGTGGAAATAAACCGTCTAGGACTGCAAACAATCTAGTAAGTCCTCATGTTGTTAGTGTCAGTTCTCATGATGTTGGGGTCTTTGTACATAAATATTACACAACTCAGGAGACTACCTTGATTTGTGTTTAGGGAAAAACTAACAAAGCATAACAGCTGCCCAATATATACAGTAAGAGTTTAAACTATAGAAAATTTAATCAGAATAATACAAATCAAACCAATATTAGATAAATGTTTATAGTTCTACCGTTTCTATAAAATGCATAGGTAATGAAGGGTTGTTATCCAAAATGATTTACCCAAGTTTCTCTCCAAGCAATGCAGTGGCTTTAGATAGTGAAGGTTAGTAAAGGAGTGATATTTGAACACACAGTCTAGTATGTCCTCGTGATGTTAGTGTCGGAGTCCTCATGATGTTAGTCTTTGTTCATATGGATATACATCTCAGGAGAATCTTTTCATCAGGAAAGAAAGAAAAATCAAATGCTCTCAAACTGAAATAAGTACCTGCCAACCGCTGCTAAAATGAACTGTATGTAGATCCATTTTCAGAATTGAGAAAATATTTAACCCTTACTTTGCCAAAAGAACTGGTATCTGTAAACAGTTTTGTATTGTCAAGTGTTGCAGTTCGGGCGGCTGTTTGTTCTGTATGTGGTGTTTCCTGCATGACTCATATTTATACTCTTTTCTTATTTACATCTGATTTTTTTGCCCAACATTTTGATCGGAGTTTCAACCAGTTTTGATGCTCATGAGCATCTGTGTTATTTGACATCCCATCTGGATCCAACCGCTTTGCAAAGGTCGTCACATAACATACTTTTTCAGTGGATAACTCTCTATTCTCATTCTTGTTCTATGTCAGAATCTATGTTACGTTGTAGTTTGCATATGACCTACTAGTATTTGGCAGTAAACAGTATTTTCATTAGTTAATACATTGACTGGCATACAGCCTTTTTATAATGCCTCTACACATGGCCAAACTATGTAAAACCAGATATACAGTTTGCGAACGTGTCGAAATTCCCTGGGTCATATTAGATTGGGATTTAAAGAATTTAGACAAACGAAATTGTTATGGTAGTGAAAATTTAACAATTGTTTTTAATAGTAACTGGTGATAGATCTAATATAACTAGAAGTAATACACTTCAACAGTATGAGTATAATGTAGTAAGGAACAATACGTAGACAAAGTATAAACAACAGGTTCAGTATTAATTATCTTCAAATACAGTTTTATAAATTTATTTGTCTGAATGTAGTAAAACATTTTGTTTATTATAAATGTAAACAGGTCCATGAATTTGAAGTCTCGGGTGCTGGAGAAATTGCCTAGTGAAGAAATCGCCTACAATTACATGTATAGTAAACCAATTGGAGATTTCGCCTAGAGAGCAATTATATAATGATTGTAGTTCGCACCTAAGGTACAGGTAGTGATAACATGACAGAACTATAAAGAACGTTTGTAACAAGAATAAATTGTCCTGTTGTGTTGTTTTCCAGATCAAAATGACCCAGATTAGACGATCAGTGCAGCCCCTGATCACCACCTGGAATTTGCAGCCCATTATTACAGGGGTTGATAATTATATACCGATTATTAGCAAAAAGTGAAAAGGTCATATGCAAGTTATACTATGATTCTTACTTCTTGTTAGATGATCTTGATCCAATAAATGTTCGAAAAGCAATATTAGTTAGTACAAAGTGTCGGTTACAACAGTAATAAATAAAATACATATTTTCGGCCAATAACCGATCCCCGATACGGTACTTTGTTGGAAATGGCCAATTCCACAGACAGAATTTATACATATTTATACAGAAAGACAGAATAATAGCTGCAAAGGAACATCCATGTCAAGTGTTACAAACTTCCATCTAGTGATTTAGGTAGGATGTCTGCATTCAGACAGCCAACAGGTACAATATAGTCCCTATTAAGCAATAGATAAAACATTAGCTTATTATAATCTAGCAGCTTGACAAATTCACGAATGATGATTAAATCAGTCTACTTTGTGTAGCAGCGTTGCAGCAGATATATTGATACAGCAAAAATATACGAGCGTATAGCATATGCACGTCAGTAAAACGAGCTTGTAAGGCTATTTACTACCATCGGCATTTGGAACGGGATGAAAATACAATAAATCTCGACACAAATCACAGGCGGGGCTTGTGAAATTAAACTCGCGTGCTACAATGCAGCCTTGATTGTGCCAAGCAATAAATGATTCATGAAGTTTAAAATCCTGATCAGAACCACTGAAATCATTGTGTCATTTATATCAAATCAATGTTCATATCCTATAAGTCTCTTTAAATATCAACAGAACAAATATCTTTCATTAAGTCAACAGATACCAGTACTATGACGAGACCAAAGTGTTAAGTTGGATAAGGAAGACATACATGCTTTATTAGTTTTGAATTATTGACCAACTAAACACATGCATACTTCAAAGGTCTGCAACATGATAGTACCATGTCGCCTGGCAACATCTTGATTTTAGATGCAACGAAACGTGCAATGTATTGGTATTCACAAATAGGGTCTGCTCTGTTTGCTTATGGTGTAATACAGATCTGATTCTACAGCTTCTTCCTGAGTCAACATGAAAGAGAGATAGAGTATATTAAAGTAGTGGCATTAATAGTATTAATTACGTTCCCCAACCACAGCACCGGGGCTCCGGTTGTTGGCTCACTGCGATATTAAACTACTTACTGAAGGCTATTGGTACGGCTCTATCACCTTGTGCTTTGGATCGTGGAAGTAGGTTGAGGTTGCTAACTTTATATTATTTTACAATACATGTAGATTCAGTTAATGATATCACTAATGATATGGTGGCGGTGGTCTAGTGGTGACGCGCTTGACTATCAGTCCGGAGGTCCGGGGTTCAAATCCCGGTCCCTCACGGAAATTTCAGAGACGCCTTTTCCGTGTCTCCCACCCACACATCCTCTCCACCCAGGGGTTAAATGGGTACCTGTGAGGGTCACTCGCCGGTACTGCGGCTGCATGATTGCGCCATATGTTAGCAGTGCTCAATATTGTAGGCCAATGACTCAATGACCAGGGGAGTAAATGTACAGTCGGCTGAGCGGTCATTCGGACTGAAAGTAGACTATAACTAGGTACTTTAATAATGATGATACACAAAAGTCGATTAATGCGTTGATCTATGCTAGATAAATAACGTTCTTTAAGTAATTACAGACTCTGCACAAACAAAAACTAAATTCTATATGCTTTAAAGTGTATTCAATGTGTTATCTTCATATCAATATAGATATACGCGCTTTCATTCACATTTTTGTAATAGGTAAAATGAAGAACTAATTAGATATTTTTTAAAACAATACTTTGACATTATACAGTTTAATAGTGATTTCCTATAAAAGTAACTTGATATATTTCAATAATTGCTTCTTCTTCTCCAAGTCATTTCGATTGCATGCCTCTCTGCTAGTATAATAATAAGCAACCCTTCATAGAATTAGTTCCCTGTACTAATAGAATCTCCAAACGTTGAAATTAATATGGCAGCTATTTAATATCATTATTGTCAATATTTGAATGTCGCTGAATATCTTTTTAAAAAGATATTTCTTGTTACTTTATAATAATTTAAGAAATAATAAATTCATACCAGTGTTTTATCGCGGAATCGAACACTGGTAGGAGTTGAGATGCGTAGTAATTAACTGACGAGGCCGTAGATCTGATGACCAGGCTCCATATCTGACGAAGACGGTCGGTAGGTAAGTGCATTTCTTAATTCGCACCTCTCGTCGTCTGTTGTTCTGACGAACGATGTCAGTGATTGGACATTTCTATGTCCAGTAACTGACATAATGGAAGTATTAGAAAAGCCTTTGCGGTACAGTTTGGTACTGACAGATGCTCGTATTCAATGATTGGTGTACCTCTGTAATAGTCCAGCCTGTGTAGAAAGTGTTGGCATTAAATTATTGAGTTTGTTTACCCCAACGGGCACATTGTCATACCAATCGTTTTGATCTAAACCCTTGAAATTTCTGCAAGGTCTTAGAAAAAATCTGTCACATTTTTGATTTTATGGGAATTTCCAGGTCTTAAAATCTATTTTAAGAACAGAACTTTCGACAGTCGACAGTCTTCGGTCCCATGCTAAATATCTGCGTAAATAATGATTTTCTGTACTATATGGCGTTTTGACTGAACTCTAAGAAGTTTATAGAACATGTCTGTGTAACATGATGCCTTACATTTGTTGTGATTATGTTAATTATTGCATTGAATTCAATTTGCGAGGCCGAATCAGCTAATTATCATAAAACATGGTGTTTTGAAATAACTACAATGTCGTAAGAATTACCCCAGGAAATTCGACACGTTAGCAGCCTGTATATCAGAATTTTACATAGTTTGGCAATGTGTAGAGCAGACCTGGGATAATTAAAATTGTAATTGTAATTAATTACAATTAACTGCATGTTTTCAATGTAATTGAAGTAATGTGTAATTGAGTGTTATTTTAATTACATGTAATTGTAATGTAATTAATTACAATGACAAATTAGGTGTAATGAACAATTACTTTTCAATTACTTCTCAATTACTTTGGTTATTTACACTATAAAGCATAGCCATTCAGTGAGTTTAATAGATTTAATTTTTAAATACTGAATTCATTGAGAAAGTGGGTAAATAACAAATGTTATTTCAGTGTACATGTATTATATTGTTTAGTACACAGACACATTCAAATAACATATATATTCAATTGATTGAGATCCCATATTTTGCAAATTATTAATCTGCTTCAATCACGGTTTTATAATTATACCCCGCTGAATAATTAAACACAACAACTCATGAAAATGGTAAAATTGTAATATTCATTCCTCCATTATGAGCAAAGAGAGCAGACATTACCGGTATGTAAGTCTACATTGCTATCAGTACATACCCTACATATCAATACTACAGTATATCAAAACAGATTCAATCTGCATTTAATTTCTGCATTTTATGGGAATGTGTTCATTGTGTTGTATTTTTGGACTTAGAACAAAATCTAGAGTAATATTTCAAACAGTGCAGACCCTGTTCTAAGGGCTCCTATAGCAGTGCTTTAATATGGGTATATATTGTTTTCAAGTACAATGTATCATCAGTGCAATGTAAACAAGTATATTGTGTTGGAAGAGTTATTTAAAGTTTGGCGGACTACAAGTATCCAGAATGATAATTGAATACCTACATGTACAGCCAAAAGAGGTTTGCATTGACACCTTTACTTGTGATAAACCCTTTGCCTGGTAACAAATGACACAAGCTAAATTCTATGTCTGCTCCTTTGTTACAACTGTTTCATATTAATCAAAAGATGAGGAACAACACTTACAGTGTCTAGTGTAAAATTGGCATTAAAGTGTGTAAATTTGAGCTTCAAAATAATTAAACGATGGGTTTGTTATCTGATCTCTTAACAAGTTGCAAGATAGTTTTATTGGATAAAAACCGTTTTTCCCCAGTCCTGATATTTACCGGTATGGCAGATCTGCAGTATTCCAGATTATGTATGAAAAGTTAGAATCAGTGTAGACCCTGATAAGACATCTGTGTATAACATGTTTATGACAGCTTTCTGATGAAGATTTACTCTTTTGTATATTGGTATGTATATCCAGTGATCACTAAAGCTGTTAATAAAAATAATTCTGATACATTAACAGAATTCAATGACAGTAAATATGTTACTGATCATTTACAAGCATACATGTACTAGTAAACTGTTGTGTTACTTAATAATCTTGTTTTCTAAAACATTTCTTGTTGCCAGCCTTTTGAAAGTAATTGAGATGTAATTAATTACAATTGGCAAAGTAATTGTAATTTAATTAATTACATGAATAAAACCCATATAATTGTAATTGTAATGGTAATTGACCTTTTATGAATGTAATTGTAATTTAATTAATTACATTGCCATGTTATTAACCCCAGGTCTGGTGTAAAGGCATATAAAAAGGTTGTATGCCAGTCAAGGTATTCACTAATGAAAATACAGGTACTCGTAGGTCATATGCAAATTACAATGTAACATAGTTTCTCATTGGTGGAAAACTAGAACAAAAGTGTAAATTGACAGCTAGCCGCTGAAAAAAGTGCTTGAATAAAATATGAATAAAACAACTTTTGTCACTGACCGTTCCAGGGCGGTGCTTCCATCTTCCCCTTGTTGTATGTTTGTTTTGCCTTTGTGTGTCTCTTTGTGTCTTTTATATACATGTACATTTTCCTGTTTATTGTGGTTCTGTTTGGGTGGGTGTGTTTTGTATGCCGTATTTCATGCATGACTCTTAACATGTACTTTTATGGGTTATTGACAGCTAAATTAGTGATATGACAGTGACGTGAGTTAGGCCAGGATCATGTCAGGCATGTGGATGATGTCTAGATCTATGCCACTTTCAGTTCGGGATTTAGTTCCGACCAGTGTTTGAGTGAATGCCCAAAAGAGGATATTTAATCAAAGCCAAAGGTGATATTTGCAAGGTTTAGGGATTGATTGTTTTATATTTTCTAGAAAGCATGTTTTTACATGATTACATTTTCTACCAATAAGATATGATACCTAAATAAGTAGAGTCTGATAGCTCAATTGGTCAGAGCACCTCGGTCAATCATTACTGAGGAGGTTCTGGGTTCAAATCCCAGTCAGTCTTATTGTTTGGTATCTATTTTGAGTATTTTGATAGAGCGTGTAGATCTCATGTATATTTTATCTCGGGGTGGTTGGGTACTCGGTTAACAAGACTAGATCTAGATGTTTTAGAAGAAGATCTAATTTTTATAATGTATATCTCGACTTTTGCTTACCTTTAAGCATTTTGACGGACCATTTTGTGGTGTTTTCAGTTGTTTTTTCTGTATTGTTGGCTCTGAGTTGCTCTACCCTCACACTTGACGATTCCTTGGCGGGTGTGTGGGTGTGGGTGTGGGTGTGTGTACCTTTTGTCCGGAGTATATTTCCTTTGTCACATCAGCTACGGATACCAAATTTGGTGTGTGAGTTCATCTTGGGATGGGGGAGTGTCGCGTACCATTTTCATGTCACTGTGACCTTGACCTTTGACCTTGATTTTACAAAGAGCTTGTCCGGAGCATATCTCCTTTACCTTACCAGCTACAGATTCCAAATTTGGTGTGTGAGTTTATCTTGTGATGGCTGAGTGTCGTGTACCATTTCCAGGTCACTGTGACCTTGACCTTGACCTTTGACCTCGATTTTAAAAAAAAGCTTATACCTTACCAGCTACAAAAAGCTTGTCCGGAGTATATCTCCTATACCTTACCAGCTAAGGATTCCAAATTTGGTGTGTGAGTTCATCTTGGGATGGAGGAGTGTCGCATACCATTTCCAGGTCAGTGACCTTGACATTGACCTTTGACTTCGATTTTACACAAAGCTTGTCCAGAGCATATCTCCTATACCTTACCAGATACGGATTCCAAATTTGGTGTGTGAGATCACCTTGAGAGTGCGGAGTGTCGCGTACCATTTTCAGGTCACCGAGACCTTGACCTTGACCTTTGACCTCGATTTTACAAAAAGGTTGTCCGGAGCATATCTCCTATACCTTACCAGCTACGGATCCAAAATTTGGTATGTGAGTTCATCTTGGGATGACGGAGTGTCATTTTTATGTCACTGTGACCTTGACCTTTGATCTCGATTTTACAAAAAGCTTTTACTTTACCAGCTGCAAAAAGCTTGTCCGGAGTATATCTCCTATACTTTACCAGCTACGGATTCCAAATTTGGTGTGTGAGTTCATCTTGGGATGGAGGAATGTCGCGTACCATTTTCAGGTCACTGTGACCTTGACCTTGACCTTCGACCTCGATTTTACAAAAAAGCTTGTCCAGAGAATATCTCCTATACCTTACCAGCTACGGATTCCAAATTTGGTGTGTGAGTTTATCTTGGGATGGCGGTGTGTCGCGTACCATTTTCAGGTCACTGTGACCTTGACCTTTGACCTAGATTTTACAAAAAGCTTGTCCGGAGCAATTTTTCTATACCTTACCAGCTACGGATTCCAAATTTGGTTTGTGAGTTCATCTTGGGATGGTGGAGAGTCGTGTACCATTTTCAGATCACTGACCTTGACCTTGACCTTTGACCTCAATTTTACAGTCCAGAGCATATCTCCTATACCTTAAACGTTGACAATCAACCCAGGGTCCTTTTTAACGTTGATAATGACTTAGGGTCCTTTTTAACTAAGTTTTGACCCTTGGCTCTTTTCTTAGCTATCATAATCGTCAAAGGTTCTGTTTCTAATGTTAAGAACTGACTCCTGTGTCATTTTAACAGCATCAAAATTTCATGTTACACCTGCATTACATTGTATTGTTTTTTCGCCAAAATGCATTTCGTTGTCAAACACTTTGGGGGCATTTGTCACCCGTGACGACTCTCTTGTTTTTCAAAAATTTCAAAATTAAATACAATGTACATTCCTTGTTTCTCCTGTGTTGAGTGATTTTATCACATATTTCAATACTATTCCATTGTTATTTGTGTTCACAACTCTCCAATCATCGCTCGAACCCCGCAATAAACATACGGCACCCACTGGTATTTTGGGCATTTTAGTGCAGACGACGGGTCAATATAGGTCAATATTACTACAGTGTTTACATCACGTGATTTTCATTTATGAAATACACGCGGGGTTTAAAAGGAATAGCCAGCTGCGCGTGTGTGTTTTATGGAAAATTCAAACATAGTTGTGTTCCTTCTTTGTTTATATAGGCATGTGCGCGAGATGTGTTAGGATGTTATTTTATAAATGGACAAGAACTAATTAAATTTCTGTGTTTACTTTCAGAGGAAATAGAATGGACAGCTCTGGATTATAGAGTTGAAGACTATGAACCATCCAATTATACCACGAGCGATTCATGTGATGATGATAAAAAAAATCTGAAAATGATGTCTGAGATAATGGCAACAGGCCCGTTTTAAACCAATACTGATACAGCACATTACAGCTCAGAAGAACTTGTTCAAGAAAGTGTCAGCGATATTCTGATATTGTCCCATACCAAGATATAGCTGTCCATTTAGCAACACCAAACATAACTGTGGTGCAGTCTACAAAGAGACACAATGGAAGAAGAAGAAAATGGAACAAAAAACTGTAAATTTTGCATGAAACTTATATTTACACACGAGACATAGACTTTCGAATTTGTAATGTCATGAATATAGTATAATAAAAAAAAGTTAAAGATCAGAAGTTTTGGTAAAAAACATTATTCAGTGTCTGGACATGGTGGTTTTGAGTGAAATCCCTGCTCATTCAGTATTTAGCCCTTGACATGGAAATATCTAGAAGTTTCGCATATTGCTTCGCATATTGCCAAAATTATTGACGATCTTTGTTGAGCTATCTAAACTGAACTATTTTAATAGTACAGTACTCAGGCACCACTCAGAAGCCAAGAGCTAGACATTTGACTTGCATGTACAACATAAAGAAAAAAAGGTGGATCTTGATAACAAATATGGTTGTCAGTCTTGAAGAATGACTAATTTTTTTATTAATATATTCATGTTTCTAAAGCTTGTGAATTATGTTTAAATGACTGGAACCACTACAAATAAAAATGTTTATAAAAATGGTAAACACATTAAAACTGTTACTACATTTTTTATCATAAATTTACAGTATACTCGTGTGCAATTTAATCATGATTTGTAGGGAAACAACAGTAAACACAGCCATTAGAATTTCTCTATGAATGAATGTGTTAAATGGCCTTAGGCCATACTGTACTAAGCCATATTACACACGAATGCCTCATGCAGGGTCAGTAGTCTCAATATGTCAGTTATCATAGGGGCCCTTTGTCAAATACAAAACAGGGGACAATGATTATAACACGGCCATAAAACCAGCATCCTGTATATTACGTAATATTTACATTCGCCCTGCAACGTCCTTATATAACCTTATTCTAAAATGAAAGTTGCATTTTCCCATGAACGTTCATTTCAATACCAATCCGTTGAATATATAAGAAATACAATGGAATATAAATATAAGAAATAAATGACGTTCTCCCGGTGTTCATGAGGTTATGCAACGCATAGCTTTACGAGCAAAGATTCACGTGAAGCCCTTCGGGCTTCACTAACTTTGCTCGTAAAGCTATGCGTTGCATAACCTCATGAACACCGGAAGCACGTCATTCATTTCTTAATTGTTGCATTCCTTTATGTATCTGTGGTAACGTATCAAAACAATCAATTATTGCGGTCATGGTGCCTCAAAGTTAGTTTTGGTCATTATGAAGTAAAACTATAAAACGCATCCAATGAACAATTCCGTAAATTACAGTTTAGATCCAGAATGACTTTTTTCCTATGGATTTATGGTCAAAACTGTCCATGTTCCAAAATTGCAAAAATGATCATATTTATGATAAACTATTTCCCTGATGAAAAATTAAATGACTTCACGAATATAAACCCTTCATTCCACGTGCCAAATGCAAATACAAACACAGTAGATCCATATCAAGCGTATTGAAACAAATTTACAAACAGAGTAGATCCAGATCAGAGAGCTTCTGTTGTAGCTCCCTGATCAGGTTCTTGTCGATTTGCTTATGAAATAATATACCGGTAGGTCTGGTCGTACAATTACTGCCATAGCCTGTGCTCATATATCATTACTCTCCATGAAATCATTACTTCTTACACAAATATTCATGAAGAAGATCTAAAGGCTTTTTTTCACAATGTTAACTTTTCAAATGGATCATTGGCTCTGACAGATCAATTAGGATTAGATCAACAAAATTTCATAAGCAAACAGAGCAGAACCTGATCAGACAGCTCTTACAGGAACTGTCCGATCTGGATCTACTCTATTTGCGGACGCGCATGAAGCCGTTTATATAAGAATAGAAGGATTGGGAAATTGATTTTAAAGCAAATTAGGTGTCTGCTGCCAACAGTGCTAAATCGTGTTTATCAATTTTGTTGTTTAATATGCTTAATGTTTAATGTGTTTCGTCTTGATATGCGTCCTGTTATGTTTTGTCTTGTGGCTTTACCGTTTCTTGTTAGATGGTGTTTGGTGCGGTGTCATTTCGTGTGTGGCTCTCCCTGTTTGACTATTTTTCCATATTTATTAATCATTCTTTATCTTAAGAATATTTATTAAAGATTTCACGACCTCATGACTATTCATTACAGGGATTACAGAGACGCTAGACAACCGTGGTCGAATCTAAAGAAATAAGTCTACGGACTAAGCAATCAGAGCAGATCCTGATCAGACAATTCCTGTGTGATTTGTGTTTACGCTGTTAACAAAACGTTTGTATAGAATAATTTTCCACGAAGAAAACGCCTATTAACCTACAGTGCTAGACCTAAGTCAGATTTATAACAGAATGTAGCGATATCCTTTTTTATAATTGTAGACCCAAGTCATCGACTGCACTATTTTTTCTAGTATAAATTTCACGGAAAACGGCCATCGAGACAAAATGTAAGCTGACCCAATATAGGCTAAATCACATCACGTTTTCTTGAACTTCTCGTCTTTTGGTAATTTAAATAATCCTATTTAGTCTCTGTCGGATTAGGAGCTACACCCATAGGCAGGGATACACCCATAGGCAGCACAAATTACCATTTTAGCACTCAAAACGAAGCAGAAGTACATTATCTAGTTCGACATTTATCGCGAATGTTCACAAGTGACGTCATCACAAGGGAGATAAGCGAGCGACCAAAATCAGCCAGTGCTTACTTATCGGTGATATATGACAGCTGCTATGTGCGATATGACTAATTTTTTTGTGTTTTCAAAACTACGTCGTACAAGGTACCCATTTGTCAAATATTTACGTAAAAGTGTCCTGCCTGTTTACTTGACCTTTAACACCTGCTGTTGTGAAGTACATACATTCTGAAAATGGGTGATCCTTCGAAAGCAAAAGTAGAAATGCAAAATTAGAAAATTGCAGACTCGGTTTTATTGAGTCTGTTCATGACTGTCCGTCACAAAGTTGTGTCGCACGTGTCTCTGAAACCAGTTGGGCTAGAGTCACCAAACTTCATAGGAATGTTCACCAGCATGAGTTGTTGTGCACCTGTATTTTTTAATTGTCTCTCCCTGATAACTTCAGAGTTATTGCCCCTGATGACTTAAAATTAGAAAAACTTTGTGTCGCACGTATCTCTGAAACCGCTTGTACTAGAGTCACCAAGCTTCACAGGAATGTTCACCAGCATGAGTTGTTGTGCTACTATGGTTTTTGAATTGTCTTCGCCTGATAATTCTTGAGTTATTGCCCCTGATATGAATACTTAAATTTATACAAACTTTGTGTCGCGCGTATCTCTGAAACCAGTAGGGCTAGAGTCACCAAACTTCACAGGATTGTTCACTAGCATGAGTTGTTTTGCTCTTGGGTTTTTTGAATTCTCTCCCCCTGTTAACCTTGGAGTTACTGCCCCTGATGACTTAAAATAAGACAAACTTTACTTAGTGTCGTGCATATCTCTGAAACCACTGGGGCTAGAGTCACCAAACTTCACAGGAATGTTGACCAGCATGAGTTGTTGTGCACCTGGGATTTTTGAATTGTCTCCCCTTGATAACTTTGGAGTTATTGCCCCTGATATGATTACTTAAAATTAGAGAAACTTTGTGTCATGCATATCTTTAAAACCACTAGGGCTAGAGTCACCAAACTTCACAGGAATGTTGACCAGCATGAGTTGTTGTGCACCTGCGTTTTTTAATTGTCTCCCCCTGATATGATAACTTAAAATTAGAGAAACTTTGTGCTGCACGTATCTCTAAAACCAGTAGGGCTAGAGTCACCAAACTTCACAGGAATGTTGACCAGTATGAGATGTTGTGCACCTGGGAGTTACTGCCCCTGATGACTTACAATTAGACAAACGTTACTTAGTGTCGTGCATATCTCTGAAACCACTGGGGCTAGAGTCACCAAACTTCACAGGAATGTTGACCAGTATGAGATGTTGTGCACCTGGGATTTTTGAATTGTCTCCCCTTGATAACTTTGGAGTTGTTGCCCCTGATATGATAACTTAAAATTAGAGAAACTTTGTGCCATGCATATCTTTAAAACCACTAGGGCTAGAGTCACCAAACTTCACAGGAATGTTGACCAGCATGAGTTGTTGTGCACCTGCGTTTTTTGAATTGTCTCCCCCTGATATGATGACTTAAAATTAGAGAAACTTTGTGCTGCACGTATCTCTGAAACCAGTAGGGCTAGAGTCACCAAACTTCACAGGAATGTTCACCAGCATGGTTTTTGTGCATCTGTGTTTTTTAATTGTCTCCCCCTGTTAACTTTGGAGTTACTGCCCCTTATGACTTAAAATAAGAGAAACTTTACTTTGTGTCACATGTATCTCTGAAACCACTTGTACTAGAGTCACCAAACTTCACAAGAATGTTGACTAGCATGTGTTTTTGTGTACCCGGGACTTTTGAATTGTCTCCCCTGACAATGTTGGAGTTATTGCCCTGATGACTTAAAATTAGACCCTTATAAGTTTGGAGTTACAGACATTAAACTTGTGAATTGGAAAGAGGATTGGAGGGGGAGACATCTGTTTTTGTGACAAAAACAAACCTCTAGTTCAAAGTGCAACACTACTCATGCCCCTAGCACCGGCTTATAAGCAGTATTCAATTTTCAAAACTAATAACATCAAAACTAATGATCCCGAAGGACCAGAAAATATAACAACAACGAGAACGAAGTGTGGGGCGACTTTTTATGGCCACCACACACGCACTTAACTCCTGCTGTTGTGAAGTACATATATTCTGAAAATGGGTGATCCTTCGAAAGCAAAAGTAGAAATGCAAAAAGAGAAAATTGCAGACTCGGTTTTATTGAGTCTGTTCATGAGTAGTAATTAAAAGCGCAACACTACTCATGCCCCCTAGCACCGGTTTAAGCAGTATTCAATTTTCAAACCTAATAACATCAAAACTAATTATCCCAAAGGACCAGAAAATATAACAACACTGAGAATGAAATACGGGGCGATTTTTAACCTAATACCTGTCGCCGAGCATGTTTTTAAAGACATTTCTTGTTTTACCGTTTCTTGTTTGATGGTGTCTGGTGCGGTGTCATTTCGTGTGTGGCTCTCCCTGTTTTACTATTTTTGCATATTTCCATATGTGACCAGGGTCTATATATTAACGACGCCTTTTTCCAATATGACTTTGACTTTAATATGGTTCAAATAGCCTGGAATGATAATGAAGAGAAGTATGAATATAGGAAATAGTTACTAAAGATGTTTGCACAATCTTTGTGAGATAGTTAAAAGACCTAAGCCATAGAGCCCCATGGTATGCTGTGGGAGGATCTTTCCAAGCCGAAGAACTAACAAGAAGAGATTAGATCTGTGCAAAGAAGTTATGCATGCGGAACTCGCTCACTCACGATCACCCACCCATGAATATACCATCGGCGTATAGATATACATGTACAGGTATTGTCCTGTTTTATTAACCTGTCAAATTTGAATATTCCTACGTCACTGAAAGGATATATTTAGCTTGGGTAAACCTGTGTTTCAAACGTTTTTCACGAGATTCACAAATAAATATACAGGTACTTGAATAAGCCAAGTAAGAAAGCTTTTATTAGCGGAAACTATCGATATCAACCGAAGCTATATATGGCGTGTTCAGCAAGCGTATAATTTGACAAATTAATAAAACAGGACAATACATGTAAACCACGCTATATTGAGACTTGTTGTTATTTTGTTGTTTACATAACAGCACAAAATACTGGCCAGACAACACACTTTAGTAACTCGCCACATATTGTGCACTGGGCTTTGGTCTAATGGATATGTACCTAGTCTTGTAAACAGGGGGTCGTGGGTTCGAATCTCAAGCTATGCAGTTTACTTTTTTTTTAAAAAACGGATGCTATTTGTAATTTTCTTTTTAATTTTTATTCTTTTTCAAGTATATGTTAATATTTTGTTAATAATTATTATATGTTATTATTAATATTTATTGTTGTTTTGTACGGACAGTATTTTAATGAAAAAAATATTAGTCACTGGTAAGAATCGAACTTAAGACCGCCACATGCAAGTCCATATACATATCCATTGCACCAAGACAACTATGTTGAAAAATTTGCGGCTTGCTAAGGCTTTTAAAAATAAAGAAGCGCTGTAGTCGCTTCGTTTTGTTTACATTAGAGTAGGTCATGTTTTGTCCCAAAATAAGTTGGTCTATCTGTACAGTCCTCTACACCTGTGTATTGTACCCATAACCAGGTAAATACACTATAAATGTACTGTAAGGTTCACTGTGTTTATACATGTTTGAGATAATTGGGTCTGGGTTCAAGTTCTTACAGCATTGTATATGTTATTTCTTGTTCTGACTACTCTTCGTCTGTTCACACAAACCAACCGCGACTGAATTGAAAGTGTACGAAGAGACACGATCTACCCTGCTCAATTCTAAGATAAACGGAGGTGGCTTCGTGAAGCGACTTTGATTAATGATTTCGACATTTAGAGCATACGTCACAGTGAGTATCATTGCTTGCAACTCCGGGTTGTGTGTCATTTTTTCAGGTTACCACTGGTGCATCTGATGTACTGGATTTAGACCAAGTCTGAAATTTTCTCTTTTTGCATTTCTACAATTGCTTTCGAAGGATCACCCATTTTCAGAATACATGTATATGTACTTCGCAACAGCAGGTGTTAAGTGCTAGGGGCGTGAGTAGTGTTGTTCTTTTAATTACTACTCATGGACAGACTCAATAAGACCGAGTCTGCAATTTTCTCATTTTGCAATTTTTACTTTTGCTTTCGAAGGATCACCCATTTTCAGAATATATTAAAACAAATATCAATGATTGCGTAGCTGAATCCAGATGTAATGTACGCACCGTGGCTATACGGGTCCGAGGACATGCTCCCCCGGGAAAATTTAGAAGTGTGTAGTTTTGAAACCATTGTGATAATTAGAGCATTTACTCCTATAGGAAATGGTTTCAAAAGTTTGTATTTACAGAAGCGTCAAAAGAAGTCAATATGAGTGAATGGGTTAAAGCTTACATGACAATACAGATTTTTGACAATCAGGATTTTTACTCGCTGCCTTTGGCAAATCTATGAATTTCTTTATAAACAGTTTGGATCTAGATGAAACGCCGAGTAACACTGCATCTCATCAGGATCCAAACTGTTTGACGCTCTGATTTTGAAAATGAAATTTTATGCAGACGACAATATTTTTATGCAGACGACAATATGTTTATTTAACTCTTTAACCTTTAGCCTGCTATATGCGGATGAGTGAATACCTATGCACACAGATAAGAGTGACTCGGTGTCTCATCAGGATCCAAACTATTTGATACCCTGATTGCATATTGGTAGACGAATTGATTATAGCTTGAATTTTGAAAATGTAGTAGGTGAAAAATTCTGTAAAAATAATTTGCTCAGCAGGCTAAGGTTAATCTAGAATATAACTCCATAGAAACACTTGTTAACGCTTTTGAAGACAAAACGTAGACCCAGATGAGATGGCTCCCGTAGAAGTTGTCTGATCAGGATCTTCTCTGTTTGCCTATGGACTAATATATATACACACAGTATAAACAAGTTTAAAAAAAAGTCTCGTTCGAAGGACTTGGTCCGAGGGATCGAACCCGGACTCCCTAATATTGCAGTTGAGCGTGTTAACCACAGTGACGGTGAATACTACAGAACAACTGATAAACGTGCGTACTCAAATACTATAATCGTCATTTCTCCACCAACCTCCATGTTGTGACTACTCTTTAGAATCGTCTCTTCGAGATTGGTCTCAACATAGATGTTGGTGGAGAAATAAATAAGTTATTCTTGAACATATTTTTAAATTTACGCGTCTTATATGGACCTCTGATATTAGTAATGAATAAATAGGTTTTACTCAGTAGGTAACTTAGGAACTTCATAGAGTAGTCCATAAGTATTTCTCAGACATATAGTAAAACCCCTCTAAACCGGACATTCAATTTAATATCGGTCTTAGAGACAGGTGGCAGCTTAATGACTTTCACCCTGCACCTACCTAAAGTATCGAAATTTTTCTCGAAGACTTCTCGGGGGAATGTCCAACAGATTTATCTTGAGAGACACCAAGGCTCAGCTGAATAAGACATTAAACCGAAAAAAATGATAACAAGTCAAACCAATTCTGTAATTAGCAACAGCCTGCCAATTCAAATCGCTAAAAGTTTGGTAACCATAACACGTGTTACGCCAAAGTGTAAAACATTCGTCATTCAGGGGTATATTATCCTCCCAATTTGGCCTGAGACTCGAAAACATTTCGGTGTGTTTATCGGGATTGTTCGTAATACTCTGTGACAAAAAATAGCAAACCAAAAGCCGGTAATAATCATGTTCCTCAAGGATTATACAGTAAAATCCCTCTAATGCAACAACTTAATGAATAAGCATGACTGTCTTTATAAGCAGGTGGTTGCTTAACGCAGGAATAATGTAGGAGCTTTCTGCAAAACTTTCGTCCTGTATCAAGCTAATACCAGCCTTGGCCACGGTGAGTTATGCCCATTTTTGCTGGATTTACAGTATTCTTATAGCGCATTCTTATACCTCCGGAAATTTATTCGAAGATTACCGACAATAATACACGGAATATTCATGGGTCTCGTGTAAAATTGGTAGGATAATAGCTAGCGATACGCACTTACGCACGTGCATAACATCAATCAGAAAGGTGAAAACATTATCATAGCCAACATGGAACAGGAATTGAAAGTTTATGGGCTATACTTTCATAAACGGTCTGTATTGTGATGTAAGTTTTAACCCATTCACTCATATTGACTTCTTTTGACGCTTCTGTAAATACAATTTTTGAAACCATTTCCTATAGGAGTAAATGCTCTATGTATCACAATGGTTTCAAAACTGCACACTTCTAAATTTTCCCGGGGGAGCATGTCCTCGGACCCGTATAGTCACGGTGCGTACATTACATCTGGAATCAGCTACGCTGTTATTGATATTTGTTTTAATATATTCTGAAAATGGATGGTCCTTCGAAAGCAAAAGTAAAAATGCAAATTGAGAAAATTGCAGACTCGGTCTAATTGAGTCTGTCCATGAGTAGCAATTAAAAGAACAACACCACTCACGCCCCTTGCACGTAACACCTGCTGTTGCGAGGTACATGTACATGTATTCTGAAAATGGATGATCCTTCGAAAGCAAAAGTAGAAATGCAAAAAGAGAAAATTTCAGACTCGGTCTAAATCCAGTACATCAGATGCACCAGTGGTAACCTGAAAAAATGATACACAACCCGGAGTTGCAAGCAATGATACTCACTGTGACGTATGCTCTAAATGTCGAAATTATTAATCAAAGTAGCTTCACGAAGCCACCTTCGTTTATCCTAGAATTGAGCAGGATAGATCTTGTCTCTTCGTACACTTTCAATTCAGTCGCGGTTGGTTTTTGTGAACAGACGACGGGTAATCGGAACAAGAAATGCTGTAAGAACTTGAAACCCGACCCATTTATCTCAAACATGTATAAACACAGTGAACCTTACGGTACATTCATAGTGTATTTACCTGGTTATGGGTACAACACACAGGTGTAGAGGAATGTACATGTATATCTATACGCCGATGGTATATTCATGGGTGAGTGATCGTGAGTGAGCGAGTTGCACATGCATAACATCTTTGCACAGATCTAATCTCTTCTTGTTGGTTATTCTGCTTGGAAAGATCCTCCCACCGCATACCATGGGGCTCTATGGCTTAGGTCTTTTAACTATCTCACGAAGATTGTGCTAACATCTTTTGTAACTATTTCCTATATTCATACTTCTCTTCATTATCATTCCAGGCTATTTGAACCCATATTAAAGTCAAAGTCATATTGAGAAAAGGCGTCGTTAATATATAGGCCCTGATCACATATAGAAATAACAAGAAATATCTTTAAAAACTTGTTCGGCGTCAGGTATTAGGTTAAAAGTCGCCCCGTACTTCATTCTCAGTGTTGTTATATTTTCTGGTCCTTCGGGATCATTAGTTTTGATGTTATTAGTTATGGAACTTGAATACTGCTTAAACCGTTGCTAGGGGGTGTGAGTAGTGTTGCACTTTTAATTACTGCTTATGAACAGACTCAATAAAACCGAGTCTGCAATTTTCTCTTTTTGCATTTCTTCTTTTGCTTTCGAAGGATCACCCATTTTCAGAATATATATACTTCACATCAGCAGGAGTTAGGTGCTTGTGTGGTGGCCATAAAAAGTCGCCCACACTTCTTTCTCGTTGTTGTTATATTTTCTGGTCCTTCGGGATCATTAGTTTTGATGTTATTATTTTTGAAAATTGAATACTGCTTATAAGCCGGTGCTAGGGGCATGGGTAGTGTTGCACTTTTAAATTACTAGTCATGAACACTCAATAAAACCGAGTCTGCAATTTTCTAATTTTGCATTTCTACTTTTGCTTTCGAAGGATCACCCGTTTTTAGAATGTATGTACTTCACAACAGCAGGTGTTAAGTGCCTGTGTGGCGGCCGTAAAAAGTCGCTCCGTACTTCATTCTCTGTGCTGTTATAATTTTGGTCCTTCGGGATAATTAGTTTTAATGTTATTAGTTTTGAAAATTAAGATGCTAGGGGGCGTGAGGTGGCGTGAGTAGTGTTGCACTTTTAATTACTAGTCATGAACAGACTCAATAAAACCGAGTCTGCAATTTCTCATTTCTACTTTTGCTTTCGAAGGATCACCCACTTTCAGAATATATTTACTTCAATGCTGAAAGTGGATGATCCTTCGAAAGCAAAAGTGGTAATACCAAAAGAGAAAATCGCAGACTAGTTAAGATGACAATACAATCTTAACAAAACATTGAAGGAAGACCTGAATCAAACAAAGCCACCTTTGGAATTATTGGAAATTCCAGAAATGCCAGAAATGAGCAATCTGAAATGTGCGGCAGATCAAAACCTTAGTAGACAAACCACTTCGGTATCGAAAAAAGTTAGCGGTCACGTGGTTTAATTGTATTCAGACAGATGCGAGGAGCTAAGTGATAGTCATAGACTATAACGGCTCGGCCACTGAAGCCCCTCAACGATCGTTCACTGTAAAATAACCGAATGCTTTACTCAGCTCAAAACATTTACCCTAAGCCTGCCGAGTGCAACCGTAATGTCATGTTTGATCAAACAGCTCGGTAATTCGACTTCTCATCCGGATCCAAGCTGTCTGCATGTTCATTTTAAGCGTACTCCCTAAGGCGTGTTTTGCATGGTGCTGTGCCTTTGGTTTGAAGAGCAACTCCTAGGCTATGCTGGTCGGTAGTTCACAAGTTCATGCAGCCTTATCGGGATAAGACGCCGAGTAATTCGATGTCTCATCTGAATAAAAGCTGTTTGACACTCATTCAGCATTTCTATGAAAATTCAAACCAATTGTAAAGCTTTAAACCTGCAGCAGACGAGAGTATGCCCATGTGCAGATTTTTAAGGTAATCTAAGTGTTACCTAGAGCAGTCACTGATGATACTAAAAAGGCCCCCGAACCCTCGCTTTCCTATATATATAGGAAAAAAAGATTAGAAAGACGCCTAGTCTAGTTACATATTGTGTAATGTTTCCAAAATATTCTACAGTAAAATAAAAATATATATATAAATCATCCTGTGGGCTATTTACGCTGGGCGTCAAACGTAACATGGTAAAAAAGTGTGACTTGACTCGGACTCGAACCCAGGCCTCTGGCTTACCATGCCAACACTCTACCGGCTGAGCTACTAAGCCACATTGTAAAGTCTATCAACTGATTCACCAAATCTATACCCGGCTACACTATATAATGCCTTTTACTCGTTAAGGGCATATTTACATGTTAGCAATAATATTGGATCAAAGGGTCAGAACTCCAAAACTCTACAATTAGAATTCCGATCAATTCAAAAAGTGCATCCTGCATAAGTACATTCGATAGTTACTATGTATGAGTTTAATTCAGATCTCTTTAAAACTGTTAAACAAGCTAGCTGCACACACTTTTTCTCCATGTTTGCCCTTCTCTAAATGCTATAACTACAATAACGAATCTGAGAGAGGCATAACGCATGTCTTGCACAAGACCATTTAAAGATTTTAATGTGAATAAAGTTTCATTGAAATACATCAAAATACATTAAAAGCTGTATTAGTAGTTCACGCTAACTAATGGATCAACCGACCGACCTACCGGTCGACCAATCGACATACACGTTGAATCTAGTGTACCCGCGAAACAATGTTTGTTTTTGGTATAATTAATTTCAAAGGGGAAATTTTTTTCTACCGGAGTACATGTTCTAGGTGATGATAGTCATAATATTATGGGTCTTTTGCTAGGGAAGTACTTATTCGTTGGTGAATAAATAGGCATTTCAAACCGATCCCGATGACGATGTGTATTTCAGATGACGACGTTTTCATAGGTTTAACAAGGGGGCATCTCAAGCGTGTTGATTATTGGCGAATTGTGACTGGCTGACCCTAAATGAATTTATAGAAATAATAAAATACTTAAGTAATTGCTTACTTAACATGTTCATTTATAAAAATGTATTTTACTGTTTGTAGTTCTATGTAAGTTTCTGGCGTTTCCCCCCCTGTTATCTGGTAAGATTGGTATCTGTTTCTAACAAACACAGTGAAAACATCCCATGTGTATACATGTTCGTCTTCTGCAAAGTTTCTAAATTCTGTGTTGGTGGCTGAGGATGGTGGTTTGCTGATCATTTAAGCAGGAAGTTAAAGACGTCCGTTTCATGGTCGGTATGATCTGGAGGGGTGGGATGGGATAGGGGACACAATGGCTGAAAGAAGAGCCATTAACAGTTAGCTTCTCTGTTGGTCCATATCTAGTAAATAAATAGGCGCATTTGCTATTCCTGTCCTACTGAATATTCATTAAAGGTTATTTCATTATAACGTATAGGAACACATGTGTCGCCTGCTGAAAAGTTCATCACAAGAGTTATGACGTACGACTCGTAGGAGTTATAGTACAGTTTAACCTTTCTACACAGGCAAAAGATGGAACGTTTTCTTAGGGTGGGACTGACAACCAGACAGGCAAACCGACAGGCGAAGATTTGAATAGCCTCCATACCTTCTGCGTTATCATTGTTTTGCATTTAATAACTAGCTGTCATAAAATCTCGAAGCGTGTAAGCCACGTGAATGCTTTAGAGATGATATACTGTAATATATATGTTACGGTGTTATCAATAGTTTTCACGCGACAGATTTGTACAAGGCTTCAAATATTACAAATTGCATTTCACTTTTTATGCACCCTTGTGTGCATTTTTTCAAGAAGCAATATAACGTATGTATATTAAATATACTGAGCAGAAAATTGAATACAATGGTATAGTCAAACAACTAGGTCAGACGGGTCACGGGTTTGCCGAGTCCATTTTTAAGGGAGATCAGCATTTCGGATATCCACGTGCCATGTATAAAAGAAAATGTGTTGTTATATATATAAACAATAAGCGCATTAGTTGCCGGAAATGTAACGTAGTGGATAAGTCGTAGGGCCATAAAGAAGTATATGATCGGCGAACATTTTATTAGGCGCAGATTCGAGTCCCGCATCAACCTTAAACATTTTTTTGCTAAAAATATTATGGAAAGTCCTCTTAAGAGCATTCGTTGTGTTGTGCATTAAGAAGCCACTTGTACAAGACAATTGCTAAAACTTATATTGATACTCATATTTTAGCATCGATTTAATATTGAAAATATGGCTAACACAGGATTCGAACTCAAACAAAGGCACCCTTCCTTAACATTGACGAACATGTGCATAAATGGTCATTACAATTATACAATATGACATAAAATAATACTCTACTATTCATTCAAAATTAAAAAAAAAGTTTAAGGTCGACATGGGATTCGAACCCATGCTCAATAAACAAGAGCTGTCACAGGACAGCGCGCTCGACTATTCTCAGAATTGTTAGTGTAAAAATGCTCGATAGCGGACTAAAATAGTGTCCAATGATACTAGAAGCAAGTAATCAGTCTCAGTGAAATATCTTTAATAGTATTCTGGATGTAGGATCTCTTTGAACTCTTTAATAAAATAGAAAAACTTAAGTAAAAAAGGGCAATAATTTCTGTTAAAATGCTTGACAGAGTAATGTACTCTTGCCTACATATGAAGCTTAAGGTGGTGAACAAGTGTTACAAGTTTGAAAGCTTTATCACAAAGGGTTATGTAAATAAGTGGACTTTAACAAAACCTTAACCAAAAGTTCTAAGTCAAAAAGGGCCATAATTCTGTCAAAATACTTGACAGAGTTATGTACTCTTGCCTACAGATGAAGTTTGTGGTGGTGAACAAGTGTTGCAAGTTTCAAAGCTTTATTCCAAATGTAAGAGGCAAAAAGTGGACTTTAACAAAAACCTTAACCAAAAATTGTAAGTTAAAAAGGGCCGTAATTCAGTCAAAATGCTTGACAGAGTTATGTACTCTTACCTACAGATGGAGTTTGTGGTGGTGAACAAGTGTTGCAAGTTTCAAAGCTTTATTCCAAAGGTTAGAGGCAAAAAAAGGACGTTAACAAAAACCTTAACCAAAAATTCTAAGTTAAAAAGGGCCATAATTCAGTCAAAATGATTGAAAGAGTTATGTACTCTTACCTACAGATGATGTTTTTGGTGGTGAACAAGTGTTGCAAGTTTCAAAGCTTTATTCCAAAGGTTAGAGGCAAAAAGTGGACTTTAACAAAAACCTTAACCAAAAATTGTTAGTTAAAAAGGGCAATAATTCAGTCAAAATGCTTGAAAGAGTTATGTACTCTTACCTACAGATGAAGTTTGTGGTGGTGAACAAGTGTTGCAAGTTTCAAAGCTTTATTCCAAAGGTTAGAGGCAAAAAGTGGACTTTAACAAAAACCTTAATCAAAAATTGTTAGTTAAAAAGGGCCATAATTCAGTCAAAATGCTTGAAAGAGTTATGTACTCTTACCTACAGATGAAGTTTGTGGTGGTGAACAAGTGTTGCAAGTTTCAAAGCTTTATTCCAAAGGTTATAGGCAGAAAATGGACTTTAACAAAACCCTTAACCAAAGTGTGACGCGGACGCCGACGCGGACGCGGACGCCGACGCGGGGGCGAGTAGGATAGCTCCACTATTCTTCGAATAGTCGAGCTAAAAAGGACTTTCGCAATTGTCTTCTGTGTACCTAGATTTTACACATTGCGCTAAACTGCTGACAACAATCCCGTCTTCATTTTTATTTTATATACTAAACTCGTCTGTTTAAAAATGGTCCGAGAACATGCGGAATGCTGATCTCCCTTAGAAATAGACTCGGCTGACCTTTGACACGTCAGACCTAGTTGTTTGACTATACTTACTTTTTTAATAAAATTATCTATATTAAATTATCTATAAGAACAAGTACATGTATGCTTCACCAGCAGTTGCATAAAAGGCCGATGAACGGCAAGTGTCCACGTGTATCTCGGGCGTTACTCGTATTTGCTCGTTTAGGCCAAATAGAAAGGAAAAAGTCGGTTTATATGCAGGCCTATCACTTCTGTGGATTTCCCTTCATTTTTTATTCTTAGAAAAAATCTAAGATAAATACAGATACGGTTTAAAAGTCCCGGGTTCAACGGCAAGTTTACTTTCGGTATTGCACTGTCCATTTAACGCATGCGCAATAAATCGTTTGCTTTATTTTTTAAATTTAAATAGAATAGAGGAAAACAGTTTTCACTGAGTGCCTAGCAGTTTGGATCTTGGTGAGATGCCTCAGTACTCTCATCGGGATCAAAGCTGCTGCGTATGTCACTACGGTTGGGAGCAGGTAATGAAAATGTTAATCAAAGACAGGTCAAAGGTAAAATGGTGATAATATTGTGGGGCAAGAACAAGCACAGCCTCGCCAATGGGAGCAAGACGTTAATGGTAACAATATTGTATAGACCCAAAATGATGCATCTCTAGTCGCTGACTAGCTGACCTTATTACGTAAAAACAGACGAACTATATAATGATTTATAATTAATGCCATGGCGTTTATATTTGTTTCTTTTCTATGAGAAACACAACTCTATATTTTGTTGGCCTGACAGCCTTGCTCTGATTATGTTGAGATGTCCCCTTGTTAAACAGCGGTGTATCTCGGCATCCGACATCCAAATCGTCATCGGGATAGGTTGGAAATGTCTACTAGAAGTTATTTCATACAGTATCTAAAAGTCATTTCACAACGTATTGGCTTTGACTCAAACAAATACAATGGTCACTATTTCCGTATTGGTGCAGCAACATCTGCAGCATCGGCACGTATTGAGGATCACTTAATTAAAACCTTGGGAAGATGGTCTTCTGACTTTTATACACGATATATACGAACACCACAGACAGTATTAAAAGATGCTCAATGTAGTTTGGCCGCATATGCTGTGACTGATAATAATGAATGAACAAACAATCAGATATACTTGTATGTAAACTTTGCAATACAGGTTGTCAAGACCTGTACAGTAGTCAATCTTTTCACAGTTGCAGAATTGCGGCCAAACTTTACATTGCATATATTTGTTTATAATGTATAACTTTACATGGCATATATATGTTTATAATAACTGTAACCATGTTTATCCCGATTAAAAGGCATGTCGTACCATAGCAAAAGTCCTCAACCAATATTCAAAATCCCATCCTTGGGGTTTATGCAGCTGTTACACATCTGCATAATTTGGCATTTTTGTCAATGGTATATTTACCATTTACTTTCTCCCAAGCATGGGATAGAGTAGTCTGTTGCTTAGCATTGTTCTGGGATGCTTGTGCTGTGATCAAGGGACCGATGAAGTCACCGATCCTCTCCTAGGCAAGCATTTCTTGTCCGAATAGGATGGCGGGATTCACACTTGTGTTAGAAATACTCTGCTCACAGGTGCTAGTGGACATGACTCACATAGGCAAGCATTACTTGCCCTCAGTCTTGCATTACAAGGTGCTAGTGATCATGTTTCATATAGGCAAGTTTACTTGCCCTCAGCCTGCTCACAACGGAGTGATTTCTTTCTTGCATTGGTCATAGATCGAGTATCGTGGTTCAGTGCTGAGATTTTAAAAGCGGCATTATATGATTGTAATATAATGCCAACATATACAGCTTCATGAGCCCTGAAGGCAAAAACAAATAATTAGTAGATAAAATTATAGAACTAAAACTGGTGTTCTTGTTGTGTTTTGGGTAAATAAAATATTGATTTTGTCTATAATCAAAGTTTATTTCCAAAAATACAACATCCTTATGCGCTAAACCCCTTATCGGAATGTTCTGTATATGTATATAGTAGCCTCTAACTCAAGTTCCCCATTGTGAACCTCATATTATGAGTATAGTAGCTGTAATTGAAGTTTCTCATGGTGAACCTCATATAACTGTCACGTGATAAAAATCAACCAGTACGATCAGTTGTAACGAAATCTCGGATGCTTCAGCAGCAGCTCTTTGTTTATCGTTTTTCAAAGTTATACCTCAACCTCCCCAACCACCAACCTTTTGCTATGGTACAAGACATGCAAAAAAGGGTTCATGACAATTGCTGTATACTTTAGATATGATTAACCCATGGTTATGTTGCATTTTTGTCAATGGTATATTTACCATTTACTTTCTCCCAAGCATGGGATAGAGTAGTCTGTTGCTTAGCATTGTTCTAGGATGCTTGTGCTGTGATCAAGGGACCGATGAAGTCACCAATCCTCTCCTAGGAAAGCATTTCTTGCCCGAATAGGATGGCGGGATTCACACTTGTGTTAGAAATACTCTGCTCACAGGTGCTAGTGGACATGACTCACATAGGCAAGCATTACTTGCCCTCAGTCTTGCATTACAAGGTGCTAGTGATCATGTTTCATATAGGCAAGTTTACTTGCCCTCAGCCTGCTCACAACGGAGTGATTTCTTTCTTGCATTGGTCATAGCTCGAGTATCGTGGTTCAGTGCAGAGACTTTAAAAGCTACATTATATGATTGTAATATAATGGCAACATATACAGCTGCACGAGCCCTGAAGGCAAAAACAAATAATTAGTAGATAAAATTATAGAACTAAAACTGGTGTTCTTGTTGTGTTTTGGGTAAATAAACGGCAAAAATACACTTATTTGTTCTGTGAGAAAAATAATCTGATGCTCGTTGTCTTTTAAGATCACATGTTCCTAAACTCACCGAGAAAATGTTATTAAGCTCGCCAAGGCTCGCTTAATGACATTTTCTAAGGCTCGTTTAGGAACATGTGATCTTAAAACTAAAAGACAATTCGCAACAGATCCTCAGTATCTTCCATAAATGGTGGAGACATAATAAAGGAGCCAAGTTCAGTAGATTTATTCAAAGAGGTTGGGTCTATATAACTAGTGCAGGAGGAGGGAATGGCTTAGCCCTTTCCCCGTTCTATCATAAGGCTATGTTTATTATAATTTTCAAAACCTACTGGATATTCATGGAAAAATAGTTACAATGACATATGGAAGTTGAAATATAGTAGCAATTTTAGGAAGTTAAGAATCTATTAAATTCCGATAGCAAACAGAGCAGACCCTGATCAGACGGCTCCTCTAGGAGCCGTCTGATCTGGGTGTACTCTGTTTGCAAATGCGTGAAAACACGTTTATATGAGGGAAAGGGTTAAGATGACTAACTGTTTTATCAGACCAGTAATGTATGAATAGTTTGCTTCTAGGTATACACATACATGTACATGTTATTTCGTGTACAACTTTGTTGTCCGAGAAGAATGAAAAATGAAGATAGATGGGAAATAGAACTACAACCAAATGCACATTGCTGATATTTATTCATTTTCACAGTCGAATATAGCAAATTTCTGAAATTTGCAGAAATGCACGACATATATAACACTGATGTAAAGACAATATCAATATTAGCATTGGGTGTCATATTCCATATCTAGCAAAGGTTCGCATGTAAAAATCTGATATTTAACACATTTGCTTCCAGTGGATTCTTCCATGCTTATATATTGGATTAGTCTATCTTTTATCTAAATTTTTTTAATTTATCTAAATTTTCATTTTTGTTTTGTTTTATATTGAAACAGTGTAGACTCTGATCAGACGACGCATTATTTGACAGTCTACACTGTTTTCCTACGTCCCATATATGGGATCGTGAGAGCAAATGGGTTAATCTTTCACACTCTATAAGCACTTTGAAAACAGTTTGGGTAATCCTGTAAGATCAAAAACGTTTGAGTCTGTCTCTGTCTCAAAGAGAAATATTAACTATGGATCCATGGATATTAATGTAAGAAATAATGACATCATGAACGTTATTATTTTTTTATAGTAACATACAGTAAATCCTCTCTATAACGGCCACTAAATTGTGTTAATTAGTTGGTATTTATGGCAGGTGGCTGCTTGAAGCAAGGTGAAAGTAAAACAAAGTTCCTATAGGAGCGTTCTGTTTTACTTTCACCTTGCTTTAAGCAGCCACCTGCCTTAACACAAAAAACTGATGTAATTTAGTAGCCATTACAGAGAGGGTTTACTGTATTTGGCCTTGACAAAAAGTGTAGAATCAAATCTATATTATACCATAGGCAAACAAGTATTGGTAGGAAAACACTGAACCGTTATCCTGCGAGATCTGCTCAAACTCTCACACATATTTACTTACATGCCATTCATTTGTTTGAGGAATTACTGGCAGCTTGGATCCTGGTGAGATGCCAAGTTACTCAGCATTTCAGTTGGATCCAAGCTGTTTGCAAATGACGGTTAGTTCGTAATCGGCAGGCTAAAGGTTAAGAGTCAAAGTTCTTTAATGAAGTACTAAGTACATGGCACTTTAAAGGAGTATAAATATGTTCGAATAATATAAACAAGATGGTATGGTAGAGGAGAGTATGTGTGCATATTCTTTGCCAAATATTAAAAATACTTGAAATCAACACTTTATATGCCTTTGCTGACAGTGTAGACCAAGATTAGACAGATACTATAGGATCAGGGTTCTGGTTGTTTATGAAAAACTACTAATTCTACAAACCTTGGTCAGCTCTGCAAAAGCTTCAAAAAACGTCTTTATGGAATAAAGTTTTAAGAAGGAATCTCTTTGCTTCATGTCAAGTTACATGTATATCCAAATACAGTAAAACCCCTCTCAACAAGAATTCTAATAAAGAATTATTCCGAATTTAGTTAATGCAAGGTGAAAGTCATGCAGAAAGCTCCTTCTGTACGACTTTCACGTTGCATTAAGTTGCCACCTGTCTCCAAGACTGATGTTTTTAATGAATGGTTTAGAATGGTTTTACTGTATTTTAAAAAGGTACTAGCAGCTCCCTTCCTTAACGCTCAGCTTAAGAAGGTGACTTGGTGTGGGTTAAAATTCCTCTTAGAATCGGTGCTTTGAAGTGGGCTAGTTTATGAAACTGAACCAATAGAGGAGTTTTTGTACCACAATCCCCACTTCAGACATCCTTAAGCTCATGATACTGACAAGAATAACCATACTGAATCAAACTGTTTGACACACACTGAATTATTTGCCTGAAAGATTTTCAGTATTTGTGTGTCGGAGGACTCCAGGAGGTATTTACCCCAACAATGGAATAAGTCTACAATTTATTTTTGGCAAACAACAATTTCTAAGAGGTGTTAGAGGTATTGACACTTTGTAAATTTAACAAAATCTACAATCAACATCAATCATGGATGTGCAAGATATTAAAGACATGTCACGTGGAATATCTTCTGATTTATGTGATGACAAAACTCAATGCACTATCGTAAGTAACAATTTTTTCAGCTGTCCAATGTCTATTTTGTAAATGACCTCTGATGTCTTTGAATGTCATTGCGTCCCCCTCGGAAACCATTTCCAGAAAATCTAAAAAAAAAATGTACATCTATAGTGTATTACAAAGAAATCTCCCTTCCCCCGAACCATACAGCCATGGTCAATGTCAAAGACAATGGGACATGGGAACAATATGTTAGCCAAACAATAACGCACATCAGCATTTCAAGAGACAAAGAACAAGAGCCGCATGTGGCGCCAATGCTCGTCTGATTTGGTGCTTGTCCAGCTAAATTAAACATTTTCGAACAAGGGGGCCAGAATGGCCCGGATATCGCTCACAAGACAATCAGAGGAGAAGATTTTCAAAGTTTTCACTATACAATGTATGTTTCTATATACAATGTATGTTTCTATAGAAAACTAGGTGGCCCTGGGACAATGCCAATTTTGACCCCAAGGGCATAATTCTTAAAACTTTTGTAGAGGATCTGAACATGATGCTATGTGCCAAATATGAAAGCTGAGAACCTTCCAGTTTCAGGAGAAGATTTTCAAAGTTTTCAATCTATATGTTTCTATTGAAAACTGCCCACCCTTAGGGCGGGGCCAATTTTGACCCCAGGGGCATAATTTATATAACTTTTGTAGAGGACCTGAACATGATACTATGAGCCAAATATGAAAGCTGCGAACCTTCCAGTTTCAGGAGATGATTTTCAAAGTTTTCATTATACACTACAGTATAACTTCTAAGTGTCGATCTTCTAGGGACCATGGCAAAGACAGACTTATCGAGAGGTCGACTCATACAAAGTAGATCTATATGAACAAACATTTACAAGAGTTTCATTTTCAATCTCGGAAGTGAATGTATGCCTGAACGCATGTTAAGTCTACATGATATTCTTTTTATAAATCCGAGACAACTGATTGAAAACACAAGACACGTCGTAAAAATCTTTATTTTATGTCAAAAAACACAAATAGACTACTAAAATGCAAAGAAACATTAAATATCCACACCGTACGATGTTTCATATACAGGTAATTGGCAGATGGACTCATGTGTGGTAAAAATCCATTTGATCAATGCTACAGAACCGCAAAACAAGATTGACAAGTTGAAATATTCGACTCATAAAAGATTGACAAGTAAATGGATTTTAATACAGAAAATATAAGGAAACATGTCGGGACTTGGAAGAAAGATCGACACATCGAGAAAGTCGACACATCGAAGGTCGACACAAGAAGTTGCACTGTATGTTTCTATTGAAAACTGCCCACCCCTGGGGCGGAGCCAATTTTGACTCCAGGGCCATAATTTATATAACTTTTGTAGAGGACCTGAATATGATGCTATGTGCCAAATATGAAAGCTGAGGACCTTCCAGTTTCAGAGGAGAAGATTTTCAAAGTTTTGATATATGTTTCTATTGAAAACAAGGCACCCCTGGGGCAGGGCCAACTTTAACCCCAGGGGCATAATTTATATAACTTTTGTAGAGGGGTTCAAATTGTTGACGACTGGACGATGGACGACACACGTCAACGGACGCTGGACATCAGGTGATCACATAAGCTCACCCTGAGCACTTTATGCTCTGGTGAGCTAAAAACAATAATGGGCCATAACTCCGAAATTATGAAAACAAGAGTTATAGTTCTTATGTAGGGGTCTTCCCCTCAATGAGAACTACTAACCTAAGTTTCATGTTGACACCTCTCATACTTTTCGAGTAATAAGCTACATTAAAGTTTTTTTATGCCGACGATGACACCTAAGACCCAGTTATCACAATAGCTTGACTTTTCTTCGAAACAGACGAGCTAAAAAACTAAGGAAGAGCAACTTGAAATCCTGTGGTCTCCATCCATTGAGTGCAGTGGAATGATTAACCTTTTGCCTTTTATAACAATGATGTCTACTTAACCTTTAGCCTGCTGAGCAAATTATTTTTACAGAATCTTTCACCTACTACACTTTAAAAACTCAGACTTTAATCAATTTGTCTACCAAAATGCGATCAAAGTGTCAAACAATTTGGATCTTTATGAAAAGCCGAGTTACTAGGCGTCTAATCTGGATCCAAACTGTTTGCATAGGTATTCACTAATCCGCCCCTAGCAGGCTAAAGGTTAATCTCTACTAACCCAGAGTCAAACACTTTGGGTACTGATGAGACACAGAGTTACTCAGCATCTAATCTGGATCGAAGCTATTTGCCCGTTAGGTCAAGCGTACCTGGAAAAAGGTTATGAGAAATTGATGTATAGCAATGTGGCACTGTCAGATATAGCAACTTAAATGAACCAAGAAATGTTCCATCCTAGTCATTAACTCTTTCCCCGGTCTGTGTTTATTCCAAATTTCAATACCTACTGAATATTCATGGACAAAATAGTTATAATGAAATATGGAAATAATGAAACATTATAGATCAGATGGCTCCATCTGATCTGGTTGTACTCTGTTTTTTAATGCGTGGAAACACATTTAAATGAAGGAAAAGGTTAAATGCCTATCCCTACCTATACAGTGTCTAGTCAGGAGCTACAATGATAGTTACACATCGGAATTTGCAGAGATTTGTTATCTAACTTTCAACAGATCCCTTCTCAGAGAATAATTCATATATTTACCCTTTGCCCGTTAATTATTCTTGTAAGAAATAATGACACCATGAATATTTATTAGCAGAATTTTTGTAATGACATATGTATATAGGATATTTTGTACTGTTAGAAACTTCAGAGTCCGATTTATTATAATTTCATAAGCAAACACAGCAGAACCTGGTCAGATGGTTCCTACAGACGTGAAAAAGCATTTGTAAGTGGGAAAGGGATAAACTGATAAAGGCCAGCACCAAGTACAGGATATGTGATGGACAAAAGCAGGATATTCTTGCAGTAGTACATACATACCATATTATCTCTAATACAAGAAACGCGGAAATGCCACAAAACAAGGTTTTAAAAGTTACTAAATTATACAATCCCAAGCTAGGTCTTAATAAAAGCTTGCTAAATACCAAGTCAATCCAAACTGAAGTTATTGACCGGGAAGCGTTTTTCTAATTTTAGTAACAGTGACCTTGACCCAAGAACCCAGATATACCACCTCAAGCTAGGTCTTCATGTAAGCTTGCTAAATACAAAGTTCATTCAAAATTGGTTTATACAAACTTAAGTAGTTGACCGAGAACATTTTTCTAATTTTAGAAACAGTGACCTTGACCTGAGAACTTCCAAATACAATCCCAAAAGTCTTCATGAAAGCTACTTACATACCAAGTTTGGTCTAAATTGGTCAATTCAAACTAAAGTTATCGGCTAGAAACCGCCTGCTTGACACCAGACTGCCCATCCTCTTGCCAACCATACACAAATCTAATAACCAGGTTTTTTGTCGTAAACCTGGTTAAAAAGGAGCTTCTTTCATTTTGTAAACAGGTGGTTGCTTAATGCAGAATGAATGAAATGCAGAAAGCTCTTAGTGGGGGTGTTTATTAATGAATATGGTACAAATACATAAATATAAGAACATGGCAATTCAAATTTTTTTTTAATAATTTCTTGAAAGTTTGGTTGAAAAATACCAACAAAAAACATAGCTGCATTTTTATAGTCAGGTACTTTAAGCAAATAATCTCTGTGCTACCTATTGTCCATTTTTTAACCCTTTACTGACATGAACACTGACATCTTGAATTTGATATAACCCTTATCTTGCTGAATTTTAAAACCAATTTCCCCTTCTTTATCCAAGTCCTGTTGTATAATTAAATATATCTTCACTGTCTACAACTATTTCTCTGAGCAATCATTGATGTGGAGTGCATTGGTTTCACAATCAACTTGTAAATAGTGCAGACCCTAATGAAACATCTCCTGTATCATCAGGGTCTTCACTATTTACAGGTAGGTATATTGAAGTGAGGGTATTTAACTTACCCTAAGATAGACTTTGAATATTATCTTTACTAACCTTTCATCTTTAAACCTAGGTCCCACCCAGCCTCCCCGCCAAGATCCACGCCCACGCTGAGGGGACTCAAATCTCCCTCCCCTACCATCTCGCCTGTCTGCTGACATGGGACGGTCATGTCTGAAAATGATAGAAACATGTTAAACTAAACAAGAGTGTTTGGAGGAATACATGTGTCACCTGCTTGCAGCTGACACAAAAACTGTTAATATGCTGGAGTGAAATCAGAACAAAGGGAAATAACTCAAAAAGTATTGCATGCAGAGTGATGGACCTTAGTTACATGGTCCTCTATGAGAGGAAGACACATATGAAATTAAGCTCTATAATGATTAGTTTAGAAATGACAGCCAAAAAAAGAAAGTGTGGAAAGTGTGACGGACAGACAGACGAGGGAAAAGTGAACCCTAAGTGACACACTGCCTCTCGGCAGGTGACACAAAAATTGTGTCTGTAAGACACAGCGATGCCCCAATGGTGGTGCTTGACAATGAAAAAACTGTGACAACCAACTGCAGGTATAAGAGTGACACACAGACAGACAGACGGATGGACAGGTGCAAAACATAGCGCCCCCTGACTATCTTCAATTGGGGCATAAAAAAATGCACAAAATAAAAGATGTTTGTGAAAGATGTATGTCCTTCAGTGATGGTAGCAGGCCTATAATTTTGACATTTGACCTTAAAATGTGATCTTGACCTTGAGATGATACCACTAAAACTTGAACTTTCAAGAGATAAGTAAGCATACCAAATATGAAGTCTATATTTCTAATTGTTTAAAAGTTATGGCCCAGGTATAACTGCCATAGATAATGACCTTTAACCTTGAAGTTTGATCATGCCCATCACATGGCTCCTCTAAACAGTTGCAGCTTAATGAGAGGGGTATATAAATCATGTATAAAGTCTCTCTCTCTAACATGTCAAATGTTATGGTCACAACTTGAAGTTTTAGGATAGTCTGACCTTTGACCATGACATAGGCGTGGCTCCTTTTAATAGGTATGCCAAATATGAAGTCTATGTCCTTATAGTTCAAAAGTTATGGCCAATGTTATTGTGTAGAAATCCGATCTATGACCTTTATGCTTGACCTTGGTAATTCACTTACCTCAGCCTAAAAATCAATTAGGGTCATCTACTTATCATAACCAGCTTTAAAACGAACAAGAGATCTCTAGGTGAAAAGCTTGATGAGTTATTGCGTGGCTTTCAATTGGTCGGATTTCAGTAATTTTACCTTTGACCTTGAAAGTTGACCTCATCTTTCACCTGCTAAGCTCAAATCACTACTCATCATCACCGACAACCCTACCAAATATGATAGTTGATGAGTTACTTATCAATTTTTTTTTATAGTTCAACCTTGACAGTGACTTACTACTCTAAAAATAATTAAGGGTCATCTATTTATCCTGACAAACTTCTCTACGAAATACGAGAACTGTAGATTAAACGTATGATTAGAAATAGATTGAAAATTATTTGGTCTTCCAAAAGACTGACAGACATGTGCAAAACAATATACCCCTCTTTGTTCAAATAGTTTTATACAAAAGTATTCAAAAACTCTAAGGTATTACTATGGCTTTTCTCTTAAACATATTTCCAAACACATCTATTGGAACCTCTTTAAGAATGACAGTATACCTACCCTTGACCACCAAATGAGCGAGGATTACTGAACATTGGCTTAGATCTGCCATAGTTGGAATTATCTCCTTCTCGTCCTCCTCTACCACTCACTGAAAGGAAACAGATTATTACAAATGATTCATCCCTTTCCCTCATATAAACACATTTTTTCAGGCATTTGCAAACTGAGTAGATCCAGATCAGACAGCTCCAATAGGAGATGTCTGATCAGGGTTTGCTCTGTTTGCTGGTGGAATTTGAAAGATCTGTGGAAAGGGAAAGGGTTAACCCTTTACTCATGAGTATTCATGCAAGAAATAATGACACTGGACGAGATGGTCATGACAATAACTCCACTTTTTTAAAAAGTGGAGCTAAAATGTACAAGCTATCAAACAACTACTGTCAGAGTCACATGATAAGAAAGAGTACCTTGTATCTTTGCAAAACAGTACAGATGCAGGCAAGCTACTGCAGTAGTGTCTGAACAGTGTGGATGTTCTTTATTACTTTGGGTTATTTAGAGGATAATGATGAACGCAGAACAGTTGATATTTTAACACAAAGACACTTATTTACATAAAGTATCAGCTTTCATAATGATGCATTGTGTGCTTGTGCAAATGAAATCAATACATTCTTTTAAAAACAACTGCATGTTATAAGAACTACTTTGCTCTCAGCAAATTGTGCTACAAACATCTAATCCATTGTACTCTCATGCCAACTGCTAGCTTTAGATCCATATGCTCTAAAATTTTCTTAAAAATCACTTACCATCTCTCCTGAAGGTATTGGGAGGAGTTAAGAACCTGCCCCGCCCTCTGTCAAAACCACCACGCCCTCGATCAAAGTTGCCTCTTCCTCTACCTCTTATAAAGTCCTGTAATGCATTCAGAATGGGAATCATTTAGGTTGTGTAACATTCAGAAATTATTATTCAGAGATGGAAAATGTATGTGAAGTGACACAATAGAATTAAACTAGGATTATTTTTTATGACTGTTTATTTTTAAGAAAATGAACCATTACAATCAGCACAAATGTCTAAACTTTCTAAATTGAAATTTAACAGCTTCACTACTGCATGAGCAAATACACATTCAGAAAACAAGAGTTTTACCACAATCCTTTATAATTCAAGTGAGGTGTGCACAATGTATATCATACCCCTTCTCTCCTGACTTGCACTTGATTTTCTGTTGATTCTGGTCGAGAGTTACTTTTCTGTTCAAGCTTCATGAAATCATCAACATGCATAGATGGTGGACGACTAGTGTTGGGTGGACGAGATCGGAACGGGTCGTGTCTGTTGGCCTGGGCTGCAAGACCTCGGGCAATGCCTCTCCCTCTCATAGGTGCAACTGACAGATGATAATACAGTTATTATACAGTATGTAATTAACCTTGAGCCTGCTGCAGGTGCTTGGTTCAGTGATTATAGATGCAAACAGTTTGGATCCATATGAGATGCCCAAAGACGAGTTGATCCAAACTGTTTGACACTCTGATTGCATTTTGGTAGAATAACTGATTATATCTTGAATTTTGGAAATATAGTAGATGAAAAATTCTGTAAAAATAATCTGCTTAGCGGGCCAAATGGTAAGGAATTGTTCAAACTACATAAAAATGATAACATCTAGAATTAAAACAACTTACAAATGATCCGAACTAATACTTTACCACAAATTCCTACTTTCTATGAAAATTCAGTATCCTTCACTATTGTCTGACATACAATTTAAGCATTTGGGTTAGAAAACAAAACACAATAATATAGTTTGGGTAACCATTTTCTAGTTTTAAAAGATTAATTTCGCCAATTTTTTTAAGTCAAAAACATTTTCACTTGAAATATTGCCTTCTATATACATGTATAACGATAAAGAGCGACAGAGGAGAAAAAGTAGAACATACAACTCCATTCAATGGTTCTATGTACTGCAGCATGTAAAACATACAACTCCATTCAATAATTCTATGTACTGCAGCAAGTAGAACATACAAATCCATCCAATGGTTCTATGTACTGTAGCATGTGTAATATACAACTTCATTCAATGGTTCTTTGTACTGCAGGAAGTAGAACATACAACTCCATTCAATAATTCTATGTACTGCAGCATGTAAAACATACAACTTCATTCAATAATTCTATGTACTGCAGCAAGTAGAACATACAACTCCATTCAATGGTTCTATGTACTGCAGTAAGTAGAACATACAACTCCATTCAATGGTTCTATGTACTGCAGTAAGTAGAACATACAACTCCATTCAATCGTTCTATGTACTGTAGCATGTGTAACATACAACTCCATTCAATGGTTCTATGCACTGCAACATGTAGAACATACAACTCCATTCAATGGTTCTATGTATTGAAACATGTAGAACATACAACTCCATTCAATGGTTCTATGCACTGCAACATGTAGAACATACAACTCCATTCAATGGTTCTATGTACTGTAGCATGTGTAACATACAACTCCATTCAATGGTTCTATGTACTGTAGCATGTGTAACATACAACTCCATTCAATGGTTCTATGTACTGTAGCATGTGTAACATACAACTCCATTCAATGGTTCTATGTACTGTAGCATGTGTAACATACAACTCCATTCAATGGTTCTATATACTGTAGCATGTGTAACATACAACTCCATTCAATGGTTCTATGTACTGTAGCATGTGTAATATACAACTCCATTCAATGGTTCTATGGACAGTAGCATGTGTAATATACAACTCCATTCCATGGTTCTTTGTACAGCAGCATGTAGAACATACAACTTAATTCAATAATTATATGTACTGCAGCAAGTAGAACATACAACTCCATGCAATGGTTCTATGTACTGCAGCAAGTCGAACATACAACTCCATTCAATGGTTCTATGTACTGCAGCAAGTAGAACATACAACTCCATTCAATGGTTCTATGTACTGCAGCAAGTAGAACATACAACTCCATTCAATGGTTCTTTGTATTGCAGCATGTAGAACATACAACTTCATTCAATAATTCTATGTACTGCAGCAAGTAGAACATACAACTCCATTCAATGGTTCTTTGTATTGCAGCATGTAGAACACACAACTTAATTCAATAATTATATGTACTGCATCAAGTAGAACATACAACTCCATTCAATGGTTCTATGTACTACAGCATGTCACCCTTTGGAACTTTTAAATCACTCAATATGAACATCTTTTTTTAATTTAGAATTCTTAATGATATACAGTGCAATGAGTGCAGATTCTGATCACATGGCTCCTCTGTGACTGCTCTGACCTCGGTCTACACTGTTTGCAAATGCCATGGAAACTCTTTCCCAAATTCAAAGGCTATATTTCAAAGCATTATTTCAATTTTATTTTCAATAAAACTTTTATACAAAAATCAAAACTTGAAACTGACCAAATGGTCGCCGCATTCCTCTGGCTCTCCAAGTCACAAATTCTTGTGATTTTCGTCTGTCCCTGAAGAAATAAAAGAATTTACATGTATATGTAAATATTGCTCAGAATACTTAAAGCTTAATATTAGGATCATAAACACTAATTCAGTCATCTATTCATTTACTTTACATTTCATTCTTTTCATACATTATTCTTTTTATCAGAGCTGTAAAAAGAAAGCCTGTTTAGAAAAGTTATATATATATTTTTTTACATTTTTCTGCCAAACCATTATCAACAGCCTGCTAATTTATCATTCTATCAAACAACTCTATCAAGACTTTCATTTACCTCTGGTAATGGGAATTGTTGACTTCTTTACTTATTTCACTCAACCCTTTCCTTCATATAAACATGTTTTCACATATTTGCAAACAGAGTAGACCCAGATCAGATGTGTCCTATACGAGCCTTATGATCTGGGTCTGCTCTGTTTGCTGATGGAATTTGAAAAATCTTTTTCTTTACTTTCTTAACCCTTCACTTGCTATTCACGTCAATATACCTACCTGCAAATAGTGAAGACCCCAATGAGACAGCTCCTGCAGGAGCAGTCTCATCAGGGTCTGCACTATTTATAAGTTGATTGTGCAACCAGTGCACTCCACAGCAGTGATTGCACAGCGAAATACGTGTACACAGTGAAGATATATGTAATTATACAACAGGGCATGAGTAAAGAAGGAGAAATGTATTTTAAAATTCAGCAAGAGAAGGGTTAAATGTCTACAATTTTTCACCTTCCATATTTCATTATAACTATTTTGTTCATGAATATTCTCTAGGTATTGAAATTTGGAATAAACATAGAAAAGGGTTAAGCAACATTAAATGTATGTCCTTGCAAGAGCAATCATATGTTTGTGTATTTGATTAGTATCTTCACAAGCACATTGTGTGATGGTGGCCCGTTAAAAACCACACCTAGATACAAAACATAAACTAAACCATTTTCAAGAGTAGCTCCTTTATTTCTCCACCAAACCCTATGTTGTGACCACTCTTTAATACTGTCTGACATGATTCTACAAAGTGGTCATAACAAAGGGTTTGGAAGAGAAATGACAATTTTAGTATCTGAATACACACTTCAATCTATTGCTCTAAAACCGTATCATTACATACCTCCTCTTTTCTTAAACCAGAAACCATTGCAATTTATTACAACAGAAAACCTTAAGCTGGAGCCAAATTGGTCTGTTCTGGGAAGAGAACTTTTTATTTGAAAACAACTTTGACTAAATGCTATATCAGGTTATGGGCCACCATATCAATGTGGCATTTCTGATTTTAAACAAGAGTACTAAGATTGCAGCTGCTAGATCTAGTGATACCAACTCTTAACACAATAATGGAGAATTTATAATAACTTCTAAATATAGTTTAGATCGGATCCAGATAATTCCATGACTAAATTCATCTCAGGGTCCATATGTTTTGATGCTGAGTATTTTTTCAAAAGAAATGAATAAAGAATTATGTGAGAATGAGGCAGGCAATTTTCCATATGAAAACTGCTTAGAATGCTTAGAAATCCAGTTATGTCATGGCAAAACTTAGGTTTTAATCAAAACCTTGCTCGTGTGACCTACTTCAACTTCTTTGGTTTGGTTAATTCCACATCTGATGCCAGTCCTATGTCTTTTTTCAGCTCCTCTACCAAATTGAAATTGCTGCAGTATTTCCTGCACAGGTCGTCTATGTCCACGGGTACCAGATCAGGCTCGTCTGGCTCAAATGTGGTCTGCCAGAACTGGGAGCTGAGCCTCTCATCATCAGGATCAGTGACTACATAGGTAGCTCGGATGTTAAACAAGCTGGCTAAAGATATTGGTTCTGGTAGGGCAGGCTTGGACACTTCTGGAAATAAAGGGAGTTAATCAGTGATGAGTTCTGCAAACAGTTTGGATTCGGATCATGATCCAGTGAATGGAGGTTTCATCAGTATTCAAACTGTTAGACACTAAGGCTGTACATGATCAAAATAGAAAATGAGCTTGTGTTTTCAAAATGATTTATGAAGAATACCATTTCATAACTGTCTAAAACCCATTTTCCTAGTGAATATTTATGCATGAATTCATCTCTTCATGAATATTCACTGACTTAATGTTTAAAATGTTAAGTTTTTGTAGGTATTTTTGGCTTAGACAAACACTGAACTAAATAATTTCATAAGCAAACAGAACAGACCTTGATCAGATGGCTCTAATAGTCTGGATTTACTCTGTTTGCAAAGGTGTAAGAGAGAATGAAGTGACAGTTAAACACTTTCAAGTAAGCTGTAGAATACAGCATAATAATGTCAATAGTTTAAAGTTTATTAAAGGGATACTAACATGCAAAAGACAGACTATTTGAGTACATGTATACAACTAGCAGGGGAAAGTGTCCATAAAGTAATAGGAAAGGGAAATGTGTATAAATGAATATATATGTACTAGTTAAGTACATCAAGGGTATTTCACACATAAAGTAAGACGTTCAAAATTCATATTATCATCCATGTACCTTTCTGTGAGTTGGCATGCATACTTGTCATCTGTGGGTCCCTCTCCCACAGAAAAAGTATTATTTTAATGCTGATAATAAGTGTCATCCAGGAGCCTTTCTTTAAATGAACGTGCTTTATACTATATTGGTCCACTGTGATAGGAGGTCCTTTTCCTAGTTAAAGCTACACCTTTGCAAACAATGTAGACCCAGATCAGACAACTCCTAAGTCTCCTATAGGAGCTGTCTTATAAGGGTCTGCTTTGTTTGTTTGTGGACAAATATAGGAGCTGTCTGATAAGGGTCTGCTTTGTTTGTGGACAAATATAGGAGCTGTCTGATAAGGGTCTGCTTTGTTTGTTTATGGACACATATAGGAGCTGTCTAATAAGGGTCTGCTTTGTTTGTTTGTGGACAAATATAGGAGCTGTCTGATAAGGGTCTGCTTTGTTTGTTTGTGGACAAATATAGGAGCTGTCTAATAAGGGTCTGCTTTGTTTGTTTGTGGACAAATATAGGAGCTGTCTGATAAGGGTCTGCTTTGTTTGTTTGTGGACAAATATAGGAGCTGTCTGATAAGGGTCTGCTTTGTTTGTTTATGGACACATATAGGAGCTGTCTGATAAGGGTCTGCTTTGTTTGTTTGTGGACAAATATAGGAGCTGTCTGATAAGGGTCTGCTTTGTTTGTTTGTGGACAAATATAGATCTGATGCTACAATTTCTGGTTTGGCAAAAAAATTAATCTATAAATATTCATCACATTATTTCTAATATGAATATTCATGAAGTAAAGGGTTACACTTTTTACTTTACACTGTTCCACTAAGGACAACCGACACTAAAGTGGTGCTTTGGCAGAGGAATTCCATTCAAACTGACCTTTGTCTAGCACACTAACTAGTGTATAACTGTACCTGGTTTTGGTTTCTGAGGGGAATCATTCTTCAATAGAGATATTAGACTGTTGACGCTCTCTACCAGACTGTACAAAGCATCTTCTTCCTTCACTCCATCCTAGTGTAAATACAGAGCAAAAATAAACATTACCCAAAGTTAAACAATACAGTTGTTACTTGTTACCCATAAACATTATAGCTGTTACCCAAAATAAAACATTACAGCTGTTAACACCCCAGCCCCCTAAATAAATATAATAATTACTATTACAATACAAAAATATTACAGCTGTTACCCAAGTAAAAACAGTACAGATGGTACCCATAAACATACATAACAACCCCCCAGTCCCCCCAAAAAATAAATATAAATAAAAAATAAATAATAATAATAATAATGATAATAATAATAAAATAATTAAACATTACAGCTGTTACCCATAATAGATATTGCACATGTTACCAAACAACCAAATATTTCAGCTGTTGCATAATTTAAACAATAGCTGTTACCCATAATAAACATTGCATGTTACCCCAAAAGGGCATATTACAGCTGTTATCCATAATAAACATTGCATATGTTACCCCAAAAGGGCATATTACAGCTGTTATCCATAATAAACATTGCATATGTTACCCCAATAGGGCATATTACAGCTGTTATCCATAATAAACATTGCATATGTTACCCCAAAAGGGCATATTACAGCTGTTATCCATAATAAACATTGCATATGTTACCCCAAAAGGGCATATTACAGCTGTTATCCATAATAAACATTGCATTTGTTACCCCAAAAGGCATATTACAGCTGTTACCCATACTAAACATGTTACCTTATAGCCTGCTACAGGGAATCCCATGATGATCTTTGCCAACAGTTTGGACCCAGATGAGATACTGAATAACTTTGTGTCTTATCAGGATGTTAACTTGGTGTCGTTAACAGTTTGACACTCTGATTATGTCTACAGATTAACCCTTTCCCTCATAGTTATGCCTTTTAAACCCTTTGCAAACAGAAAAGATCCAGATCAAACAACTGTAAGATCAGGGTCTTTGAAGTTTGAGATATTTTGAAGTTTGTGTCAAGATTTTAGACATACTTCATGACAAAGAAAAAAGTGCACAACTGTCCCTTGTCATTGCATATACATAATTATCAATTATCACTAGACTATTTGTTACATGATAGTACACAAACATTACCCCTTAATGTGCAGGAACCTGGTATATTAGACATTTGTATACAATGAAGATCAAGATAAAATGACTCCTGAGGGACTGCTTTGATCCGGGTCTGCACTGTTGGTCACACATATTATTTTCTCCAGTGATAAATTTGATATATTTTTTCAATTACTATTCAAAAAGGGAGGAGCCAATTTAAATTTAATAATTCATTTTTAATTTGTTTACAAATTTATGAAACCATGACTGCCCTACTTTTAATTACAATTTGACCCGAGACTTGATAAATCTATGGCATGTCCTAATTACTCTGTGACAAAAAATAGCAAAACAAAAGCCGGTAATAATCATGTTACGAAGATTGTATTCTTATAGCCAATTCTTATACCGTAATTGATCTGAAAACAACCGACAATAATAAACAGAATATGCATGAGTCTCAGGTCAAATTGGGAGAGTGATAGAAGCAAATTTATTTTGTAGGCTTTTTTTTAATATTTTTTTATTTTTTTATTATAATAGCTAAAAACATCATAGAGAGTGAACTTGCAATCATTTTAGACTTAAAAATAGTAGACCCAGATCAGACAGCTCCTACAGGAGCCATTTGATCTGGGTCTACTCTGTTTTCAATGGTTTGAAAATACTTTTTTATGAAGGAAAGGGTTAAGACTATGATTAGAAGGTAAATAGGTAATATAATAATTTGAAGTAGTGATAGTTTAAATAAAGAGACAACTTTGTAAAAACAAATACCTCAAGTAATTTCTGCAGGTCCACCAATGGATGATTTGTGAGGTTTTGTGTCCAGGCAACAACCTCCCTTAATTCTTGATTGGTGAGAGTTATAGTTCTTGATGCTGGCAAGTCCTCCTCCTGTGGATCTGTTGACACTAGAAGTCTGAGGAACTCGAGGGTTGTAGAAAATGTTGACAAGCAGTCTGAACTGTCCTTACTGAACTTGAACTTAATTCTGTTTAGAAGACGGTATATTGATATCTTTTGCTTTTCAAAAGCCCTGAAAAAAATTGAAATAGAAAACTCAAAATTACTTTTATTGCTACAATCAGGCCTGAATAATATGAATGCCCTTATAACCCTTCACTCCATGAATATTCATGTAAGAAATACTGACATCATGAATATTGATAAGATGAATTGTTATAATAGCTCAAGGACACAGAAGATTTTGACCACAGCAGAAACTGTAGAATTATATCATAAGTAAATAGAGCGGACCCTAATCAGATGGCTTCTACTGGAGTTGTCAAACCTTGGTTTTGCAAAGGCATAGAAAGGCGTAGTTACTGAGTAATGGGTTAATAAACTGATCTTCAATGTATTGTAGGAATGTTTGTGTTGTTTCTAAAGGAATGTATGAGTGTCTATATATGAATAAAAAATTAAAAAATATCTGAGTTTGACCTTTAATTCAGAGAATGAATGTAATGCTGACAAAAATTAGTGTCTACTTGAATTCCCAACTGCTTATTTAGAATTATTTTGCTACATTCTCTAGAAAACAATCCATCAGTGTCAAAAAGCAATGACTTTTGACCAGAATCCATGTACAGTAAAACCTCTCTATAATGGCCACTAAATTGCATCAATTATTTTGTGTTAAAGGCAGGTGGTTGCTTAAAGAAAGATGAAAGTAAAACAGAACACTCCCATAGGAGCGTTGTTTTACTTTCGCCTTGCTTTAAGCAGCCACCTGCACTAAATACCAACTAATGAACACAATTTAGTGGTCATTATAGAAGGGTTTTACTGTATTTATATTTCCAATATTGGTCCTACAGGTACAAACAAGGGCTTAACCCTTTCCTCCATGAATATTCGTTAAAGAATAATTCAATTGAAGACATATTAATTAGATTAATTAGTAAAATCGCATATCAACAAATGCCAAAGCAGAAACTGTAGAATCAGATCTATATTATATAAAAAGCAAACAGACCAGACCCTGATCTGGGTCTACTGTGTTTGTAAAGGCGTAGGCGTAGAAAGGCATATTTATGGAGTAAAGAGTTAACTCAATCTGTATGTATAAATCTGGTTTAACCCTTTGAATGTGGCAAATGAGAGAATGGGCATGTGCAAATAGTGCAGACCCAGATCAGCCAAGGCCTCTGATGAAGGTCTGTCCTGTTTGTCAGTCAAAATTCTCTCACGAATTATACCCTTTCATACTGAATGGACCCTATCGTTAAAAGACGATGGATTATTTCACTTTCTCATTCAGCGTTCAAAGAGATATTTATACAAATTCAACAAAATTAAATAACTAGAAAATTGTATCCATAGAGCCCGGAGGCCCCCATGGCAATATTGTCACTAAATCAAGCACTTTTCACTATATGTTATATACATGTAGTAAAGAAAATTTCAAAGTCTCATAACTCTGGTAAAAATGGTTGAGGCAAAAATTCCCTTCTATATGTATCTTTTCATATCAATGTTGTTCATCTGTTAAAGTTTGAAGTAAATCCTCCCACTGGTGTATGAGGAGTTTGCCACACACAGTTTGCCGAAAGAACGTACATGAGTAAGGCTATATGCCTCCCGCCTTGTTGGGCGCATAAAAATGCAATATAACAAACTGCTTGCAAATATTATCATGGATTCTAAATACCATATGTAACAATTACATTACTTTTACTGAAGAACATTTATGGTTACTATACCATAACATACTCACATTTTAAGGATGTAGAAGCTGAAGTCATGTTCTGTGAGCATGACCAAGGCCCGTATACAGGGAAGCACTGTGTCATACTTGTGGTTCGGGTGAGATATATGTTCTAGAAGGGACTGTATTATAAGAATCAGCTGCTGACTGGTAGGCAGGGCATTAACCACCTAGGAATAGGAAAACATGTATGTTCTTAACCCTTTCCTCCATAGGCTATTTTTAGACCCAACCTCTTTGAATGAATCTACCCAAAAGGATCATTTACTAGAGAAAAGTAAAATTTTAGAATTTTGTAGTTTGAAACTGTTGTGATAAACAAAGCATAAGCTCCTGTAGGAGCAAATGCTCCATTTATCACAATGGTTTCATTGAGTGACTTGTACAGAGGCGTAGAAAGGCGTATTTATGGAGGAAAGGGTTAAAGAGAATTTTTTTCCCATGTATATGTACAAGAGTATTGAACAATATCAATATTACAAACATAATGAGGAATATACATGGTGATTCATCAAAATCCAAACAAGTTGAAAATGTTACCAATATCTTAATTCATAGTGAAAAAATAGTTAACTGTACCTGTTCTTGGAAAGAGAGTTTTGTATCGCCAGTTGTAAGAGTCACCTCCATATCACATAGACTCTGCAGGATGGACTGAAATAGGGAAAACCATGTAAGTTATAGAATCAGCATCTATTGTCCCTTTCAACACTTCAAAAGTAACTCTTGTCTGTATTTTTATTCTATTAATTTAACCCTTTACTCCATGAATGTTCCATGAATGTTCATGTAAGAAATAATGACATCATGAATAAGATTAATTGTTATAATTGCACACAGACACACGAAGAATTGGCCAAGACAGAAACTATAGAATCATATCTATATTATATCATAAGAAAACAGAGCAGACCCTGATCAGATTATCACTTTTCTTCGAAACAGAGCTAATACTTAATCGGAATGTCAAATGGTTTTGATCTTGATAAGATGCTGAATAACTCTGTGATTCATCTGAATATAAAACTGAGTTTCTTGCAGATTATCATGATTAATATTTACGGACTTATCACTTCAATCAAATTAACATCAAATGCAATATTTTGGTTTGCATTGCTTGAAATATAGTAAGTACATGTAGTTCACTGTTTGATATATTATAATCAACAATGTTGGATTTTATCTTATGTTACATGCACACATTTTTACTTTGCTAGTGAATAAGTTGGGCTTGTGTGATTAACCATTAGTATATTAAACTTACAAATTTTTTATAAGATGTAAACATTCGTTCATGACCACAATGATAATATAAAGTTAAGCACTTAAATAAATAAAATGACGAGTCACTTGAAAAACATTTATCATTCTGTTTCCTGTTTAATATTCATGAAAGAAATAATATTGTCATGACTTAATGAGCTTATTTCAAAACATTTTAAACAAATGCATTTTTGACTGCGGCAGAGAGTGTAAAACCAGATCTATATCATTCCATAAGCAAACAGAGCAGACCCTGATCAGACAGTTCCTATAGGAGCTGTCTGATCCGGGTCTAATCTGTTTGCAAATGCGTGAAAATATGATTATATGAAGGAAAGGGTTAAAGTCCATTCTTTCACTCTTCTAATAATATTTGATGTAAATCGACCTGTGTTTCAATATGTCAAAGTCATTGTCCATAGCCAAAGTGTATGTTTACACACAATTGAAAATCAAGCTTCTCAGATTGATTATGACTCAATTTAATCATCTAATCGAGGGACACCTGCAATGTATACCCCATGGATAATGGTTACAAGTACATGTAAGCCATCAGTTCCTGAGATGCTTAGCCAGTCAGTTGTGCAACTGCTCAACTATTTCTTGCTCAATTTTGTTGTCTGCAAACTTTGTCGTCTGCTGCAATTTCCATTCTTTTTTTCCTTCTTTATTTTTGTTTTAAAAAAAACAACAGCCACAGTAACAAACAGTTTAGATTCTGATGAGATGCCAAGTTACTCTGTTTCTCAAATGGATCAGAATTGTTTACAAAGGGAACCCCAAATGCTGCACTGGCAGCAAGAAATTTAAACTAACAAACAATTCTAATGTATGAAATGACCCTCTCCTCCTACTTTCATGCCTGCTATAGAAGACAGCCTTCAATAATCCCCTACCTCGGTTGACCCAGTGCTCCATCTAATGGAGTAGCTGGGATGACACTAAAACTTGTGACAAATCTTGTACTGGTATATTACAAGTTTCTCATTTTAAACTAACATTTTAATTCTTTACTCCATTAATACGACTTTCTGCGCCTCTGCAAACAGAGTAGACCCAGATCAGATGGTACCTATAGGAACCACCTGATCAAGGTCTGCTCTGTTTGCTTATATGATACAGATATGATTCTACAATTTTTATCAAAACAAATAATTCCTGAGTCCATGTGCTATTATAACAACTAATCTAATTAATATTCATGACATCATTATTTCTTACATAAATATTCAGGGAGTAAAGGGTAATGAAAGATGGATGTATGTTATTGAACAAATAAATACATTTACAATTCTTTCAACACTATGGATCAATTTGCAATGACCTTGCAGACATTTTGAATTGAGTAACTCAGTATCTCATCAGGATCCAAACTGTTTGCAAATGTTATGAAGAACTCACCAGTAGACTTCTGAAGGTTAACCCTTCGCTGGCTGAATTTTAAAATACATTTCTCCTTCTTTACCCATGCCCTGTTGTATAATTACATATATCTTCACTGTGTACAAGTATTTCGCTGTGTAATCACTGCTCTGGAGTGCACTGGTTGCACAATCAACTTGTAAATAGTGCAGACTCTGATGAGACAGCTTCTGCAGGAGCTGTCTCATCTGGGTCTTCACTATTTACAGGTAGGTATATTGACGTGAATAGCAAGCGAAGGGTTAAAGTACAAATAAATTTCATTACAAAAGTAGCATGTCCATAGACAGCCCATATATACACTTACCACAATACACTCCTGGTCCTGCACATGCTCAGTCCTCTCTGAAACATCATTCAAAATGGCCAGCATTTTGTGTAGAACTTCTGAATATTTGTCGTCTGAAGAAGCACTGAATAAGACCACACAATTTGTAAACAAAACTAAAAGATAAGCAAATTGTAAAAGGTATAATCTATAGGCTGAACAAGATTATTGAATGTACATGTATATCAAAGCACATTTATAGCCATTTTAGAACCATAAACTGTATGTGTGTGTGTGTGGGGGGGGGGGGGGGTTGTTAAAAGACTGCAAGCTTGTTTGCTTGATCTTAAAGACTGCAAGCTTGTTTGTTTGATCAGAAAGTATACTGAGTCTATATACTATGAAAACAAAGAACTTCAAATTGACTTTGTATTTTCCACAAACAGTACTACTTTCTGTTCTGGGAACATTGAACCTAAAACACTGTTTTTTTTCAAATCACTTGACCTGTACAGCTATCCTCACTATAAGGAAAACACCAGACATATATTAACAAATTTAAATACACAGAATACTGCGTATGTGGATTGAAAAATTCTTCATGTGTTTGTTCAAACAAAATCAGTTAATCATATTTCACAAAATTACATGTACCAATAAATACAAACTGTTCTTCAGTCAAAGCTTAACCCTTTCCTCCATAAATACGCCTTTCTACACCTCTGTAAAAGTCACTTTATGAAACCATTGTGAACAAGATGTGTTTGTGAAACACTATGCCCCCTCATATATTTGACCTCTGACCTTGAAGGATGACCTTGACATGTTACCCCTAAAAATGTGCAGCCTCATAAGATGCACAAGCATGCCAAATATAAAGTCTTTATCTCTACTGGTCCAAAAGTTATGGCCAATGTTAAAGTTGGTGATTTGACCCATATATTTGACCTCTGACCTTGAAGAATGACCTTGACCTTGACATGTCACCCCTCAAAATGTGCAGCTTTATGAGATACATATGTATGCCAAATATCAAGTCTCTATCTGTACTGGCTCAAAAGTTATGACCAATGTTAAAGTTGCTGACAAACAAACAGACAAACAGACAAACAGACAAACGGACAAACAGACAAACAGACAGGGCAAAAACAATATGCCCCCCGACTATCGTCAATGGGGGCATAAAAATAGAGCATTTGCTCCTATGGAGCAAATGCTCTATTTATCACAATGGTTTCAAACTACAAAATTCTAAAATTTTCCTTTTCTCTAGTTAATGCTCCTTTTCGATATATTTATTCAAAGTGGTTGGATCTAAAAATAGCCTATAAGGGAATGGGTTAAATTTAAAGATTTTTAAGCATAGCTTCTTTACTTCTCCATCAAACCCCATATTGTGACTACTGCTTAGAGTGGTCACACACAACATAGGGTTTGGTGGAGATACGACTATTTTAGTATTTGGTTACACACCTTTATTTATAGCTGTGTTCAGCATTTCAGTAAACATGAGCAAATTGTCATCTGCTCCAACGTAGAATGTTCATGTCAAGCTATGATCTTTCTCCTTTCGAACATACATTCCTGAGTATAAAGCAGTTTCGATCTAGATGAGACCCGAAAAAGAGGTGAATCATCGGATTCCAAACTGCTCAATTATAGAATCACAGATCCAAATCTTAGCCGTTAGCTGTTGTACTTACTCCATCAATCTCAGCATGGTGCACTTAATGGCTGGTTGTGAAAGCAGGTAGGCGAGGAGGTTGAGGAAGCGTCCTCTGGTGGCTAGGGCAATCTTCAACTCCTCAGACTCCTGTCCTGGTCGCGGCTCCCTACTGACAGTTTCCATGTGTTGCATGTGCTCCAGCAATATGTCCATCAGACACCTACAAGCAGAGATTTAGACTACAATCTGTGCACTCTAGCAGAGATGTATGCAGTCAATTTGAATCCAGACGAGATACCAAATAATACAGTGTCTTATCAAGATCCAAACTGTTTGACACTCTGACTGAACCTTTGCTTGTGACCCCCGTATCCCCACCTCCTAATCAGGCTCCAAAAAAATGTAAAAAAACCCAGAACCTATGAGACCTTGTAAAATGAAACAAACAACAAGGGGCCATAAATCTTGCAAAAAAATGGACTAAACGATGACATAATGCCATCTGCATGTCAAGGTTGTTCAAGTGTGAAAGTATAAAGCAAATACTCTCAACAGTGAAGGAGGAGTTGCTCATGCAAGATATATTCACTATGTATTATATAATGAAATAAACAAAGGGCCATAAATCTGAGAGAAAAAAATGGTCACAACGAAAATTCCTTCATGCACATGTATATGTCACCGTTTCAAGCAAATCCACAAACTAGTATTGGAGGATTTAACTACACAAGAAATAATATGTCTACAGATGGATGTACTGATGAATGGACGGACAGACAGACAGACAGACAGACAGACAGACAGACAGACAGACAGACAGACAGACAGACAGACAGACAGAAAATCTGATTCAAGTACACTTCCCATTACAACTTGTTGTGTGGAGGAGTATAAAACTGGCCAAGAATTACAACAGAAAACAAATATTGCAGTGCAATAACAATTACTTAGCATGCAAAGCTTCAAGGACACAGATGTTTCTGGGCTAGATGTTGCCAAAATATTCGCAGACACAAAACCTGAGTACATTAGCACATACATCTACTTGGTTTCCAGCTTCTATTATAGTGGTAGAAAATGGAAATCACACAACTGTGTTATAGAATATTGTAGGATCTCAAGTCTGAGCATGTGTTGATGAATTCCAGAGCTGGAATGAAAAACCTTTAAAACAGTTTAGATCATAACAACATGCCAAAATGTGACTGTAGATTCTCCTGTATCCTCAAACTTACTGTGTTATCATGGTGGCTGTTGGTGCAGCCAGATCAGACATCTGCCAGCAGATTTTCTTCAGTACTTGCTGTAGGAGCTGACAGCTGGTCACAGACAGGGTCCTGATGATGTTGTGCAGTGCTCCATGGAGAGGTAGTAGGTGAGCACTCCACAGTTTACGAGTGTTCAAAGCAATGGCTTCCTCAGTTTTACCCAGAGGCTGAAAAACAAACTGCATACTGCATTTTGGTTTTTGATAAGACAATAGAAGTCCATAAAAAAAAACCTTTTCTCCATGAATATTCATATAAGAAATAATGACATAATGAATATTAATAGCAAATGTACACAGGAATGTTTGGCCATTAGAAAGGCATATTTATGGAGTAAAGGGTTAATAAATCCTTACACATACAATTTAATTCTATTCATCAGTGTCTATTCTAGAGAGGGGGGTGGGGTGATTCATCCCACCTTTTTGAAACCCCCCTCCACTTTTCATGAGAGGAGAGGATTTTCTATACAGAAAAATAAGACAAACTTGCCGTATCTGAATTTTAGTCAACCCCCCTCCCCCCCTCAATTACCTAATCTAGAGTAGACACTGTATTTTCATTCTAATCATCATTTACATAGTAAATATAAAAAGACGCACCTCCCTAGTCTGCAAGGGCAGAGGCAGGGGAAGTAACTCTGACAGAATCTGTAGACCACTAAGGTAGGTATATGGGGCTTTCATGGTATATTTCAGCAAGTCCCTGACGGCTAGTGTCCACAAACTTTTGCTGATTTCTGTAAATTAGAAGAGCATATTATTATTCTATGCAGATAATACAACAAAGTGATAGCTTTAACACAACTAATTAACACAGTAACATCTTTCTTCTTGATGTTCTTGCCCAAATTTCACACAGATAACGCTTTCCTTCATATACATGTATTCACTTGTTCATGCATTTTCAGAAGTTCAGAAGGCTCCTACAGGAGAATTTGATAGTTCTGTTTCTTTACTATCTAAAATACAGTCAAACTTGCATGAGCGACCACATGTATTAAGCAACCACTTGTCCTAAGCGACCACTTTCATGTCCTCCCGTGAAGTTTTGCTCTATATTTAACTTGTACTAAGCGACCTTTGTCTAACGCGACCAGTGACCACCAAATACCTGTCCCTAAGATAATTGCTCTGTTTTGTTAAGCGGCCAAATATATATTGTCATTGTTGCATCATGACAAGCAATCGCATTCACACCTTTATACAGCTGACTGTTCGAGAAACTTACCTGTCACGCCTAAATTTGACATGTTCCCAACACAAAACATGTACGTGTTCCACTCGGAAACTCTGTTAGTCTCCGTGCTGTTAACATTTCTTAGCGAGTAAGGTCGAACAATGTCCGAAGTTACAGGTTCATTTAGCAAATTTTGAATGGAATTTGCAGCCAATGTCATATGATTTCAGTCCTTATTAGAAAGCGAGTCCATACATGTTTCACTAGATGTAAAACATAATTTGCATACGTTCGCAAACGTGTAGTGATTTTTCGATACTGCTGAAAGTGTGCCGTATAATGTCTTTCTGCTTTAAATTTTGAAATAGTGCAGTGCTTTTCGTGTAATACTTTGAAATTCGAAATATTTTTTTGTACTTTCAGACAGTCTCGTTCATGCAAACTCTTGCTACGAGAGATGAACGAGAATAACTATTTCAGACGAAAAAGCTGAGTGTTCCGATTATTAATTATTTGGGTCACTCGCCCTGATTCTCCTTACTACGAAACAGCACGGGAATGAAACGATAGTGTTTGTTTGTGCACCCAACTCAGCACCAACAACTAAACTAATGTCGACAAATGGAAAATTATGCGAAATAAATGACATACATGTAATGCTATATGCTACGACTGTTCTAGGGATATGTCTAAATGGTTTGAAACAAAGTTTTGAGTTTATTGTGAAGGGTCCGTTGTTTTCCGTTATCACTTATACATTTTATGCTTTATTACATACATCTGCAGGCACATATACATGTATATAAATTAACATTGCAAACTGAAAGGAAAACATTTGCATGTGTAAGTACACATGTACATGTATTCTTTACTACACTTGATGGGGTTTTGTATTAAGAGACTGTTTTATTAAGAGACCACTTTTCGACTGTCCCTTGGGTGGTCTCTTAATACAAGTTTGACTGTAGCTACAATGTTCCTCTTTTAATATTTTATTATAATTATTTTGTCCATTAATATTCAGTAGTGAAATTTGGAATAAACATAGAACAGGGAAAGGGTTAACCCACTTTAAATGTGGGAATCAAGCATAACTGGCATCTGCAAACTGAAGACTTAAGGAGAGGTTCCCTGATTAGAAACTCCACTGTTTGTCAGTCAAAATCCCATAGCAAATTTAAGACCTTCAAACTACAAAATGGATTCTATCATTCAACAGTCACTGGCCATTCCATTTTGAATATCTAGCATTCAAAGGGTTATGTTTCAACAGAGTAATAATGCTGGGAATCCCACAGTTTTATTAGGTCTAATTATCATGCATGTCGGACACCATGAAGGAAAAACTTTTGCATCTGAGTTGCACATGTGTATGTGCTTGTTTTATACGTGTTTGTTTTATCATCATCTGTGATTGTTTCATACAATCATAATTACACAAGAAATAAGTGTCCCTAAATGGAGCATATCATTGCAACAATTATGCTAAATGTATGCTTATTCATGAATATCCCTACACTTAACCCTTTGCTTGTTGAATTTTAAAATACATTTCTCCTTCTTTACCCATGCCCTGTTGTATAATTACATATATCCTCACTGTGTACAAGTATTTCGCTGTTCAATCACTGCTGTGGAGTGCACTGGTTGCACAATCAACTTGTAAATAGTGCAGACCCTGATGAGACAGCTCCTGCAGGAGCTGTCTCATCTGGGTCTTCACTATTTACCGGTAGGTATATTGACGTGAATAGCAAGCGAAGGGTTAAGGAGTATGTTATGCATATTTCATTCAAGATATAAATAAATGTATCTTTTTGTAAGCACTGATAATCTTGGTTTTTTTTCTGTCTTGTGTTCATTCGTGACCTTGATCTCTGATTTATAAATCAAAAGGGTGTAAAATCTCTTAATGGAAAAATGCATGCAATGTTTGGTGATTCTGTGTTCAACAGCGTTTTTGTTTCAAAAGGATTACAATTATTTATTTTATATTGAGAACTAAATTTAAACATTTACCTGTTAAATATTCATGTAAGAAATATAAATGGAATCATGAATATTAATTAAGTTTTATGACTGAAAGTGGGAGATTCTTCGAAAGCAAACGTAGCAATGCAAGAAGAGAAAATTGAGTCTGTTCATGAGAATTAATTAAAAGGGCAACACTACTCACGCCCCCTAGCACCGGCTTAAACAGTATTCAATTTTCAAAACTAATAACTTCAAAACTAATGATCCCAAAGAACCAGAATTAACAACACTGAGAATGAAGGATGGGCGACTTTTTACAGCCGCCACACAAGCACTTAACACCTGCTGTTGTGAAGTAAATATATCCTGAAAGTGGGAGATCCTTCGAAAGCAAAGGTAGCAAAGCAAAAAGAGAATATTGCCGACTCAGTTTTATTGAGTCAGTTCATGAGTAGTAATTAAAAGTGCAACATTACTCACGCCCCCTAGCACAGGCTTAAGCAATATTCACTTTTCAAAACTAATAGCATCAAAACTAATGATCCCGAAGGACTAGAAAAAAAATCTGCATCCAAGACTGATCATGATATCAATATTAGATACATTTAAAAGAGTATTATATGTGGTTTTGATGGTAACTTACTTTCCCCATCTTCCTCTGTATACTGTGTGAGAGGCTGTGTGTAAGCTGCCACTGTGTCAATGATGTCCCTCTGAAGCTGGCAGTAAGAAAGCAACTATTCACAATTAACGGTTCTGATCTGAATCCATCCATAGTTTAACCCTTTCCTCCATAAATATGCCTTTCTATACCCCTGTAGAAGTCACTTTTTGAAACCATTGTGATAAATAAAGCATTTGCTCCTAGGGAGAAAATACTCTATTTATCACAATGGTTTCAGAACTACGAAATTCTAAAAAAACTTTTCTCTAGGTAATTCTCCTTTTGGGTAGATTCATTCAAAGAGCTTGGATATAAAAATAGTTTATATACGCAAAGTGGTAAGATATCACAGGAGCATATTAATGATCAACTTTCTTACATGCTTACATATCAAATTTCTGGATATTGTCACTTCAGACAAACTGTTTTAACTCATTCCTCCATAGGTTATTTTTAGAGCCTACCTCTTTGAATGAATCTACCCAAAAGGAGCATTTACTAGAGAAAAAGTAAAATTTTAGAATTTTGTAGTTTGAAACCATTGTGATAAATAGAGCATTTGCTCCTATAGTAGCAAATGCTCTATTTATCACAATGGTTTCAAGTTATAGGAGCAAATGCTCTATTTATCACAATGTTTTTCAAGAAGTGGTTATTACAGAGGTGCAGAAAGGCGTATTTATGGAGAAAAGGGTTAAAACCAGAAATATTTTACAGGGGTGAGAATGGCTGTTTGTGAAAAAAGAGGAAAATTGGCGGGGGTCAAGGGGGCCCGACGCAAAGCCCCCCGACGCAAAATGAAGTATAGCTTTCCAAAGCACTTCAGGAGCCTTCTCCTGCATTTTCACTTGGGTCTGTCATTCATGTGTTGTTTTACAATTATACTTGAGTTGTATGTCATACATGATGAGCTATATTTCAAACAAACCAGTTGTAGAACATGTCCATACAATTTACATTCAGTTTATTATTGGATCCATTCAACATTGCCAGATTAATTTCTTGTCAAACACAAACAAAATTCACACGTTTGAAAAATGAAATCAAATGGAACTCGGTGATCACAGATAAAGATTCAAAATTTGATTCAAAGTTGGCATGGTATTGTAACAGTTAGCATTAGTTAACTTTCTAGACAAAGTTCACCTTTTTATACACATTAGTCACAATTTCTAGTCAAAGTTCACATTCACACTCTGAGTTTCATTACTTTTTATGTCAATAAACCATCTTCTACTTCATTAAACTGGTTTATTATAACAAAATATAACTTTTCTGAATCGATTCATCTTGACCAGTTCCTTTAACATTACCTATAAATAGCTATTGACAGACAACTTTCTAGTGAATACTTGACATTACAGGTTTTTACCTGTGATTGGAAATCCGCTGTTTCAATAACTGGACATGTTTAATGATTTCCAGATGGTTCTTGAATGCTACGCAGTCGCGTTTTCCGTAATTCATTTGTTTAGAACGAAGTTTACAGTATTACACAAGGACACCTTGTCCGAGAATTTTTTACTTTCAGTTTCACGAAATCGTCGCCAATTATCACTTTTCTTGTTTCTTTACCAAATGTCAACGTAATTTCTTTCTCTTGCCATCTTGGGTGGAACTTATTTTTCATACAGTTATCGTAATCTCTGCCTATGCTTCTCAGTTTTGTCTTAAATTCAGATTAATTGACAGTACAGATACAGAATTTCATATCACGGACGTCATATTGGAAATGATGAACGACCACTGCATAATACGAGTGTTTTGATTGGCTGAAGGACAAGAGTCTCGTTATTAGATTAGCTGAACCGAAATCTCGCTGTTAACGTGATAAACGTTATTAACGGGATTTACTTGGAATAGTGAAATAATATATCGGCGAATGATAATTTCCTGAATGAATCGCCATACCTACCCCCCCCCCCCCCCCTCCAAATTTCTCATCGAATTTACATCGATCTCAAAAACGGACCTAAGTGAAACGAAATCCGCGGAATTCCGCGGATCCGCGGAAAATTCTCACCCCTGATTTTACTGTACATTCATTGACAGAAGTAACTTGTTGGAAAACAAACTGGTGTACATTTCTATAGAATATTTCTAAGATACGTCTTAAAGGAATATAGATATAAAAGTCTAGTATTTTGTTTCGAAAAAAATAATCATACAAGAAACCCCAGATAACTTACCCCAGCAAGCTCGACTACAAAGAGTCCCGATGATGGCACAGAACAAAGCACAGTGTGCAACTCAAATAGCACAGACAAAGCAGTCAGGTCATGGAACTGAAACAAAATACATGTACCAGCTTCTGAAAACATTGAAAAGAATCTCTAACTTTGATCTCAAACAGAAATAAACACATATTTAGATTATACACCCACATGCGTGTGAAAATGATTGTCTCTTCTTGCTAAATTCAATGTTTCAAAAGGCTATAATATGGAAGAGAAATGGCCAATACTAAATTGTAGCCTTTGTAATGATACAACATTTTACAGTGATAAATGTGCAGATATTGAAATTATGACAAAATGTCAATGTTTTTGCACAACACATACAACCAAATAATGGCTTTGGATTTTTTTCTTCTAAAAACTGAGGACAAGTTAATAATGAGAGCTATGTGCAGCGCCAACGCTTGTCTGATTTGGTGCTTGTCCACTGCATACACTTCTCCTCAAAGAGATCTACCAACCTATGAAGTTTCATGTTGATACCTCTTATACTTTTTGATTAATCGGGTACATTAAAGTTTTTGCACGCTGCCAACGCCTACAACTAAGACAACGCCTACGACCCAGTGATCACAATAGCTCGACTTTTTTCTCGAAAACAGACCAGCTAAAAATCATCAAAATCTGATTTCTAAATCTAAAAGTAATCAAAAAATATAAATTATCTTGACAATACTGACACTGCATCAGAAAGAAATCAATAGATTAGATAAAGCTAGAACCATAACTTATGTCAAACAAGAGTGTGTTTGTGAAACACTTATGCCCCCAACCTTTGACCCTGAAGGATGACCTTGACCTTTTACAAGGGAGTTAAACGTGACACATCGTCTTTGTGTGGTAAACATTTGTGCCAGGTTATTTTGAAATCCATTCACAGATAAAAAAATTAAAGAAGGGACACGAAATTTGGGATGGACGGATTCATGGAAGGACAGACGGACGGATGGAAAGATGGACAATGCGATTACTATATGCTCGCCGTTGGGGGGCATAAAAAGAGGGACTTTGGCTGGAAACTTTTCACACCATGGGTGAATTTGTAATAATTGTTGGATACAGCTTAGACCCAGCCGAAGCATAACTTTATAAACTCGTCTGAAAACATTTTGACATAGAAAAGTGTCTGTTTAGAATTGAAGAAGACAATAATTTAGCAGACAAAACATATTTAGTGTTCAGTGACTGAGCAACAGAATTGTCTGCAAAACATGAAATATTTTTCCAATACTGTTTGATTGAAGTCTCTTCACTAGTAATAGGTGTTATTGTAAGAAGGATAAATATGTTTCATAAAGAACAATATCAGGAATGAATACTTTCTTCCAATAGCATAAAAGCAGCTACAAAAAGAGTAGCTTAGGATTCTGTCTAGTTTTACAAAACTGAGAAAACAACAGCACCAACCAATGATGATCAAGCAAAAAAAAAGAATGCCAGGACATCAGCATACTGACTAATCGTAAACAGTCCTTACCTCTGTTCCTCTGGCCATAATTAAATACTGTGTGGTAGCCTTGATCATTTCCAGGCATGGCTTGATGATGGCCAAGTTCAGGGAGAGGAGCTCACTGCTCCAAGGAATACCCTTCTGCCAGGGGCGCACCAGCAACTCGGAGAGTTTCTGAAATGCACACATTAACCATATAGTACTCACCCATAGCATGAGTATCACTTTAATCTTTAAAGCATGTGAACAGAGTGTGTAAGACCTTAGAAAACAGTGTAGACACGGATCAAAGGGCTTCTGAGAGAGCCCTTTGATCAGGGTCAACACTGTTTGGCATAAAAATCATTTTCTTCAGTGATAAAGTTAGATATATTTCTTTGTATGATTAATATTCAGAAAGGGAAAGGCCAATTTTGATTATTCAACAGTTTAAGGATTCATTTATTCTATTATGGGTTTTATACAGGGTGCAATAGCTCATATATACTATTCATAATGTATTCTCTTGTCATGTTAACGCTTTACTCCATAAACATGCCTTTTTGGTGCTTTTGCAAACAGAGTATACCCAGAACAGACGGATCTTGTAGGAGCTGTCTGATCAGGATCTGCTCTGTGTGCTTAAGAAATAATATATACATGATCATACAGTTACTGCCATGGCTAAACAGTCCTGTGTCCATGTGCAATTGTAACAATTAATCTAATTAATATTCATAATGTCATTATTTCTTACATGAATATTCATGGAGTAAAAGGTTAAATAAATTTATCACTCCCATTTTAGATAAAAAATATCACTTCCTTTTAGAGATGAACATAAAATAATTATATTCCTTGTATTTTGGAAATGTGCAAAATAAACTTATTTCAATACAAACTGCGCTATAACATGTATCCATGTAATTGAAAATATAAATATCAAAACACTTACACATTAAACTGGAAAATTAGGAAAACAAGATGTGTTTATTGAAAAATATACTATGTCCCCATGTCATGAAAAATACCTGCAGAAAGTTGAGTAATATAGGAAAGCAATCTGCACTGAACAGCTCTATCAGGACAAACTTGTACTTCAGGTCATCACTTTTCTCTGCAAAAGAAATTTTAAAGTATATATGACTCTTTACTTCACAATTCTGCCTTTTTACACTTTCGCAAACAGTGTAGTCCCAGATTGGACAGCTTCTGTAGGATCTATCTGATCAGGGTCTACTCTGTTTGCTAATATCTTACAGATGCTCTTCCTTATGGCATGGAAGTAAAATCCTTTGTTTCATATTTTTGATACAGGAGTTAAATCAATTAATTTTATTTAGCGGGAAGAGTCTTGCATAAATATTCATGAAGTAAAGGGTTCAACAGTAGCTTAACCCTTTACTTCTTATATTCACTTTCTTCGCCTTTGCAAATAGAGTAGACCAACATGAAACTGTCCTGTAGGAGCCATCTAATCAGGGTCTGCTCTGTTTACTTATGATATAATACATGATTTTACAGTTTCTGCCATGGCCAAATATTCCTGTGTACACATGATATACCATTATAAAAAAATATTTCTTAATGAATATTCATGAAGATAATACATGAAATTACACAACAGTGACAATTGCCAGTACAAAAGTACATACTTGGCCAGTCTTTAATCGAGTATTACGAAGCTGTACTGAAAACGTTTAAACCTCAAACATTTTGCAAACTGAATGCCCTATGGACTGGTCATCAACATTTTTGCCGTTACAAACTGTAATATTCATCTGTTTCCTAAGATTATCAGAAAACTTTAATCAATATCTTTTGATAACCATTTTCCAACTGAAAGATAATTTGTATTCCATACTTCATTGACACGTTACAATAATTATTATTAACCCTTTCAACACTAATTTTTCAAATGGATAATTCTAAAATTCAAACAGGTCAAGACTACCATGAATATTCAGAGATTTTTTTCAAATAAAAGTGTAACAAGACAATCAGTGCAGACCCTGATGAGAGGGCTCTAGATCTGCCCTCTCATCTGGGTCTAAAATGTTTGCAATTGACATTAGTGACTCAATTCCCACACAGAAAGAGTAGTTAACAGACCTGTAACTTGGTTGTTACCTACCATCTGGGTAATCATTCTGAGGTGCCACTGACAGGTGTTTCAGCAGTCTCAGCACAGTGATGAGTCCACGGGGCAACTTGCTGATGTCATCAGTATACGTCCTCAGCTGGTTCAGCATCGACATAAGTCCATCTGGGCCAAAGGAAGTCAGGGCTCTCAGTGGTGACAGCCAATCCTTCAGCCTGCTCAATTTACTGTTGAATTCTGGATAAAGGAAGGAAAGTACATTCAAAGAATAACAAATTTCCCTGCAAATCAATAAATATCCATTCTGTGAAGAAGCAAACAAAGTTACATCAATGAAACAGTCTGTAACAGTCTGTTTCTATGTCAGAATAACATAAATAGGCCACAGTAAAAAGCATCTGGTTCAGTAACAAACACTATATACTATATAGTGAAGAAAATTTAAAAGCCCCATAGCTCTGATAATAAGAGCTGTCCGCAGACAGCCTGCTCCACTTTCTTTAGTGTTGGATAAAGTAGAGGAAGTCTAAGTCAGAAAGGGCAGATAACTATAGCAAAATTAATTTTAGGGTTACCTGCCTTTGTGGAATGGGTCCCCCTTGTAATAGTTAACATGCATACCAAATTTGAACCAAATATCTTGGACAGTTTCTGAGACATGGACCTAAACATAAAACTTAACCAACAATGAAAATTCTAAGTCGAAAAAGGGGCATAACTATGGCAAAATTAATTTCAGGGTTACTTACTCTTGTGAAATAGGTTGCCCTTGTGATAGTAAACATACATACCAAATATGAACCAAACATTTTTGATCGTTTCTGAGAAATGGACCTTAACAAAAAGGTTAACCAACGCTGACACCGACGAGAGGGTCATGACAATAGCTCCACTTTTTGGAAAAGTGGAGCTAAAAATAGTTGAAGCAAAAATCCCCTTCTTTACATACATCTTCACATCAACATTATTCATCTGTGAAAGTTTGAAAAATATCCTCCAATTGGTGTATGATGAGTTGGACACACTAGATTTGTAGGACGTATGTGCAGACGGACAATAGCAAGGCTATATGCCTGCCACCTTGTGTGGAGCATCAAAATTCTGCAGTATATTAGCATGGAAGGATTTATTACAATATCAACCTTTAATCTGCTGTCAGAATAATTTAAACTGGCTCCTCCCTTTCTGCATATTAATTAAGCAAAAGATTGTATGTAAAATTATCACTGAAGAAAATGATTATCATAACAAGAGGGCCAGAATGGCCCTGAAGCGCTCACCAGACAATCAGAGGAGAAGATTTTCAAAGTTTTCACTATATGTTTCTATGGAAAAAAAACCGGGGTCATAATTTATATAAATTTTGCAGAGGACCTGAACATGATGCTATGTGCCAAATATGAAAGCTGAAAACCTTCAAGTTTCAGGAGAAGGTTTTCAAAGTTTTCACTACATGTATTTGTTTCTATTGAAAACTGCCCACCCCTGGGGCGGGCCAATTTTGACCCCAGGGCCATAATTTATATAACTTTTGTAGAGGACCTGAACATGATGGTATGTGCCAAAAATATGAAAGCTGAAAACCTTCAAGTTTCAGGAGAAGGTTTTCAAAGTTTTCACTACATGTATTTGTTTCTATTGAAAACTGCTCACCCCTTGGGCGGGGCCAATTTTGACCCCAGGGCCATAATTTATAAAAAAAAATTGCAGAGGACCTGAACATGATGCTCTGTGCCAAATATGAAAGCTGAGAGCCATCCAGTTTCAGAGAAGAAGATTTTCAAAGTTTTCACTATTTGTTTCTATTTAAAACTGCCAAACCCTGGTGCGGGGCCAATTTTGACCCTGGGGCCATAACTTATATAACTTTCGTAGAGGACCTGAACATGATGCTCTGTGCCAAATATGAAAGCTGAGAGACTTCCAGTTTCAGAGAAGAAGATTTTCAAAGATTTCACTATTTGTTTCTATTGAAAACTGCCCAACCCTGGGGCGGGGCCAATTTTGACCCCAGGGCCATAATTTATATAACTTTTGTAGAGGACCTGAATATGATGCTATGTGCCAAATATGAAAGCTGAGAACCTTCTGGTTTAAGAGGAGAAGATTTTCGAAGTTTTACTATATGTTTCTATTGAAAACAAGGCACCCCTGGGGCGGGACCAATTTTGACCCAAGGGGCATAATTTATATAACATTTAAGCCTGTAGAATCAGAAAAGAAGATTTTTAAAGGTTCAAATTGTTGACGATGGACGCCGGACAACAGGCGATCACAAAAACTCACCCTGAGCACAAAGTGCTCTGGTGAGCTAAAAAGCATTGACAACCCTGATGAATGGTCTACACTATTTCAAAGGCCATCCCACACTTTAATGATTTAACATAAGAAACATTCATTTTCTCAGAATGAAGACATCACATTTCAGATGTGGAATTTTATACTTTGTCCACAGTGTTTTCATATTAATCCTTTCCACCATAAATACACCTTTCTATGCCTCTGTAAAAGAACTACAAAATTCTAACAAGAGCACCGCGAGACGGGGCAATATATGCCTGAAGGCTGTTCTATTTACACAATATGTTGAAAAATAAAGGAGGAGTTAGTTGCACAAGAAATTGCTACCTGAAACTATCAAAGGGCAATAACTCCAGAATGAAAAATGATATGAGAGTTATCTCACTGATATGCACAACTACACATCAGTATCTATCATTCCTGAAAGTTTGAAGAAATTATGTTGAAAAATAAAGGAGGAGTTAGTTGCACAAGAAATTGCTACCCGAAACTATCAAAGGGCAATAACTCCAGAATGACAAGAGGGCCAGAATGGCCCTGAAGCGCTCACCAGACAATCAGAGGAGAATATTTTCAAAGATTTCACTATATGTTTCTATAGAAAACTAGCCGGCCCTGGGGCAGACCAATTTTGACCCCAGGGGCATAATTTATATAACTTTAGTAGATGACTTGAACATGATGCTATGAGCCAAATATGAAAGCTGAGAACCTTTCAGTTTCAGGAGAAGATTTTCAAAAGTTTCTCTATATGTTTCTACTGAAAACTACCCACCCATGGGGCGGGGCCAATTTTGACCCCAGGGCCATAATTCATACAATTTTTGTAGAGGACCTAAACATGATGCTATGCACCAAATATGAAAGCTGAGAACTTTCCAGATTCAGAGAAGAAGATTTTCAAAGTTTTCACTATTTGTTTCTATTGAAAACTGCCCATCCCTGGGGCGGGGACAATTTTGACCCCAGGGCCATAATTTATATAACCTTTTGTAGAGGACCTGAACATGATGATATGTGCCAAATATGAAAGCTGAACGCCTTCCAGTTTCAGAGGAGAAGATTTTCAAAGATTTCACTATTTGTTTCTATTGAAAACTGCCCATCCCTGGGGCGGGGCCAATTTTGACCCCAGGGTCATAATTTATATAACTTTTGTAGAGGACCTAAACATGATGCTCTGTATCAAATATGAAAGCGGAGAACCTTCCAGTTTCAGAGGAGAAGATTTTCAAAGATTTCACTATTTGTTTCTATTGAAAACTGCCCATCCCTGGGGCGGGGCCAATTTTGACCCCAGGGTCATAATTTATATAACTTTTGTAGAGGACCTGAACATGATGCTCTGTACCAAATATGACAGCTGAGAATCTTCTAGTTTCAGAGGAGAAGATTTTCATAGTTTTAACTATATATTTCTATTGAAAACTGCCCACCCCTGGGGCGGGGCCAATTTTGACCCCAGGGCCATAATTTATATAACTTTTGTAGAGGACCTGGACTTGATGCTCTGTGCCAAATATGAAAGATGAGAGCCTTTCAGTTTCAGAGGAGAAGATTTTCAAAGATTTCACTATTTGTTTCTATTGAAAACTGCCCACCCCTGGGGCGGGGCCAATTTTGACCTCAGGGTCATAATTTATATAACTTTTGTAGAGGACCTGAACATGATGCTATGTGCCAAATATGAAAGCTAATAACCTTCTGGTTTCAGAGGAGAAGATTTTCAAAGTTTTACTATATGTTTCTATTGAAAACTTCCCACCCCTGGGGCGGGGCCAATTTTGACCCCAGGGTCATAATTTATATAACTTTTGTAGAGGACCTATAGGTGATGCTATGTACCAAAGATGAAAGCTGAGAACCCTGTAGATTCAGAGGAGAAGATTTTTAAAGGTTCAAATTGTTGACGCGGGACGACGGACGACGCCCGACGCACGACGACGGACATCAGGCGATCACAAAAGCTCACCCTGAGCACTTTGTGCTCTGGTGAGCTAAAAAATGATATGAGTTATCTCACTGATATGCACAACTACACATCAGTATCTATCATTCCTGAAAGTTTGAAGAAATTATGTTGAAAAATAAAGGAGAAGTTAGTTGCACAAGAAATTGCTACCCGAAACTATCAAAGGGCAATAACTCCAGAATGAAAAATGATATGAGAGTTATCTCACTGATATGCACAACTACACATCAATATCTATCATTCCTGAAAGTTTGAAGAAATTATGTTGAAAAATAAAGGAGGAGTTAGTTGCACAAGAAATTGCTACCCGAAACTATCAAAGGGCAATAACTCCAGAATGAAAAATGATATGAGAGTTATCTCACTGATATGCACAACTACACATCAGTATCTATCATTCCTGAAAGTTTGAAGAAATTATGTTGAAAAATAAAGGAGGAGTTAGTTGCACAAGAAATTGCTAACGGACGGACGGACAGATGGACGGACACACTAACAAATGGGTAGTTGTGTGACTTTTTCCTTTGATCTTTTCTTGTGGGACTAGTCCCACAAGTAAAACTATTTTTGGCTCTAACTTTGGAATAGAATGATCTGGAAGCTAACCCTAACCCTAACCCTATGTCCCACAACTGGCCAGGTTAATGTCACAAGAAATGGCCAGGTTAATGTCACAAGAGATGGCCAGGTTAATGATTTTACTTGTGCGACTAGTTAGAAAAAGTCACACAACTACCCATTGGTGAGTGCGGACGGACGGACAGACGGATGGACGACATGCACCATACCATAATACGTCCCTTCGGACGTATAAAAATGTTCCTTTTTTCTAGTAAGTGCTCCTTTTCGGTAGATTTATTCATAGAGGTTGGATCTAAAAATAGTCTCTGAGGGAATGGGTTAAAAGGTAATATCATAAAACTCTAATGCTCATGAGTATCAAATATTGTTGACCCTAATTAGACAGTGTTTGTGTCTACACTGTGTGCAAAACTGCCATGTTCACACCTAGCTGCTCTAATATATCGAATTACATAAATATCAACTTTGAAACTTCATCAGGGAAAGGTTCTAAGCCCTTATCATGATAAACCCTTTCCTCCATAAATATGCCATTCAATGCCCCTGTAAAAGTCATGTTTTGAAACCATTGTGATAAATATAGCATTTGCTCCTATGGAGCAAATGCTCTATTTATCACAATGGTTTCAGAACTACACAATTCTAAAATATACCTTTTCTCTAGTAAATGCTCCTTTTTGGTAGATTCATTCAAAGTGGTTGGATCGAAAAATAGTCTATGAAGGAATGGGCTAAAATCTTTCAAATTTTTTAAACAATTTGGCCTCTCATCCTGATCAAAACAAATTTTGCAGACAAAAGTGTTAACCCGTTACCCCTTTCTAGGCCTTGCAAACAGAGTAGACCTAGATCTAATATTCATGATGTCACTATTTCTTACATGAATATTCATGGAGAAAAGGGTTACCATACTGAGTAACACATGCTGCAAGCTGTACCTGATTCTCCTAGTTTTAACAGGGTCTCGCCATGCTTCTGTAGGAAGTCTACATTCTCACTGTAGTGTACAATGATGTTCAGCAGCTCTGTTGTGTAGCCAGCACAGACACACTTCTTCAGTCTCGCATCTTCTCGATCTTTTCCTGAAAAAACTAGAACTATCACTAAAGGTGCCCAGTGCTAAACACATGAAAATTCTGTCTTGCACATATGCTATTCAAGTTTATTATGTATACTACAAATACACTGAATAACTTTAAAACTGAAGGAGTTTGCCGCACCAACTACCTATGTTTTATGCCAAAATAACAACCAAAAAAAATAAGTTCAAGGGGAGTTATTTCTGCAATGCGCAGCTCTATACACATTAAAATTATGTCTTGCATATGTACTATTCATGGTTATTATGTATACCAAATATAAACTGAATAACTTTCAAATTGAAGGAAGAGTTCTTAACACCAACTTCCCATGTTTCATACCAAAATGACAAAAAATACTCAAAGTTAAAGGGGAGATAATTCTGCAATGCCAAGCGCTAAACACATGAAAATTGTATCTTGCGCATGTACTGTTCATGGTTATTATATATAGAAAATATAAACTCAATAACTTTCAAATTGAAGGAGGAGTTTGTGACACCAGCTCCCCATGTTTCATGCCAAAATGACAACAAGAGTACCGCATACGGTACATAATACGCCCACTTGCAAATTTCTCCGATTCAACATGCCTTATAAGTGTTGACATTTTCTATTCTGTGCTTCAGATCTAGATTTCCATATTAAGGTGATACTATTTTTTTAAAAAATGAAGTGAATATCTTATTAAATAAAAAAGTTACAGCTAATCCTCATTTTTGCAGATTTTTGTAAAGTGCAACGGCCATAACTCTGTAAAGACAAATTGAATGAACCTCAAAATATACTCAGCTTCAAATTTTGTTGCTTAAAGCATTTGTGTTAAGTTTCATTTATATCATTTTAATAGTTTTCCCAGAAAACAAAACACAAACTAAAAGTTGACCGACTAACAAAGCAACGAACACACGAAGATCAAGGACCATAACTTTAGAATAAAATGACATATCAAACCCCCCAATATATCTGTGAAAAATCACATTAAGGTTTAACCATATAAAAAAAAAATGAAGTAAATATCATTTCAAATGAAAAAGTTATGGACATCCTCATATTTGCATAAATTTGCATTATTTTTTTAAGTGCAAGGGCCATAACTCCGAAACAACAAATCAAATGATCCTCAGAATCAACTTAGCTTCAGGTCTTGATGCATTAAACTTGTGTATGAAGTTTCATTAATTTCTGTCAAACAGTTTTGCCAGAAAACAGCGGACAAACTATTTGCATATATTTGCATTTTTTTAAAGTAAAAGGACCATAACTCCGAAACGACAAATCAAATGAACCTCAGAATCGACTCAGCATCAGATCTTGATGCATTAAACATTTTTGTGAAGTTTCATTAATATCTGTCAAACAGTTTTCCCAGAAAACGGCCGACAAACTATTTGCATATTTTTTAAGGACATGGGCCATAACTCTGAAATGAAAAATCAAATGAACCTCAGACTCAGCTCAGCTTCAGATCTTGATGCATTTAACATTTGTGTGTAGTTCCATTAATATCAGTCAAATAGTTTTCCCAGAAAACAGTGGACAAACTATTTGCATGTATTTGCATTATTTTTTAAGTAAAAGGGCCATAACTCCGAACAACAAATCAAATGAATCTCAGAATCAACTCAGCTTCAGATCTTAATGCATTAAACATTTGTGTGAAGTTTCATTAATATCTCTCAAATAGTTTTCCCAGAAAACAGCGGACAAACTATTTGCATGTATTTGCATTATTTTTTAAGTAAAAGGGCCATAACTCAGAAACGACAAATCAAATGAACCTCAGAATCGACTCAGCTTCAGATCTTGATGCATTAAACATTTGTGTGAAGGTTCATTAATATCTCTCAAATAGTTTTCCCAGAAAACAGCGGACAAACTATTTACATATTTTTTAAGGACAAGGGCCATAACTCTGAAATGAAAAATCAAATGAACCTCAGAATCAAAACAGCTTCAGATCTTGATGCATTAAACATTTGTGTGAAGTTTCATTAATATCGGTCTAATAGTTTTCCCAGAAAATAGCGGACAAGCAAAATGTTGACGGACGAACGAACGAACGAACGAACGAACGAACGAACGAACGAACGAACGAACGAACGAACGAACGAACGAACGGACGGACGGACAGGGCCACGACAATATACGACCACCTTTATTAGGTGGGCGTATAAAAAATACTCAAAGATCAAGGGGAGATAATTCTGCAATGCCCAGCGCTAAACACATGAAAATTCCGTCTTGCACATCTACCGTTCGTGATTATTATGTATATCAAATATAAACTCAATAACTTTTACATGGTTGACTAGGATGACAAGTACCTACATTAAACAATCAAGATTAGACAGGAATTTTGGGTATTTTCACTATTAAGTCACAGTGTACAACAAAGTCTTACAACAGCAAAGTGCCGTCATTCTGTCAGAAAATATCAAAACTGAACTTCCTTACTTTGCACACACCTAACATGTTGTTCATTCTGTGGAAACTCAAAACAAATCCTATACAAATGTAAACATTTGCCTGTCATTATTATGATCTGGATTGATGGTACCCAGGTTAGCAAAATTGGGCCAAAATGGTCCTCTTGTTCACAAGTATCATGGTTTCTGACCCACTTACAATTTTTGGAGAAACAAAATTGCATCAATTTTGTTCATCTGTGAAACTTTGATACAAATCTGGCTGTTGGTGTAGGACATAGGATATTGTACTATACAGTAAAACCCCGCTAATGCGACCACTTAATGAATAAATATGGATGTCTTTATAAGCAGGTGGTTGGTTAATGCAGGACAAAAGTAATGCAGAAAGCTCCTCTAGGAGCTTTCTGCATTACTTTTATCCTGCATTAAGCTACCACCTGCCTCTACCACCCAGAAGTATACCTCTTTTAGGTGGTTGCATTAGAGGGGAATTACTGTGTTTACAAATAAAATGTAACAATTTTGCTGGTGCATTAAGTAGGTCAAATGGTATTTTTATACAGTTGATGCCTAAAAGACAAACAGCCATAATTCTGTCCAAAATCGCTGCTATAATTCTTTCCTACATGCTGATCTGTACAGTCGACGGTGAAACAAATCTTATCGAAGGTGTCAGAGAGGTCTGGCACACCAGACTGAGTACAAAAGTATGGCTGTATGTAAGGATGGACGAACTAAAGCAACATCCCTTCACATGCAATAAGGGTCCATAAAAACATGACTTAATGGTGACTTACCTGTCAATTTTACAAATGGCAGTAGTGCTGTAATGTTATTCTCAAGACCTAGCACCTGCACCACAGCTGTGCGGCCAACTGGTGTAAATGTCATTGTGTACAGTGACAGAAGAATACTGACTGGCTCCTGATCCTCTAGCAGGTTCTTATCTGAAGCAAACACATACCTTGAGTGACATATGTACATAAAATACAAAATACCAAGTTTCCTGACAACATTTCAGTTTTGAATTGACTTGTGTTCCAGTACAAAGAGATATACCATTTAGTAATTCAACATAAAGCTGAACTGGGTCACAACAAAGACTAACTGAACAGTTTGGTACTTTCAACATGAAAGCAGGCACTTTGAAAAGCATCTGACCAGAATCAACACCTTGTTTTATTGACACCGTTTTCACCTTCAGCTAGGATATGGTATTTAAAACTTTTCATATTTTAAGTGTATGTTTGATATCCTCTGAAAACAATTTGAAATTAAATGAGACACTGAGAAAATAAGCTTCTAATCAGTATCGTCACCTTGTTTTATTAACACCTGAGTGTCAAACAGCTTTGATCCTAATGAGACGCTATTGATTTGAATTTCAAATGCAATTAAGGGTTAAAAGAAATACATATTTAACAACTGAGGAAGGGTTGAAAGGTACTTTAATGTTGAAAGAGTTCAAACAAGCCACAAACTAGAACTCACTCAGCTGCCTTGATCACAAATCAAACAAGATTTGTGCCAGGTTGTGCCACGGACAGACAGACAGACAGACAGACCAACTGACCGACCAACACACTGACTCTTATATACATCCTCCCAATCTTCTTTTGCAGGGGTATGAAAACTCAACTGAATTCATGAAGAGTCTGCATAGGAAACATGAAAAGTAAGACAACACGAAGTGACATGCTTCACTAGTGGTACTTCGATGGTATTCTACGAGGTTCTACAAGTCAATTGTGTTAAGATCTCTCCATTTCTGTTCAGTTTTATTCAAATCCCTAGACAAAGGACAAAAAGTCACTAAAAAATAGGAGGCTTCATGCATACAAAACTAATGGAAAAATGCTTGAATCTGTGGTCCTGTTCTAGCATAAAAACAGTATGTACCTGGTTTGGTGTGGTAGTCAAGCAGTTTGTCCACATGGCTCTGAGCCTGCATGAAGTAGGCCAACTCTAGTCCCAGCTGCTGGGCCACATTGTCATCAGACACCTCATCACGATTATAGTCCTGAAACAGTCACGAGATATCTTTCAAATTTCCCTTCTTCTACCTGTTTTGGCCTTGCTTATAAGTAAAACATTATCAAGTCTGCATAAAATTTTTAAAATATAAATGTTTCTTTAAATACAATAAAAACTAACCTTTTGTTTCATTTACAAGAAAAAAACTCTAAATTCTGACATGGGACTGAAAAAAGTTAAACCAAATAGAGACAAGGATTGGTGCACTGTTGTATTGAAATAAATATGTCTACACAAACCTCAGTCTTGACCAGAAGAAACAAGAGTGTGTTTGTGAAACACTTATGCCCCGACCTTTGACCCTGAAGGATGACCTTGACCTTTGGACCATGGACCAGGGAGTTGAATGTGACATATCGTCTTTGTGTGGTAAACAATAGTGCCAGGTTATTTTGAAATCCATTCACAGATAAAAAAGTTATAGAAGGGACACGAAATTTGGGACGGATGGAAGGACAGACGGACGGATGGACGATGCGCTTTAAATACTATATGCCCGCCGTTGGGGGCATAAAAATATATCTTAAACCTTCACTGATAGAGACACCTTTCAATGCCTCTGAATACAGAGTAATCTCAGATCAGACAACTCCTGTATGAGCCATCTTATCAGATACTGCTCTATTTACTTATTGAATAATATAGATTTGATTCTGCAGTTTCTGCCATGGTCAAACATTCCTTTGTTAATATGCTATTATAAATATTTGTCTAATTAATATTCATAATTTTTTACATAAATATTCATCAGATAAAGGGTTAGTATGACAAGTAGAGGTTCTTTATTTCAAATTTTAGATGTTTAACAAAGTGTCTGGACTGGAGATCTTTATATGTTTTAACATAACAACCCCAGTTCTAAACTGAAACTGAAACTCTTTTTTCAATATCTATAAACCTTCATCCATAGGCTATTTTTAGATCCAACCTCTTTGAATAAATCTACTGAAAAGGAGTATTAACTAGAGAAAAGGAAATTTTTTTAAAATTTTGTAGTTTGAGACCATTGTGATAAATAGAGCATTAAATAGATCATTTGCTCCTATAGGAGCAAATGCTCTATCACAATGGTTTCAATAGGTGATTTTTACAGAGGCATAGAAAGGGCGTATTTATGGAGGAAAGGGATAAAAACCTTTCAATAAAATGCATTGATTTGAGACCAGTGTACTCCTGACCTACAGTGCACTCCAGGTTTCTGCTATTTTCTTTCTATACAACACTAATCCAAAGATTTCAGGTACGTCCAAAGTAACCTTGAAAACTAAACTTGGAACTTCCAACACTTCTGCTTACCCCATCCTGAATAAGGGCCTGTATGATTTTGTTGGTAACATCACATCGCATGCCCAGGCACACAAGGCCATGCTGACTTGAGTACAGCTTCTGTATCAGGGTTCTCACTGCTCCAAACAGTGTTGGCACACAGGAGGTGACAGGAGAGGAAACCAGGAAAAATAGGGACTCCAGGAGGTGACTGCAATAATAAACAATAATAGAAAATTTGCTTTATCTTCACAAAAAAGGATATCTATTTTAGCAAACTCAATCTTAGGTCATAACAAGATGTGTATTGAAACAGTATCTCCCTTAACGGTTGCTTTGATCTATAATTTTGACCTTTGACGTGGAAGTTTGACCTTGACCTAGATTTTACACCACTCAAAAGTCGATGCTTCACAGAATGAGTATACATGCTATGTATGAAGACTCCGTCTCCAACAGTTCAAATGGTATGGTCTAGGTTAAAAGTTTCAGACAGAAAATAAACTGAAAATATATATCGATTTTGACCGGTGAGCTGTGACCTTTAGGACTAGTCCACCCGTAGAGGTAAAATGTGTCACAAACCAGGTATTTGTTCCGGAGTTACCTGTGGTTATACAGACCTGTAATAAAGTATATAGACTAATACTGCCCGATTAATACGAGCTTCTTATGACAATCATTGTCCACTTACCCATACATTAGAATGGTTGCAACTTCTATAAATAGAAAAGTGCAGTCATGGCTCAGCGCTCGAAATCGAAATCGAACTATATACCCCTGATCTAGATCTTTTTAGACACTAACAAAAATATGATGAATGGAGTTTATGAATTTTGAAAATTGTATACATCTGTGTACTGATATTTATTAAGAAATTAAGAAATGTATATATAAATATTCAAGTAGAAGTTATATACAGTAAAACCCCTTCAATGCAACACCAAAAAGTATAATTAATGGTCTTAAAGGCGGGTGGCAGTTTCATGCAAGATGAAACTTATGCAGAAAGCTCCTACAGGGGGGGGGGGGGGGGGGGGGGGGGGGGCAAAAGAAATTTTAATTCTGTTGGTGGTGATGGAAAATTGATTAAAGTTCTATTGGTGGGGGGTATTTCAACATCAGAAATTAAATTGATGGGGTGGTTTGTCAAGTTAAACGCTTCATGCAAGCGGGGTTTTTTTGACAATGATGAAAATTAACGGAAAACCTTTCTCTGACAAGAACTCCCGCGAAAATTCTGTTGTGTGAATATTGTGGATGCATGTAATTTTAGTCCTGATCATCTAGACACTTATCTGATCACACTTCCATAATGAGCGGCTGATTGATTCAGACTCGACAGGGAAAAAGTACTAAGACACCGGTAGTCTCAACTAATCACTGCTCTTGCTTCTCGATGTAAAAGCCCGGATGAACAAAACAAAATAAATAAACCAAAAACAGACCTAAATAACAACCAAAAGACATTGACAGGATTTTTTTTAAATAAAACACAGAGCCCTAGCAGTAGCACAGGAAGATGTAGTGAATTCGAGGTCAGCGAAGAGAAAACTACTTGCAATAACAGAACCACGGAAGCATGTATGATGTCAACAGGACGAAATGAAAGACTGTCCGACTAATGCACAAATCTGGCAATACACTGGGCTGTCATTTGGGTTTGCATATCGGCTTAAAAAAAGTAATTGCATGAATGTAAACATATCTTTATTTATTTTTTATGAAAGGGGGGGGGGGGGGGGGGGGGGTTTAATTTTAATTCTCTAGGTGTGTGTGTGTGTGTGGGGGTGGGTATATTATGAATTTTTATTCTCTTGGTGGTGGGGTAAAAATAATTTAAATTCTATTTAGACTTTTGTTCCTAACACCCCCCCCCCCATTGGGAGATTTTCCTGGAAAAGCCCTTAAGCAATCACCTACAGTAAATTTTGTTTCAAACTATTAGACATAAACAGTCGTAGTTTATAAGCTTATACATATGGATTTAAGTTTGCCTGATTTTCCATTCGTCAACATTTCATTTAGTTGTGGATGTTAACAAACAACACCGGTTCGCTCCCGTCATGTATCGTGATAAGGAAAATCAGGGCGAGTTGAATTAATAAACAAGATGTGTTTGTGAAACACTATGCCCCCTCGATATGATATTTGACCCTAAAGGATAACTTTGATCTTGACATGTCACCCCTCAAACTGTGCAGCTTCATGGGGTGCACATGCATACCACATATCAAGTCTGTATCTCTACTGGTTCAAATGTTATGACCAATGTTAAAGTTGGTGACCTTTGACCATGAAGGATGACCTTGACCTTGACATGTTACCCCTCAAACTGTGCAGCCAAATGAGAAACACACATATACCACCTATCAAGTCTGTATCTCTACTGGTTCAAAAGTTATGGCAAATGTTAAAGTCGGTGACCTTTGACCCTGAAAGATGACCTTGACATGTCATCCCCAAAATGTGCAGCTTCATGAGATACACATGCATACCAAATATCAAGACTTTATCTCTAATGGTTCAAAAGTTATGGCCAATTTGAAGTTGGTGACCTTTGACCCTGAAGGATGACCTTGACATTTCAACCCTCACACTGTGCAGCTTCATGAGATACAAAAGCATGCCACATATCAAGTCTCTATCTGTACTGGTTCAAAAGTTATGACCAACGTTAAAGTCAGTAATTTGACCCATATGTTTGACCTCTGCCCTTTAAGGATGACCTTGACCTTGACATGTCACCCATCAAAAGGTGTGTCTTTATGAGATACATATGCATGCCAAATATCAAGTCACTAGCTATACTGGCTCAAATGTTATGACCAATGTTAAAGTTACAGACAATAAACAGACAATTTGACCTTTGACCCTGAAAGATGACCTTGACCTTGACATTTCACCCCTCAAAATGTGCAGCTTCATGAGATACACATGCATGCCAAATATCAAGTCTCTATCTCTACTGGTCCAAAAGTTATGGCCAATGTTAAAGTCGGTGATTTTACCCATATATTTGACCTCTGACCTTGAAGGATGACCTTGACCTTGACATGTCACCCCTCAAAATGTGCGGCTTTATGAGATACATATGCATACCAAATATCAAGTCTCTATCTGTACTGGCTCAAATGTTATGACCAATGTTAAAGTTGCGTTAAAGTTACAGACAATAAACAGACAATTTGACCTCTGACCCTGAAGGATGACCTTGACCTTGACATGTCACCCCTCAAAATGTGCGGATTCATGAGATACACAAGCATGCCAAATATCAAATCTCTATCTCTACTGGTCCAAAGGTTATGGCCAATGTTAAAGTCGGTGATTTGACCCATATATTTGACCTCTGACCTTGAAGGATGACCTTGACCTTGACATGTCACCCCTCATAATGTGCGGCTTTATGAGATACATATGCATACCAAATATCAAGTCTCTATCTGTACTGGCTCAAAAGTTATGACCAATGTTAAAGTTGCTGACAAACAAACAGACAAACGGACAAACTGACAAACAGACAGACAGACAGGGCAAAAACAATATGTCCCCCCCTGATCTGATCTGGGGGGCATAATAATCGGAACACTCAGCTTTCTTCGTCTGGTATACTGTATAAGGATTGTTTATCTCTCGTAGCAAACGTCTGGTTGAACGAGACTTGCCTAAAAATTTGCAAACATATCAAATAACTGTTTAGCATCCTGTAGGCAAAAAGTACATGTTCCTGCAAACACTATGAAATAGGTTTGTCACGTTGAATCCACAAAGTATGATTTCATGAATAAGCCAAGATTAGTGGTAATCCGAGCATTTTCTCAGTTCCGGAGTCCTCGGATTATCACCATTTTACTGTACTTTTAAAGACATTTACAGTCATTCACAAAGCGGTGGCTTTAGAGGGGTTTCACTGTACATATGGATACAAATACTTAACAACTATAGTCTACTCACTGACAGGAAAGAGTCTTCTAAGCTGTAAAGTATATATGTCTTACCATGAGTAGGCGAGATGATAGAGACCTGGGTAAGGGTCACTGCTTGGAGGCTTCGGGTCAAACATAGTCTTTCCCGGCAAAGTTTTCCCTGGCTGGGCCTGAAATAACACATTCACATAAATAGTTTCATCTGCAAACTAATCATGTATTGGGAAAATCGATATTCTACAAAAACAAAAAATTCACAAGCAAGGATAATTATAAATGACAGTGACCTTGATCACAGAGACTTAATTAACACAAGTAAGAGAGATCATCTGACAGTTTCAGCTACACACATACCAAATTAGACTTAACCATTTACTACATGAATATCAATAAAATTTGAAAGAATGTTAACTAGCTTAAAATTTATAATGGTATATGAACAAAGATTTGGCCCAGATAAAAACTTTAGAATCAGATATATATATTCCATAAACAACAAGAGTGTGTTTGTGAAACACTTATGTCCCGGACCTTTGACCATGAAGGATGACCTTGACCTTTGACCCATGGGCCAGGGAGTTGAACGTGACACATTGTCTTTGTGTCCTAAAAGAGATTTCTGATCTGGGTCTACTCTGTTTGCAAAGTCATTAAAAGGTGTATCTACTGAGTAAAGCATTAAACAGAATAAGAACAGCTATAAGCGAAAATGATTATGCCTGAGTAGTTGTCTCAGTTTACGAACAAAAAGCTAATAATATCTCTGCCAATCAAGCTTTTAACCCATTCCTCCCATTAGGCTATTTTTAGATCCATCCACTTTAAATAAATCTACCGAAAAGGAGCATTAACTAGAGAAAAGGAAAACTTTTAGAATTTTGTAGTTTGAAACCATTGTGATAAACAGAGCAAATGCTCTATTTATGACAATGGTTTCATAAAGTGACTTTTACAGAGGCATAGAAAGGCGTATATATGGAGGAAAAGGTTAATATTAATTATTTTACCGCTGTACTGTAGGCTTTTCTACCGATAAAATTTGTATTAATCTAAAGCCTGGAAACTTACTACAAGAACATTTGCTAGGGTGAAGACTTTGGTGATTTCCTCCAGACAGATGACTATTCCATCAATGTCTCCCTCACTCAACTGGGGAGCCAGACTGTCAGGCTCCCCATCCTCAACCATCTCATCTTCAGCCTTGGTCTCTGCACCGGCATTATCAGCACCATCAGCAATCCTTAGATGAATCAAATGACATTTACATCCCATGTACAGTTGTACAAAGCTACATTGGTAATTTGTTTTAGTGTTAACATCCCAAACAACATATTAACAGCATTTACTTTTGAATACATATATGTTCAGATTAGTTAACATTCCCATTATAAAAAGTTCAACAATATGAATTATCGGTTTAATTGATCTTGAAAAATATTGCATACTGTATAACAGGTTTTTTTTTGTCTTTTTTGATAGCATAATATTTTATATTTTCGAGTATGGATCAAATTCACTGAAATATTGTTGTGAATATTGTCTTTCTTTTCAAAGTATTTATTTCCCCATATCCACTATTATTTATCTAAACCCTTTACTCAATGAATATTCATGTAAGAAATAATGACATTATGATTATTAATTAGATTGTTGTAATAGCACATGGACACAGGAAGTTTTGGCCATAGCAGAAAGAGTAGAATCATATCTATATTATATCATCAACAAACAGAGCAGACCCTGATCAGACGGCTTCTACGAGAGCCATCTGATCAGGGTCTATTCTGCTTTCAAAGGCATAAGTCACATGTTTGAAACAGGCAAGAAACAGTAACAGCCCGAATTTTTCAAGACTTCCTTTTCCCAGTCTGTGACAGACCACATGAATTTTGCAGCAGCATATATTTGTAATTTTATTCAAGTCGGGTTACACTTTCCTAATTTACCTTTCAAGCTGCTCTCCTAGTTTGTTCATAACTTCAAAAATGTGGATTTTCTTTATGAGTGCAGTCATGGCTACTACGACCCGAACCACCTGTTTCTTCAGCAGACATTTGATGGCTCTCTGGTAGGAGCTCAGCTCCCTCTTCTCCTCTCCCTTTGTCTTCAAACTGTCTACTTGTTGTGGGTGTAAACCCAGGAACCATAGGACACCATCCTACAATGGGTTGATACATTCTAGTCATCCCATATATAATATTCAACCCTGTCAGTGTGGGAAACAAGTCACTAAATGTCCTTAGCAAACAGTGTAGACCAGGAAGAGAGGGCTCCTCTAGGAGCCCTCTCATCTGGGTCTGCACTGATTGTCATCCTACACTTTTCTTTTGAAATCCCTAAATATTCACAGTAAGCTTGACCTGATTAAAGTTTGGGAAAGTCCATTTGAAAATTCAGCATTGAAAGGGTTAACTCTTATCTTGCTGTAAAAACTGACGTCTGCTTAAATTCTAATCTGAAACAATATATTTCTTACTTCAGATTCCTTCAAGCTTTTGAGAAATGACTGAATGAGTATCAAATAGCTTGGACTTGGATAAGACATAGAGTACACTCAGCGTCTCATCTGGCTCTTATGTTATTTGCTAATCCAGTCAGGCCACACTTAGCAGGATAAGAGAAATATTTATTTCCTGTTTCACAACAGATTTAAAAACATCACACTTGCAGTCATCTAAACAGACTGAAACTTTATATATCTTAACCCTTTCCTTTATATAAAGGCTTTTTCATGCCTTTGCAAACAGAGTAGACCCAGATCAGACGGCTCCTTTGCTTATGGAATTAAAACAGCCCTGACTCTACTGTTTTTATCTATACCAAAGGAACCTTGCATTCATATGCCAATATAGAAATTCAGCAAATAAATAATAATCATGTCATTATTTCTTACATGAATATTCAGCAGAAAAAGGGTTAACAACCTATTTTGAAATAGATGTGATAACATGAACAACAGGTTGCTATGTCAACAAACTTCCTCAGTCAAGCACCATTTGACTCAGCAATGTAATCATCATCAATTAAAGAGCATCCATAACATAAAGCTACACTATAGGTGGCCTTCTTCATGATATTATCTGACCTTAATCACATTCAACAGGGCAAACAGATAAAGGTGCATACTCAAATTCTTAAATCAAATTCACCTGTAATCTTGTGGTTTGATCCAGGGCATAAATAATCTGCAACTTGAGGGAGAAGGACATGTACTGGGACTCAAAGTTGTTCATCAACTTCTTCTGTACATCTCGACTCTGCAAAATAATTTACAGAGCATGGCTGTATTATACATACTGCATCCTACTCTAGGTATAATAATTGAAATTTACAAGATTTACATACTGCATCTGCATCCTGCACTAGGTATAATTGAAATTTACAAGATTTACAAACTGCATCCTACACTAGGTATAATAACTGAACTTTACAAGATTCAAACTTTTGACATGCATTAACATGCAGAAGGTATTTACAGTAATTAACACCTTTTCACGACTATGCAAACAGAGTAGACCCAGATCAGATGGCTTCTGCTTAACCCATAACCTCATTGGCTATTTTTAGATACAACCTCTTCGAATAAATCTACCGAAAAGGAGCATTAACTTGAGAAAAGGAAAGTTTTAGAATTTGTAGTTTGAAACCATTGTGATAAATAAAGCATTTGCTCCTACAGGAGCAAATTCCCTATCACAATGGTTTCACATAGTGACTTTTACAGAGTCGTCAATGTGAGGGAATGGGTTAAACATTGTTATAAGATCAGCAACAGATAACGATATGAGTATTTGGATATTGACTGGAATAAATAAAATACCAAATACCTTATTTATTTATCAATAATGCTCCATGTAACACTAAGAATAGACAAAAACTAGAACTATCACTGAAGACGAGTAATACCCCCACAAACGTGACTGTCACATAAAAAAGCGTTGTACAATTTGACGGGGCATAACTCTGTAAACTGAAAAACTATAATTGGATGCTTATGTCCTCTTTATGATAAAGCATCATGGCAAATTTCATTGGATTCCATTCAGCAGTTGCTTAGAAACGGCACGGAACAGAAGTCAATAGACGGACCAACACAAAACTTTTAAACAGAGGGGCATAACTTTATAAGAAATCAATCAGCTGAAAAACTATAATTGGATGCACATGTCCTCATTATGACAAAGCCTCAAGTCAAGTTTCATTGGATTCCACTGAGCAGTTGCTGAGAAACCGCTTGGAAATAAGTCAACAGACTGACCAACAGACCAAAATTCACTGTAAAACTATTATTGGATGTGCATCTCTTCTTCATGGTAAAGAATCATATCAAGTTTTGTACTATTCTGGTCTGCAGCCGCTAAGAAACTGCGGAATAAAAGTCAACAGACAGACATACACAAAACCTTTAAACAAACGGGCATAAATTTGTAAGAAAATTAATCAGCTGCAAAACTATTATTGGATGCATATGTCCCCTTTATGACAAAGCATAATGTCAAGTTGTATTGGATTCCAGTGAGCAGTTGCTGAGAAACTGCGAGGAAAAAAAGTAAACATATCAACCGACAGACCAAAATTCAAAGGGGCAGAACACTGTAAGGAAATAGGTAAGCTGTAAAACTATTATATTAACGGATGCGCATCTTCTCTTCATGATTAAGTAACGTAAAGTTTCATACAATTTCATGATAAAGTAACGTAAAGTTTCATACGATTTCATGATAAAGCAACGTAAAGTTTCATACGATTCCATTCAGCAGTTGATGAGAAATCGCACGGAATTTACGTCAACAGACAGTCAAACACAAAACTTTTAAACAAAGGGGCATATCTCTGTAAGGAAATCAATCAACTGGAAAATTGTAACTGGATGCGCATGTCCTTTTTATGAAAAAGCATCATGTCAAGTTTCATTGAATTTTAGTCTGTGGTTACTGAGAAACCACGCGGAAATAAAAGTCAATGGACCGACCGACCGCCAACCTGACTCCTATATACACCCCAAACTTTGTGGGGGTATAATTACATATGTATAAAGAGGATTCAAACTTTTGACATGCATTAACACGCAGTATGTATAAAACAGCAATTAACCCTTTACCTGTTAGAAACATATTTTCATGCCAATGCAAACAGAGTAGACCCAGATGGCTCCTGTTTGCTTATGAGATAGTATAGATTTGAATCTGAAGTTTCTAATAATAGCCAAAAATTCCTAAGTACATAATTTATGCCATGATAAAAATTCATCTAATTAATATTCATGAATTTCATCATTTCTTACATGAATACTAATGAAGTAATGGTTTAATCATCATTAATTGTGTCAAGGCAGATAGTTACCTCAACATAATACTGAATGATCATAGGGGTCTAAGTTGTGTTGCTGTCTTTATCAAGATACCACAGAGAAATGAACAAAAGAGAGGCTTTAATCCAAGTGAGTATTAGTATATTTTCTATCGAGTATTAGTATATTTTCTATCAGTGCCAAAACAAGACAATACATACCAATGCCTTGATGGCAATGTCTGAGTCACAAGTACAGAGAGCTGAGGCCAGTTTGAACCCCATTTTCAGATGTCGGACTTTGAACACAGACTCTGGTTGTGCCATGGCTAGAGACTCATCCAAACCCTCCACCATCCAGTTCAGGAGGCAGGTAAGAACGTCTCTATTGTTGGCCCCATAGACCAGGTAAGACAAACCCTTGGGCAGCAAAGCTGGAACACTTTCTAGTGCCTGCACCCATCTAATGAAATAAAATTATAGAACTAAACATATAAATATTTGTCTGTTTATAAGAAGTTACAGAGATCAACTGACAGATCACCATCAGCATCCAAATATTTGCAAACAGACTAGCCTATTGATCAGGGTCTGCTCTGTTTGCTTATATAAATTTACAGAATCAGTCATGCAGTTTCCACACCAGTGATAAAGTTCCCTTTTTCATTTTATTGATTGACCATGAATATTCATGAGGTAAAGAAATCTTGAATAAAGATTAAACAAGGATAGGTTTAAGCCAACTTAAACCCTGATGATTCATGAATCATTTACTGGATCCGTATTGCCTACAATTTGGTATTAAATCAGCTGTATTTTTTTTTAACCCTTCACACCATAAATACGCATTTCAATGCCTTTGCAAACAGAGTATAGGAGCCGTCTGATCAGGGTCTATTCTGTTTGCTTATGATATAATATAGATATGATTCTAAAGTTTCTGTCATGGCCAGAAATTCCTGTGTCCATGTGCAATTAAATTGCACATGGACACAGGAATTTCTGGCCATGACAGAAACTTTAGAATCAAATTATTATAGCAAATTAATTCAATTAATATTTATGACGTCATTATTTCTAGTATGAATATTCATGGAGGAAAGGGCTAACATACACTGATCAGCCTGCAGGCAGTACAGGATATTTTAACCATAAACTTCTGTTATTAGCCCTTTTAATGTGGAAATGAGTATTTCATGCAAGTTTTCTCTCTGCAATCAATAGGCAGGAAACAAACTACCCATGGACAGCATGCCTAGCTCTAGTATGAAAGAAAATCCATATTGAAACAAGAGGGCCTGAAAGGCTTTCAGGCCCTGACATCGCTCACCAGACAATCAGAGGAGAAGATTTTCAAAGTTTTCACTATGTGTTTCTATAGAAAACTAGCCAGCCCTGGCGAGGGTCAATTTTGACCCAAGGGGCATAATTTATGTAACTTTTGTAGAGGACCTCAAGTGAAGAAAATTTAAGAAAATGTAAATGAAAACATATAACAATGCAAATCTAAAGAAGGGCATGTAAAAAAAGTATGTATATCCTCTCCCTGGGCAAATTGGTTGAATTTCAGAAAGAATAAATTATCTAAAATAATATTCATTCATACATTATTCCTGATATGAATATTCATGGAGCAAAGGTTTATCCCTTTACCTGTTCAATATTCATGTAAGAAATAATGATAGCATGAATATTTATTAGCTGAATTTTTATGATGGGTACAAGAACACAGGAGCCTTTTGTTACATTGGCAGAAACTGTAAAATCACATCTACAGTAAAACCTCTCTATAACGACTACTAAATTGAGTTATTTAGCTGGTATTTACAGCAGGTGACTGCTTAAAGCAAGGTGAAAGTAAAACAGAACGCTCCTATAGGAGCGTTCTGTTTTGCTTTCACCTTGCTTTAAGCAGCCACAGCGTTCTGTTTTACTTTCACCTTGCTTTAAGCAGCCTCCTGCCCTAAATACCAACTAATTAACACAATTTAGTGGCCATTATAGAGAGGTTTTACTGTATACAATTCCATATGCCAAAAGAGAAGACCCTTATCAGACAGCTTTTATAGGAGCTGTCCAATATGGGTCTAGGCTGTTTACAAAGCAGAAAAGGCATTTATATGAGGGAAAAGGTTCAAACATGTGACTTTAAAAAGTACTTATCATAAAAACTCACTCTGAGTGGTGGGGTCCTGTCTTGAACTTGTTCACTATATCTAATAAACTTCGAGATTCAGTGGGCACTGGTCCTCGTTTTCCAAGCTGTAAGATTTCAAGCTTCTCTTGCTCAAATGGAGTCAGGGAGATGTCTTTGAAAGTCTGTGTAAAAGGAAAGCAATAGTGTAAATGTAATCTCCCATACTGGCAAATTCATGATGAATTTTTGCAGTCTGTTTGTATTCAAATATGATTCCTAAAAATCTGGCATCTCATATGAAAACAGTGACGAGTCAGATGGTCATTCTGCACTTGTCTGAATGTCACTTTTTTGAACACACAGACATTAATTTCCTCCTTTCATGTTTTATTTCAACCACATATAAAGGCAATACATGACATCATAGCAGTTGAAGATGGTATTGCTTAAATGTAAATTTAGCTAGCCTTGTAATATATAACACCCCTTTGAATGTGGGACATGCATGCACTGTCATTTGAAAACAGTGCACACCCAGATCAGAGGGCTCCTTGAGGAGTACTTGAATCAGTGTCTGTACTTTTTGCCATTCAAAATCCTCTAGCTTAAGCCTTTCATACTGAGTAGACTCAATAGTTAAACACTGATGGGCTATTCCACTCTAAAACAAGATGTGTTTGTGAAACACTATGCCCCCTCATATATTTGACCTCTGACCTTGACCTCTGACCTTGACATGTCACCCCTCAAAATGTGCAGCCTCATGAGATACACAAGCATGCCAAATATCAAGTCTCTATCTCTACTGGTCCAAAAGTTATGGCCAATGTTAAAGTCGGCGATTTGACCCATATATTTGACCTCTGACCTTGAAGGATGACCTTGACCTTGACACGTCACCCCTCAAAATGTGCAGCTTCATGAGATACATATGTATGCCAAATATCAAGTCTCTATCTATACTGGCTCAAAAGTTATGACCAATGTTAAAGTTGCTGACAAACAAACAGACAAACAGACAAACAGACAGACAGGGCAAAAACAATATGCCCCCGACTATCGTCTATGGGGGCATAAAAACAGCATTAAGGGTTAAACATATATGTTAACCTTAGAGTGTCAACCCATATCAAATGCCCTATCCCTGACATGGCAACTAACTGGGATCAACACTGGTACATATGAAACTAAGTCCTGTGGGCAAATCTTTACACAACACATTTATATCAACACCCATGCAAACATATCCTGCCCAAATTATGAATTGAACATACTTCCTACTTATGACCAAGTTTTAACCCTTTCCTCTATAAATACGCCTCTGTAAAAATCATTCTGTGAAACCATTGTGATAAATAGAGCATTTGCCCCTATTGGAGCAAATGCTCCTTTTATCACAATGGTTTCAAAACTACACAGTTTCTAAACTTTCCTTCTCTAGTAAATGCTCCTTTTCGGTAGATTTTTTCAAAGTTGTTGGGTCTAAAAATAGTCTATGGAGGAAAGGGTTAAGAGACTACCGACGAAGTTTTAAACAACTTGGATGCTGATGAGATATCAAGTTTATCTGTGTTTCATTTTGATTGATGTTGTTTGAGAATGCAAATCATTTAAGAAATAATAAATTCATACCAGTGTTTTATCGTGCAATCGAACACTGGTAGGAGTTGAGATGCGTAATAATTAAATCACAAGGCCGATAGGTCAAGTGATTTAATTATAAGCATTTCAATGACTAACAGTGTTCGATTGCACGATAAAACACTGGTATAAATTTATTATTTGGATTCTAACACTTCAATTTAACTATAATTTGCACCATCACAACGGCACTACGTTTCTTGACGTACGAATTTTCGAAGCCATATTACGTCACGTTAAGCCGTTACAGCGCATGCGGTGTTTTATGGAGAATTCAAACATAGATACGTCCCTTCTTTGTTTATGTAGGTGTGTGCGCGAGGTGTGTTAGAATATATGTTTGTAAGTGTTAATGCTCTGGTTTACCTGTAATGGAGTCATCTCAAAATGGTATGGGCTGAATGCAACTGGAGTGAAACCATAGGCATCTTCATCCAACTCAAAATCCAGTCCCTAAAGTATAAAGAAATAAAACATTGTTAATGTATAAATAAAGTACATGTACAGCGACATCTTAACAAAAACTTTCATGGCAATCTGTAAATAAAACCTGTCTGAGCGAATTTTATATGTTACTTATCAATATTAACCCTTTCCCTGTTCTATGTTTATTCCAAATTTCAATACCTAATGAATACTCAGTAACAAAATAGTTATAATGAAATATGGAAGGTAGTACATTATAAATATTTTAGAAAGCAAAGAAAGATCAATCAAATTTTATTAGCAAACAGAGTAGACCCTGATCAGACGGCTCCTCTAGGAGCCGTCTGATCTGGGTCTCCTCTGTTTGCAAATGCATGAAAACACGTTTATATGAGGGAAAGGGTTAAGCATGTAACTTGTAGCACGCTAACAGGAATTTTTACGATTACCTTTGAAAACAGTTTGCATTCAGATGAGAAGAAAAGTAAGCTAGTGAAGTCAGCATCTCACCAGGATCCAAACTGTTAGATACTCAGATCTTGTATTTAAGATGAAATGGTAGAAAGTGATACACTGATTATTGGTGAAGACCATATTTTCAGCTGATGTTTTTTGTTTAGCAATTTGAATACGACCTCTTTACCTAATAGACTCATTTGCAATCAGAGAAGACCCAAGTCAGATGTAATTATATAGATTTGACTCTACCTTTATTCCATTCATGAATATTGATCTGGTAAAGGTTTATGCCTATTTGATTAACCCTTTCCTCCATAGGCTATTTTTAGATCCAACCTCTTTGGATGCATCTATCGAAAAGGAGCATTAACTAGAGAAAATTGTTTAGAATTTTGTAATTTGAAACCAGTGATAAATAGAGCATTTGCTCCTATAGGAGCAAATGCTCTATTTATCACAATGGTTTCAACAGGTGACTTTTACAGAGACGTAGAAAGGTGTATTTATGGAGGAAAGGGTTAAACTATTGAGAAAGTTGCTCTTATGAACACTGGTTGCAAACAACAGATTGCAATTTAACCCTTTCCCTGTTCTATGTTTATTCCAAATTTCAATACCTACTGAATATTCATGGACAAAATAGTTATAAATGATATATGGAAGGTGGAACATTGTAGCCATTTTAGAAAGAAAAGAAACGGATCTTTCAAATTCTACATGCAAACAGAGCAGACCCTGATCAGACGGCTCCTCTAGGAGCCGTCTGATCTGGGTCTACTCTGTTTGCAAATGCGTAAAAACACATTTATATGAGGGAAAGGGTTAAAACAATTGGGATACATATTGAAACTAACATTTTCAAAACTGCATTTTGCTGCTTATAAAAGAATATTGCATTTTCAATCTGTGATAAGAAAATATATATTAGAAAACTGTTAAAAACCATTGAAACAGCAATATGTAAGAAAATTAGAATTGTAAATGAACGTAACAGTAAGGGACATAACTCTTCCAATATAAATGAAAATGCATTTTAACCCTTTCTCTCACATAGACAAACTTTGGTATGTTTGCAAACTGAGTAGACCAAGACCAAACAGATCTTGTAAAAGGAATCTGATCAGGGTCTGCTCTGTTTGCTTATGGAATTATATACTGGTATATCTGATTCTGACATTTCTGTCACAGCCAAAAAGTTAATTGTTATAAATGTATAATTATAAATCCAGTCCAAGAATATTCAGCTAAAAAATCTTTAAATTAATATTCATGGAGGAAAGGAGGAAAGGGTTAAGATTGTACAGCTTACTTTGAACAATGTTTTCTATGATTTTATTTGTTCATATTGGGGGTTTTATGTTGCTTTAAAAGTATTTCAGTCATATCGGGACGTCCAGCTGGAGGTGGAGGAAAACTCCAGAGATTGTTCTGTGCACAAACAAATTGTAATGATTTGTGCACAGAAGAACATCAGGGTAGAACCACTGACCTACCTCAATACATTGAATAAATGTGTGTGTAGTTAACAGAGTTAGCTCTGATGCTGATTTAGAGAAGACATAAGATAAAACTTTCTCTACGACAATTACAACAACTATAACAACTAGAACTATCACTGAAGGTGATTAACCCTTCGCTAGCTATTCACATCAATATACATATCTGTAAATAGTGAAGACCCAGATGAGACAGCTACTGCGGGAGCTGTCTCATCAGGGTCTGCACTATTTACAAGTTGATTGTGCAACCAGTGCACTCCACAGCAGTGATTGCACAGTGATATACTTGTACACAGTGAAGATATATGTAATTATACAACAGGGCATGAATAAAGAAGGAGAAATGTATTTTAAAATTCAGCAAGCCAAGAGTTAATACCCCCAAAAACGTGACTGTCACATGAAAAAGCTTTGTACAATTAGAAAGGGGCAAAACTCTGTAAGGGAATAGATAAACTGGAAAACTATAATTGGATGCTGATGTCCACTTTATGATAAAGCATCATGTCAAGTTTCATTGGATTCCATTCAATGGTTACTAAGAAACCACACAAAATAACAGTCAACAGATGGACCAACACAAAACTTTAAAACAAAGGGGCATAACTTTGTAAGAAATTCAATCAGCTGGAAAACTATAATTGGATGCGGGGACAATTTTGACACCAGGAGCATAATTTATATAACTTTTGTAGAAGACCTGAACATGATGCTATGTGCCAAATATGAAAGCTGAGAACCTTCCAGTTTCAGAGGAGAAGATTTTCAAAATGTTCACTATGTTTCTATTGAAAACTGGCCACCCCTGGGACGGGGCCAATTTTTACCCCAGGGGCATAATTTATAAAACTTTTGTAGAGTACCTGAACATGATGCCATGTGCCAAATATGAAAGCTGAGAACCTTCCAGTTTCAGAGGAGAAGATTTTCAAAGTTTTCACTATATGTTCCTATAGAAAACAATGTACCCCTGGGGTGGGCCAATTTTGACCCCAGGGACATAATTTATATAACTTTTGTAGAGAACCTTAAGATGATGCTGTGTGCAAAAGATGAAGGCTGAGAACCCTGTTGATTCAGAGAAGATTTTTAAAGGTTCAAATTGTTGACTACTGACGACAGACGACACACGCCGACAGACGACGGAATCAGGCGATCACAAAAGCTCACCCTGAGCACTTTGTGCCTTGGTGAGCTAAAAACAAGAGCCGCTTGCGTCGCAAACGCTCATCTGATTTGGTGCTTGTCAACTGCATACACTTCTCCTCAAAGAGATCTAACAGCCTATGAAGTTTCATGCTGATACCTCATATGTACTTTTTGATTAATCAGCTACATTAAAGTTTTTGCAAGCTGCCGCCGACAACGCCAACACGTACAACTATGAAGACACCTACTACCCAGTGATCACAATAGCTCGACTTTTTTTCTTCGAAAACAGACCAGCTTAAAATATTCAAAGTTCAAGGGAAGATAATTCTGCAATGTCTGGCGCTAAACAGATGAAAATTGCGTCATGTTCATTTACTATTCGTGGTAATTATGTACACCAATATAAATTGAACAACTTTCCAACTAAAAGAGAAGTTTGTGACACCAACTACCCATGTTTAAATGCAGACTGATTGAATGATACAAGAAGGTGATTCCATTATATCCCCTTCAATCTTTGTTTGCGGGGTATAATCATAAACTTTGCCCCTACCACAGTTTCTGTGTGGTAGTCAGTGCTCTGATTTCTGTAAGCAATGGAGTGGTTACTATACATGTAATTTGTCTAAAAACAAATGTCTTTCACCCAATATCTCATTAAGCTTAACTAGTATGGATTCTACTTTGGAGAGAGGAAATATCTATTAACCCTTTCCTCCATAGATATGCCTTTTAATGCCTTTGCAAGGAGAGTAGATCCAAATCAGATGGTTTCTGTAGGAGCTGCCTGGTTAGGATCTGTTCTCTTTGCTTATAGAATTATAAAGATCTGATTCAATAGCTTTTGCCAGGGTTTAAACTTTTATTGTCCCTATGCCACTATTAATATTGTCATGTACAGTAGAACCCCGCTAATGCGACCACTTAATGCGACCACTTAAACAAACATGGCTGTTTTCATAAGCAGGTGGTTGCTTAATACAGGAGCTTTCTGCATAACTTTCATCCTGCATTAAGCAACCACCTGCCCTTGCCACTGTGAATTATGCCCCTTTTTGGTGGTCGCATAAGCGGGGTTTTACTGTATATATAAATAATATAAAGTCATGCTAATTAAGTATTCATAGTCATTACTTCTTACATTAATATTCATGGAATAAAGGGTTATAGGGAGAGCGTTTATTTGAAGCAGTGTAATATGTCCCTGAAATTGTTTGAGCATCTAAGGACTTAGGTATGCACATTGACAAGGTAGAAAAGAACTGAATGTGTAACGGAAGTGGGTTTTGGAAATGAACATGCACACTCACAGATCCGTGCCTACGGCGACGCATAAATCTCACACCAAAGCTCTGTGTGAACACATGACAAACATGTTAGAAAAAAACAGCAAATGAAAAATAACTACTCAGAGCTGAAAAATAGCACTAGCTGGACATTCAATGCTATACAAGTGCAAGTACAGTCAAACTTGTGTTAAAAAGTTCATACATGAAGGGCATACTGCTCTAATATAAACTGACACAGATAAGACATACAGTAAAACCACTCTAAACTGGAATTCTATTTGAGAAAAATTAAGATACATGTACTTTTAGCAAGGTGGCTGCTTTATGCAGGGTGAAAGTCATACAGAAAGCTCATACAGGAGCTTTCTGCATGACTTTCACCATGCATTAAGCTGCCACCTGTCTGCAAGACCAATATTTCTACTGAATTTAGCATCCGGATTCGAGCGGTTTTACTGTATTAGGTGGCAGTTTGGGGGAAATATTAACTCTTTCACTACCAGTGACTATTCTTTGCAAAAGTTGGGATCCAACTGGGATGCCATGTAACTTAGCATCTCATCAAGATCAAAACTATTTGATGCTGTGGCTTTGTTTTTTAAACACAAAGAAGGAAAGTTCAGAACTTGACTTTTGCAGGTGACATATTTTTCAGATGATGCATAATACAAGTTGGCTGTTTTACCTTTAGCATGGTATGGGTCAATACAGTAAAAAAAAACTTAACCAGAATTATAACAAAGGAGAGCTTGGGTCTTTGTAGGTTAGTGGCTGCTTAATGCAGGGTTAAAGTCATGCAGAAAGCTTGACTTTCACTCTGCATTAAGCTTCCACCTTCCCACACTAGTACTAATTTAAACTTCATTTTAGAGAGGTTTTACTGTATTTGATTACCTTTCCAAACAGTCTGGATCCATATGATGACTAACTTGTAGTTTCATTTGGATCCAAACTCTTTGATTAAACTATATTTGCAGAAAAAACGAGTTATAGACAAAGTTCTAAATACAAAGTAAACAAGTTCTTGGCAGGTGAAGTTTTACTCTGACAGCATGCTAAAGTATAAAAGAGAGTACAGCTAACACAACTTTGATTGTACACTGTTAGATACTCTTGCACTCCTGATGAGTATATTCTATCAACAACTTTGTAGGAAAGAAATGGACTCTACTTAAAGCTTCCCCCCATGAATTTAACTCATTCCCTCATAGGCTACTTTTTAGATACAACAACTTTGAATAAATCTACCGAAAAGAAGCATTATCTAGAGAAAAGGAAAATTTTAGAATTTTGTAGTTTGAAACCATTGTGATAAATAGAATATTATCACAATGGTTTCAATAGGTGATTTTTACAGAGGCATAGAAAGGTGTATTTATGGAGGAATTTATTACTGTATGAAAATCACGGACTAAAATTTTTATAACTGAACATTAATTGGGAAAATTTGTGACAGAAACTTCAGAATCAGATCTATATCATTCCATTAGCAAAAAAAACACAATCATACCCTGATCAGCATTCTGATCTGGGACTACTCCATTTACAAAGGCGAGGGAAAGGGTTAAATAGCTTTATTTTTCAGCCCTGAGAAACACTACTAGTAACTACTACTACAACAAGCAGCCTGGTGTCTTGTACATGTTGTAAAGAAACAGACATTACATTAAGCATGACATTAAACAAGATCAGCATTGTCAAATGTGCAAAACTCATTTGGAAAATGCCAACAGACTGTGACATTGTCATCTGCTACCATCAATATTTTAAAAGGCCATCATAATTTAAATAGGGATAGCTGTATCAACATCATGTGAAACAATGTCAAAAGTTATTCCTTCGGCGACGATATTGCAATACCTCGACTTTTATTTCTTTGAAAAACAGACAGCTAAATATTGTTGTTCTGCTTCAAATCCTTCAACCCATTCCCGCATATTGGCGCCTTTTGACGCTTCAGTAAAAGTCACTTTGTGAAACCATTGTGATAAAAGAGCATTTGCTCCTACAGGAGCAAATGCTCTATTTATCACAGTGGTTTCAAACTACAAAATTTTAAAATTTTCCTTTTCTATAGTTTATGCTCCTTTTCGGTAGATTTATTCAAAGAGGACGGTCTAAAAATAGCCTAAGTGGGAATGGGTTAACCCTTTAACTCCACAAACAGACCTTTCTTAGTAAATTCTACTATGCTTTTGCAAACATAGTGGACCTAGATCAGACGGCTGCATAGGAGCTGTCTGATCAAGGTCAGCCCAGTTTTCTTATGAAATAATATAGATATGATTCTAGTTTCTGTCATGACCCAATATCTCTGTGTCAATATGCCGTTATAAAAATTTCAGCTAATTAATATTCATGATGTAATTATTTCTTACGTGAATATTCAAGGAGTAAAGGGTTAACAAAGCAATAACAAAAGTAACTATCTACTACAGAGCCTTTTCCAAATCCAACATTTGCTGCATCTGATAATATCTTTGAGCATCTGATATAAGGTGTCTGTATCTACTTGTTATACAAAATCAAAACTGATGCCTACTAAAACGGGTGCCCTTTACTCAATGAATATGCATGTATGAAATAATTCTGTGATGAATGTTAGTTAGAAATATTTTTAAAATGCCATATTAGCAAAAAGAAATTTTGCCACGACAGAAGCTGTAGAATCAGCTTATAAAGCTTTTAGTTGAGTATGAGTTTCGTTCTCAAGTTTTTGATTGGTCAGATTTGAGTTCTCAGCTTTTGATTTGTCAGATTTGAGCCAGAGGCTCAAATCTGACCAATCAAAAGCTTGAGAACGTACTAAGACTCAACTAAAAGTTTTATAAGCATGGACCCAGATCTGTACTATTTCATGAGCATCCTGATCAGAGTTCCTACAGGAGTTGTCTGATCTTGGTTTACTCTGCAAAAGGGTTAAAAGGCATATTTATGGAGTAAAGGGTAAAGAAAAATGCACATCTGTTGTCCACAGAAGAGGCTAAATTACATCCTAGATGACTTGTTACTCAATATCCACAGTGAACTCAAAGTACAATGTTTTTGCTGGTTGACAATTAGTTTGGGACCAAACAAGCACCTTTGTGACTAACTATTATTAAGCAAGACCCATGCACTCTAATACAAGTACAGTAAAACCCCTCTAAACTGGAATTGTAGTAAAGGAGAATTTAGATACTTTTAAGCAGGTGGCTGCTTAATGCAGGGTGAAAGTCATACTGGAAGCTCCTAGAGGACCATTCTGCACGCCTTTTACCCTGCATTAAGCTGCATCCTGTCTCCAAGACTCATATTTATTCTAAATTTCAGGTCCCGTTTAGATGGGTTTTACTTTATATCTACATACATGTTACAATGAAATCAGTTTACCATGTCTCCTTCTATTTCAATGAACTCGTCCTCTGAGGAGATTGCCTCATAATCGCCATCTGACATATATCCAGTCTCCATTAGGCTTCCATCTGGAGATAAGGGGTCAAAGGGCATCACAGGCCCTTCCAACTCACCTTCAATGGAAATAACTTTATTAGTACAAAACATCACCCTGAAATTCATTTTATTCATTCAAACACATTTAGAACCTGTAACTTAAGAGAAAATGCATCAACAGAAAACAACGTTCATTCTTGGACAGAGAGAAAACCACATAAAATTTTGTAAAATATCACCAGTCATAACGAAAAAAAAAAAAAATTCAACACAAGGACCCATTTGCAATGACCATTGTGAATAGTTTTGATCCAAATGAGATAATCAATAATGCTCAATTTCATTATCAATATCACTCTGGCACTGCTTAAGAAAAGAAATAGAAGGAACATGTCCTTTAACACTTTCCCTCATATAAATGCCTTTTCTCGCCTTTGAAAACAGAGTAGACCCACATCAGACAGCCTCTGTAGGAGCCATCTGATCAGGGTCTGCTGTTTGTTTATGAAATTAAAATAGATCTGACTACATTTCTACCAATACCTAGAATTCAAGATCACATATGACATTATAAAAATTAATCTAATAAATATTTATGATGTCATTTTTTACATGATTTTTCAACAGGGAAAAGCTTAAGAATTTTAACAGACACAAATTTTTGCAGACAAAGGTGTTAAGTATGTGACTAAAAACGATATAGTTCTCCTGCATAGATTGCACTTAATTTTGATCAAGGTGATCTTAAAAGAAAAGCTAAGCCAATGTATAAAACCATATTCTAACACACCTCGCGCACACATCTACATAAACAAAGAAGGGACGTATCTATGTTTGAATTCTCAATAAAACACCGCACGAGCTGTAGCGGCGTAACGTGACGTAATATGGCTTCGAAAATTCATACGACAAGAAACGAAGTGCCGTTGTGGCGGTGCAAATTATAGTTAAATTGAAGTTTTAGAATCGAAATAATAAATTTATACCAGTGTTTTATCGTGCAATCGAACACGGGTGGTCGTTGAGATGCTTATAATTAAATCACTCGGCCTATTGGCCTCGTAATTTAATTACTACGCATCTCAACTCCTACCAGTGTTCGATTGCACGATAAAACACTGGTATGAATTTATTATTTCTTAAAGCTAATGACAAAGACTAGTTTCTTCACTATCGCAGGCATTGATATCGACAAATGTAAGTTAAACTGTTTTTAATGCTTTTGGATCATACCCTATCTTGCATCATTCTTTAGAATATTCTCTTAATGCGATTCAAAAGAGTGTTCACAACGAAGGGTTTGGTACAGAAATGATGATTTCATCTATGGTTCTGTTATTCACGTTAACACTTACCTGGCATAGGCTCCTCCATGAGGACATTAGCAGTTCCTATTGTTTCTATTGGCTGCTCATCAATGGGTGGAGTTTCCTGTCTCCGTGCTGGTCTGAGGTTGGCAAATAATACAAAACCATCATACTACTTTCTATCTCTGCATACAACAGTAATAACATTTATAGTCATTGCAAGTTTTACATTTACTGAATCTTGTAAGAACCTTGGCACTGAAATAATTTAATTAGCTCAACTCTTTCAGCGCGGGAAACAGTGTCACTAATGTAATTTGAAAACAGTGCAGACCCAGATGAGAGTGCTCCTGGAGAATCCCTCTCATCAGGGTCTGCACTGTTTGTAACGTTACACTTTTCTTTAAAAAAAAAACGTCCCTGAATATTCATGATGGGTCTGACCTGCTTGAATTTTCAAATAGTCCTTTGAAAATTCAGCGTCAAAAGGGTTAAAAAGATATCATTTGATATAAGTATGATAACCATATCGTAACACTTAATCCATTCCCTCATACTGAAGACTTTCGACGCCTCTGTAAAAATCAATTTTTGAAACCATTTAGATAAATAGAGCATTTGCTCCTATAGGAGTAAATGCTCTATTTATCACAATGGTTTCAAACTACAAAATTTAAAAAAAAATCCTTTTCTCTAGTTCATGCTCCTTTTCGGTAGATTTATTCAAATATGTTGGATCTAAAAAATAGCCCATGAGATAATGGGTTAATTATTTGTGGGGTTGAGCAGTAATGGCAGCCTATTGTAACCAAGCAGTTGGGAGGACAGTCAGCATCTGATTCCACAGATTCTTAAATAGCAAAATAGTCCCTTATTCATTATTCAAGACTTTCGACGCCTCTGTAAAAATCAATTTTTGAAACCATTTAGATAAATAGAGCATTTGCTCCTATAGGAGCAAATGCTCTATTTATCACAATGGATTTAAACTACAACATTCTAAAATTTTCCTTTTCTCTTGTTAATGTTCCTTTTCGGTAGATTTATTCAAAGAGGTTGTACCTAAAAATAACCTATGAGGTGATGGGTGACAATATAACAACTACTGAGTTACATAGCCTTTTCGCACAGCAAAAGCTCCTGTAACCCTCTGATCAGAATCTGCAATGTTTGCCATACTTTAGTTCAATGAAAAATTACCCCTCCAGACTCTGCTTGAGTCAATCCGATGTCAGATCTGGAAGGGTCCATTTGAAAATTCAGCATTGTAAGTATCAGCATTCAATAATGGAAACACTAAAATTTGCACCATTTTGTTTCCAGTCCTATGTTCAAAATCAAGCATGTTTTGACAGACGACAAGCTGTCAGATACAACGCTGCCCTATTCAGTAAGATTTCTTTTAACCCTTTACCTCATGAATATTTGTACAAGAGTTCATGACTTCATGAACATCAATTAACCCTTTCCCTCATATTAAGGAGTTTTCACCCATTTGCAAACAGAGTAGACCCAGATAAGACGGCTCCTATAGGAGCTGTCTGATCTGGGTCTACTCTGTTTGCTAATAGAATTTGATAGACCTGTTTCTTTGATTTCTAAATTGGCTACAATATTCCACCATCCATATTTCATAACTACTATTTTGTCCATGAATATTCAGTAGATATTGAAATATGAATTAAACATAGAATAGGGAAAGGGTTAACTGATTTTTTGTAATGAATAAGGGACTATTTTGCTATTTAAGAATCTGTGGAATCAGATGCTAACTGTCCTCCAAACTGCTTGGTTACAATAGGCGGCCATTACTGCTCAACCCTACAAATACTTAACCCATTATCTCATAGGCTATTTTTAGATCCAACTTCTTTGAATCAATCTACACAAAAGGAGCATTAACTAGAGAATTTTTTTTTTTAGAATTTTGTAGTTTGAAACCATTGTGATAAATAGCGCATTTGCTCCTATAGGAACAAATGCTCTATTTATCACAATGGTTTCAACAGGTGACTATTGTAGAGGCGTCTAAAGGTGCCAATATGAGGGAATGGGTTAACCATTTCCTTCATTACTTTTTTTTCGAAATGTATGAATAACATGGACTGAATTTTTATAATTACATGTTAATACTGACATTTTTGGCAGTGACAGAAATGTTAAGAATCAGATATTTGTCATTCTACAATAAACAGAGCAGACCCTGACCAGACAGCCTCTACAGGAGTTGTCTGATTTGGGTTTATTCTGTTTGCAAAAGATGCCAAAAGTTGGGTCTATGGGGAAAAGGGTAAAAGAATTATGAATAATACAGTAACACCTATATCATAGAAAACTGAATTTGCTTTGTATAGTGTTGATATTAATATCTTTTGTTTTTAATTGTATCAGTGAATATCAAATTTGAACTTTAGCTTTTTGCATGCTAGCATATACAACCAGTTTTGAACCTGAGAAGATACCTAGTTATTATGTCTCTAATCAGAATTCAAAATGTCTGACACTCTTATCACATTTTCGAACAGAACCGAGAAAATCCAATTAAAAAAATTGTAGCAAACAACCAAATTGACAGTCAACAAATATTAAATAACATTAAAAGAGTTAAATAAAAATGAAGCTATACCTTGGAACTGCAGGTCTGTTGGGCGATTGAGACCATGAACCCTTTCGTGTTGGCGACATTGACTGTGACCTTGAACTTAGTCTGTCCTCTGGACTAAAAGATCTAGACCTTGATCTGGAAGGACTCCTTGGAGCTTCAGTTTCCATGTACACTTCTCTGGTCCTCTCTTTCTCTCTATAGTCCTCTCTGGTTCTGTCTCTGAAACCACGATCCCTTGTTTCTCTCGCCCTTTCCCATTCCATGTCCCTATTTCTCTCTGTATCCCTCTCCCTCCCTCTCTCTGGGTCCCAGTCACGGCCTCTCTCTGCCTCCCTCTCTGGATCCCTCTCCCTGCCCCTGTCCTGGTCCCTGTATCCCTCTCTCTCTCTGAAACCTTCTCTTCCTCTATCAAAATCCTTGTCTCTATTCCTTTCATAGTCTCTATCCCTGTCAAACTCTCTGTTCCTCTCTCTATCCATTTCCATCTCCCTATCCCTCTCAAAGCCCCTTTCTCTATCTGATTCCAAATCCTTTTCACGCTTTGTCTCATATTTCTGTTCCCTATCATCATATGGTCTTCCTCGATCATCGTATGATCTCTCTTTGCTACTTCTATCATAGTCTCTGCCTTTTCTGTCCCTGTCTTTATCTTTTTCTCGTGGTTTTTCCCAATCCCGATCCTCCCTGTCTCTGTATTCTCTTCCAGAATCCCTATAATCCCTGTCCCTGGATTCTCTGTCTCGTCGCTCTGAAGACCCTTCCCTAATCAAATGAATAAATAGCATAATACTGCAGACTAACAAGAAATAAGTACCAATATGACATCATTTACAAAATGTTATGGCCTACGGTTCTAACCCTTTACCCCATGAATGTTCATGTAAGAAATACTTTCATCATGTATATTAATTAGAATACTTTTTATAATGGCTTATGAACACAGAAATGTTAAGCCATGGCAGAAACTGTATAATCAGATCTGTATAATTCCATAAGCAAACAGAACAGACCCTATAATTCCAACAGGAGCTGTCTGGTCTGAATCTACTCTGCAAAGGCATTGAAAGACATATTTATGGTGTAAAGGATTAAAACTCTATCGTAATCTTCACTCAATGTCTGTGGTCTTTATTAAATATAATATCATTTAAAGGAATGTTCTATCAGCAATTTAACCCTTCTCTTGCTCAATACATTTCCCTTTCTTTACCCATGCCCTGTTGTATAATTACATATATCTTCACTGTGTACACATATTTCGCTGTGCATTCACTGATGTGGAGTGCACTGGTTGCACAATCAACTTGTAAACAGTGCAGACCCTGATGAGACAGCTCCTGCAGGAGCTGTCTCATCTGGGTCTTCACTATTTACAGGTAGGTATATTGACGTGAATAGCAAGCGAAGGGTTAACATATGCACATCAAGCATTTAACTTAATCAATCTAAAAATTAAGATGTATGAATGTGATATCAGAGCAAATGATAACATGAAAGGCGAGAGCAAGGCAAGCAAATGCAAATACAAATGTAATTGTTCCTTTTTTTTTTTAATTTTCAATTTTTTCAAATTGTGAAAAGTTTGATGGGGGTTGATGTTATGGTAAATATACATGTACTTTGCATGACACAACTGCTGCCAGGTGCAGCGATGGCAAAACATTCGCTCCTATTTTTTCTAATTTTATTTTAAGATGGACCAGTAAAAGCATCAAAAGAAGATGCTGATAACATTTTACATCAAAAGAGTATGTTTTAAAACTTTTCAAAGGAGTGAGTGAGTTGGGTTTAACGTCCGACCAACAGTATTTCAGTTATTTGCAGACGGCACCCTTTTCAAAGGAAAACACCCATGGGTATAATATAGCTCAAATTATGACCCTAGTGTTTATTAACCCTTCCTCCATAAATACTCCTTTCTACACCTCTGTAATAACCACTTGAAACCATTGTGATAAATAGAGCATTTGCTCCTATGGGAGCAAATGCTCTACTTATCACAATGGTTTCAAAGTACAAAATTCTAAAATTTTACTTTTCTCTAGTAAATGCTCCTTTTGGGTAGATTCATTCAAAGAGGGTGGGTCTAAAAATAGCCTATGGAGGAAAGGATTAACAAGATGAACTTTGATGAAGGTAACTACAAAGGTGTTGAATTTATAGCTAGGGTTACAGAGTTTGCAAAACACCTTGGGTACAGCAACACCTCAACTTACTTTTTACCGAAAAAAAATAAATCCATACAAACAAAACAACCCAACAACAGATAAGCATAAAATTGGACGGGTATTTCATTGCTTTCCTATCATCTTCATATGGTCAATGGCAATTAGATTATTTTGTACAAACCTTGAGGCCGGATAGTCTCTACCCTCCATGGGTCTCTCTCTAGAGCCCCTGTGGTCCCTGTTATCATGATAGCCCCAGGAATCTCGAGACCTCGAGTCTTCAAATGTTTCCCTATTGTCATAATGGTCTTTGGGCTCCAGTTTGATGTCCCTGCCTAAAAGAGTCAAAATATAAATATTATTAGCTTAACCCTTTACTTCATAGAGAAACGCCTTTAAACACCCTTGAAAACAGAAAAGAAACTGATCAGTGTCAGATTAGGGTCCACTGTTTGCATATGGGATAATAAAAATCCGATTCTAAAGTTTCTGAAATGGCAAACAATCCCAACGACATTGCTAATCTGCCATTATAAAAATTCATTAAATGAATATTCATGAAGTCATTAATTCTTGTATGAATACTCATGAGGGAAAGGGTTAAATAAACTGGCTGCAAATGAAATAATTCATACTGGTATTAAAAATCATATTTTAGCTTGTTTTTTTATATATGATTTCTTTCAGAAAGTGTAACCCACTGATAAGCTATTTGTGCTTTAAAGAAAGTAAAATCATTTCAACATAATGAGACAGACATGTCTTCTGTGAAAATTAGTTTATGTACTGAATTAAAGCAAAAGGTTAAAACAATTCATCCCATCCGTTATAGATGAAAAGGAACCAAGCAAGAGTGTTCCAAGGGACAGATGAGTCACAAGCTGGCAAAACTGTAATGAAATATGGCAAACCGCATGACTGACAGAATGATTGAAAGCCAGATGGATGGATGGATGGAGTGATCCCTATGCAGGTAACACAAACAAGGTGAAAAAAAATCGACAATCATTTTTTTGATAAAGTTGACTTTAATATTTGTTTGTTTGCAAGATCCCATGGTCTTTCACATAAATATGATACATTAACTTATATAAAGCAGAACCTGTCTTAAGTGGCCATCAGGTCAAATTATGGGTCTGCATGGTAGGTGGTAGCTAAATGCAAGTCAAAAGTAATGCACAAAGCTCCTATATGAGCTTTTTGCATTATTTTTGCCCTGCATTAAGCAACCACCTGCTTTTTAAGACTCCTATGTTTAATAAATGAATGTCCGCTTATGGACAGGTTCTAACTTATAAACTTGAGCTTGAATTAATTTTCAATGAGCTATAAGTTGAAAGATTGTTAAAAAAGAATGTGGCAGAAAATATTCCATACAGAAGAACCGGTCTTAAGTGGCCATTCATTTTTTGAACATATGAGCTGGTGGATGCTTGATGCATGGCAAAAGTAATGCAGAAAGCTCCTATAGGAGCTTTTTGCATTATTTTTGGCATGTATTAAGCTACCACCTGCCATACAGACCCATGATTATACATATTTTTGATGAAAGCTTAAGACAGGTTCTACTGTATATATTCATGGTGTTTTTTTCTAACAATACCTGGTGAAAACATTTCTTTCTCAGCTGGGTGTCTGCTATAATCCTCTGAGTGGTATTCCTGTTTAATGGTTACTGGGGGAGGGACACCCATGGGCATTTGTCCTGTGGTAGGTATAGGCTGGGGTACAATGTGTGTAGCTGAAACTGTGTGAGTGGCAGCCTGTAATACAAACCAAAAGCTTGTTGCAAAACTGTTGTAGCTACAGTTTACATATTCGCCCCTACTGATGCATTTTCACGCTTCTGTAGAAGTCATTTTTTGAAACCATTGTGATAAATACAGCATTTGCTCCATACTTTTGTACGGAAGTACATGTATGTAAAGTGGATTGCTCTGATGGTGTTTGGAATTTTCAATTCCATTCATGATAAGTCTCGCATAATGAATCAGTCACATTGATCAGTCATTTCCTGAGAACATGTATATATATCATCTAGCTACAGAAGCACTTGGCTTCATTACCCTTGGAATTTGGACAAAAATAACAAGTGCAAATAGTGAAGGAGCAGTTTGATTAACCCTTTCCCTATTCTATGTTTATTACAAATTTCAATACCTAATGAATATTCATGGATAAAATAGCTATAATGAAATATGGAAGGTTGAACATTGTAGCCATTTTACGAAGTATAGAAACAGATCTATCTAATTCCATTAGCAAACAGAGCAGACCCTGATGAGACGGCTCCTATAGGAGCCGTCTGATCTGGGTCTACTCTGTTTGCAAACGCGTGAAAACACGTTTATATGAGGGAAAGGGTTAACATCTACCTTATTTGCTACTATGTCAGCTTAATTCAAAGTTATAAGAATGGTGCCAAATCCGTTCAGCTTTGGAAACTGGTGGAGAAGTGAGAAAGGGTGTCTGAATACTGAAAATACAGTAAAACCTCGATTATTCGAATTTTTGGTATAGAAGAATTTAGACCCTTTTAGGCAGGTGGCTGCTTAATGCATGGTGAAAGTCATGCAGAAAGCTCTTAGAGGAGCTTTCTGCATGACTTTCACCATGCATTAAGCTGCCACCTGTCTTAAAGATCGATACTAATACGTATTTTAGTGTTCAAATAATCGAAGTTTTACTGTAGCTAGGGTAAATTAGACTGTGGTGACCACCGATACCTTTCTATATAATAATGTCATATTTGATGGTGATCAAATCTATTCATACTGACTTCTTCCTTTTTTTATATAAAGCTGTATGCTCTTTCCCTTTTTACCTGTACAATAAATGGTTTGAAACCAATTATGACACCTTGTAAACATCTATTTACAAGGCACCTACTTTGAATCTGAACTTTTTGCATATGAAGTAACAGATTAACTTAAAACAATTCAAACCTTCCTGCATAGAAATGCCTATTGAAACAGAGAAGACTGACAGATCTGACAGCTCCAATAAGAGCCATCTGACCATGGTCTGCTTTGTTTGTTTATGAAATCTAATTCTACAGTATCTGCCCTGGTCAAATATTCCTGTTTTCAGTTGCAAGACTAAAATATTTTCTAATTAACCCTTCGCTTGCTGAATTTTAAAATACACTTCTCCTCCTTTTCCCATACTCTGTTGTATAATTACATATATCTTCACTGTGTACAAGTATTTCGCTGTGCAATCTCTGCTATAGAGTGCATTGGTTGCACAATTAACTTGTAAATAGTGCAGACCCTGATGAGACAGCTCCTGCAGGAGCTGTCTCATCTGGGTCTTCACTATTTACAGGTAGGTATATTGACGTGAACAGCAAGCGAAGGGATAATATTGATGAAGTCATAAATTCTTGTATAATCCATGACGTAGAGGGTTAAGGATGATTTACCTGTATATTAGCTTGCTGTAGTTGCTGCTGGATATAGTCTAATGGGTGCTGGGTGGTGTGGGGAGTAACCATGGCAACCTGTTGCTCCCAGTCAGGTGGATCACTGCGTACATCCCTCTGGGTCGGTGCAACAGGTACTGGTGCATGCGGGGGAGGTCCTGGAGCAGGAACAGCTGCAACTAGATGGAAAGGATGTGAAACATTAGTCAAGCACTATAATTAGATGCTTCAATTGAACAGATTTCTGACTAAGAAAGTTAAGAAATTTTATCTAGGATCAAGGTTAATTTTATAAATCTTTCTGAGTTTGAGTCAAAATTCATCCTCAAGAATTTGATACGGGTTGGATTTAGAGTTCTGACTCAGGCTCAAGCAAACAGCCTTGAGACAGATGAAGATCTGTTGAGTCATTATTCACCACATTCTGAAACCATATTGAAACTATTGTGAGCATGAGTTTTATATCCTTGGGACAAACCAGACAAAGAGGAAGTTTACACAAAATCTCCTCTATGGAAAGGTTGAGAGGGTTATATATAACAAGGTAAATGATATTATATGTTATGAGAGGCACTTGAAACAACTTTGGATCTCATTTATTAGGATGGTCAGAGGCATAGGTAAAATGCATAAATTATACATTTATTCCATGAATATTCATGTAGCCTGGGTCCCCACGGTACCGGTGTACTTAATGAACTCAACACTCATCCAAAGAAAATATAATTTAACTGAAAAAAATCAGCAAGCCTTTCCTTCACTTGTCTCTAATCTTTCAAATTGTCTCAAGTACAATATTATTTCATTTATATTACTAAGTCTGAGAAATATCAAAATAAAGCGATCACATTGAATGAAGTAAGGGAACCAACTCCATGTAACCGGTGCAATGGTAAAAATTGTCGTAGTATGGAAAGTCGTGTTGACACTGCTTTAAATGTACATTTTCACATAGGCTCAAAGTCATACATAACATATTATAACCGTTAATCTTTTTTTCAAGTTCCGAAAAGTTCAATCTAACAGGAAAATTAACTAACAGTATCACAATATCTCAAAATGGAAGTTAACTGTTTTTACAGTGTTGGCACTTTAACTCATCACTTCTACGCATGCCACGGACTCTAGAACACGTTTTCATGAACATGAAATCACTCCATTATAGCGTGAAAAATAATTTCACATTAGAATAGCAGAAGTTACTAGTGCTTAACAAAGTTGACAATTGGCAGGTGGAGAGATTTATATTTACACCGGTATCGTGAGGCCACTGGTATCATGGGGTGTTACAGTAATAAATAATGATGACATGAATATTAATTAGATTAATTGTTACAATAGTATAAGGTGGACATCGGATTTTTTGGCCATAGCAGAAACTGTAGAATCATATCTGTATTATTTCATAAGCAAACAGAGCAGGCCCGATCAGAAGGCTCCTATAGGAGCTGTCTGACCTGGGTCTATTCTGTTTGAAAGGGCGTAGAAAAGCGTATTTATGGAGTAAAGGAATACAGTATGTCTCCTTTATATCACCCTCAAACATTATGCTGTTACCATTCTTCTGATCTCCTTGATGGAGAAATGACTATTTTAGCATTTAACCAATTCCCGCATATTGACGTCTTTTAGCGCTTCTCTAAAAGTCATTTTGTGAAACCATTGTGATAAATAGAGCATTTGCTCCACTGGAGCAAATGCTCTATTTATCACAATGGTTTCAAAACTACACAATTCTGAAAAATTCATTTTCTCTAGTTAATGCTCCTTTTTGGTAGATTTAATCAAAGAGGTTAGGTCTAAAATTAGCCTAAGTGGGAATGGGTTAAAAAATATGCCAAGCTCTTTTTGTGTCATCATTCATAGCCTGTTAAATACTGTAGTTATGTGTTACCTTGTTTCCTTGGCTGTGGGGGTGGGGGAGGTGGCAGCACCTCTGGTTCTACATTTACACTTGTCAACACCCCATAGATAGATATTGTGAGAGTATTGTACCATCCTTTCAGAATAAGCCCATCAGTAGGGATCTGCAATGAAGGACTTACACTTGTACTGGTCAGTGTTACATTCAGTTGAACAGATAAGAAGTATCCATACTGAAAAACGCTCAAAGGCAATTTACAAATGGTGATTTTCTGGGTAAACCTTTTTCCCTTATTATTGTAACCATTATGATGATAAATCTAAGTCTGATTTGGTCAAACATTCAATTATGGAAATAGTTTAAGTTTTTGAAAGTCTTCAAAGGGATATAACTCAAAACAAGAACATCGCAAAAGGGTGCAAATGCTCGTCTGTCGTCATTGTCAAGATGAACATGCATACCAAAAATAAAGGTTGTAAATGAAAAATTGAAGAAGTTATTGTCAATGTTAAGATTTCGCACCACGACGACAACGTTGTGGACGCCGGAGTTACGACAATAGCTCGTGATTTCTTCGAAATAGACGAGCTAATGATTGATAGAATAGTCATAATGACCCTTTAACCCATTCCCTCAAAGGGTATTTTTAGATCCAACCTCTTTGAATAAATCTACCGAAAAGGAGCATTAACTAAAGAAAAGGAAAATTTTTAAATTTTGTAGTATGAAACCATTGTGATATATAGAGCATTTGCTCCTACAGGAGCAAATGCTCTATTTATCACAATGGTTTCAATAGGGGATTTTTACGGAGGCGTATAAAGGCGTAATGGAGGAAAGGGTTAAATAACCAGTTTGCGCTTACTGGTTCTAAAAAAAAACCTGATCTAAAATGATCACTCAGAAGAATGCTATTTCTGAGTCTTATAGACAGGATGTGGCTTAACTCTTTCCTTGTTAAAAATTCATGTAAGAAATAATGACATTAATATTTAGTTGCTGATATTTTATAATGGCATATGTACACAACACTTGAAATTTTGGTATTGGTAGACACTAGAGTCAGACCTATTATGATTTCATAAGCAAACAGATCACAACCTGATCAGATGGCTCCAACAGGAGCCGTATGATCTGGGTCTGCTCTGTTTGCAAAGGTGTGAAAAGGAATTTATATACAGGAAAGAGGTATGCAGAAAACTCATGAGCCTTCAGTATTATTTTCTGCAAGGCTAAGCCTCTGTTTATCTATTAATCCTTTCCTCCATGGATATCCATGTTAAGAAATAATGACGCCACACATATTAATTAGATTAAATTGCTAAAATTGGACAGAGGATTTTTGGCCATGGCAGAAACTATAGAATCCTATCTGTATTATATCATAAGCAAACAGAGCAGACCCTGATCAGACAGCTCCTATAGGAGCCATCTGATCTGGGTCTACCCTGTTTGCAAAAGGCATAGCGAGGCATATTTATGGAGTAAAGGGTTAAGTATGAACTACAGAGAGGATCAACTATGCACAAGACAGAAAAGAGCTTTTTTGTATGTTTGCAAATAAATTATTACTACAATTACAGTAGAACCTCTCTATAACAGCCACTTAATTGTGTTAATTAGTTGGTATCTAGGACAGGTGGCTGCTTAAAGCAAGGTGAAAGTAATACAGAACGCTCCTATAGGAACGTTCTGTATTTACTTTCACCTTGCTTTAAGCAGCCACATGTCTTATTCACAAAATACTTGATGTAATTTAGTGGCCGTTAAAGAGAGGTTATACTGTACTGAACCTTAGTCCACTATTTGTGACCTGATTCTCACTTGCAAACCAGCTTGGATACAGATGAGACACCCAGTTAGTTGGTGTCATCAGGATCCAAGCTGGTTGACATCCTGTCAATAGACTATTCCTTCATAGACTATTTTCAGATCCAACCAGTTTGAATAAACCTACCGAAAAGGAGCATTAACTAGAGAAAAGGAAAACTTTAGAATTTTGTAGTTTGAAACCATTGAGATAAATAGAGCATTTGCTCCTATAGGAGTGACTATTACAGGGGCGTAGAAATGCATATTTATGGAGGAAAGGGTTAAATTGATGCATGTTGTATAAAATGTACTCAGTATCTTCTTACTTTCTTTTCTGGCAAAAGCTGTATGTCTTCATTTGCCTTGTAATCGAGTCTGAAAATGTAAGCATTTATTCATGAGAGAATAGACCTAGGTGGACATTTTCCTTGAATAATTGATGAATTTATGTCATCAATTAATACATCTTTTGAAAATTGAAACTAACAAGATGTGAAAACATTGACATAATTATGAAACTACACAAACAACAAGAATTAAACAAATTAATTACAGTTGGTTTCTTTTAAATAAAACCCTTTCCTCCATGAATATTCATTTAAGAAAATATGACATCATGAATATCAATTAGATTAATTTGTTATAAAAGCTTATGGACGCATGAAGTATTGGCCATGGCAGAAACTGTAGAATCTTATCTATATTATACCATAAGTAAACAGAGCAGACCCTGGTCGGACTGCTCTTATAGGAGTCATCTGATCTGGGTCTACTCTGTTTGCAAGGGCATAGAAAGGAGTATTTATGGAGGAAAGGGTTAATGAATTCTGAATTATACCTTATTCAGTATGGCCGACATACTGCTTATGAAAGAAATTCATTCAAAATGTATAAATATGGAAAGTGTTTCTTTCACATTTAACCCTTTCCCTCATATAAACGTGTTTTCACGCATTTGCAAACAGAGTAGACCCAGATCAGACGGCTCCTAGAGGAGCCGTCTGATCAGGGTCTACTGTGTTTGCTAGTGGAATTTGATAGAACTGTTTCTTTACTTTCCAAAATGGCTACAATGTTCCACCTTCCATGTTTCATTATAACTATTTTTTCCATGAATATTCAGTAGGTATTGAAATTTGGAGTAATTATCGAACAGGGAAAGGGTTAAACTATAACTGAATCAGTAATACTCTTACTTGCAATACTTACATTCCAAGCATTTCAAATGTTGAGGCATTTGGCTTACTTAAGTTGTTTACAAATAGTTCCAGTTTAAAGTTGGTTGGATTAGTGGCCCTACAAACAAACAAAAAAATACAAATGTTTTAAAAGTCAGAAACAAAGATGATTACTTTCTTCACATATTCAACTTTTTTCCCCCGAAAATAGAGAAAGAATTACTGGTATGTTTTTGCATTCACGTCACAAAATTTATACTGGGTGACTTTCTAATTTTATAAATTTAATATTATTTTTTCTATTTTATGACATTAGATATCAGTTTAGAGGCAATGTATTTTAAAAGAATTGGATAATTATGTAAATCTTATATACCGGTACATACATGTATATGTAACACAGTTTTGATCATAAACATATTTAGGTTTTATTCCATATCATTATCATCCTTCTCGTCTCTAACTACAAAAAAATACCAAAACAATACTAACAATAATAACCAATATGTCCAACATACCCAAGTCTTACTCCACCAGGTACATCAGCCTGCACACGAGTCTGAAGTGGAATAACTCGGATTTCTCCAATCACAACTGGTCTAGGAAACTGCACAAGATCTAGATTCAATTCCTGTGCAATAAAAAATGACAGTACAGAAATATCCCTAAAACCAAACAATGTTTGGGACAGCTAAAAAATTCCGTTTGGAAGACTTTTTGATAAGTGACCATATTGTAAGATACCACCCAGTGTACCATATTTAGCTATGTTAAAGGCACAATTTTTCTTTAAATTTGTGGCATTGAGAAAAGGGTTATAAACAACGCACCAAAATTGTTGACAACCGAGATTATTAGCATTGAATATTATGCAACTCTTTGCTTCATAGATATGTTTTATAAATGCCTTTGCAAACAGACCTTGTGCTTGACACTTGAGGTCAAGTATCTGAAATAGATCAAGGTAAATATCAATAACCAGGAAACTAGTTATAATTTGCATGGCATGTCAATGAATTGTCATGAAAATATGGCACTACATGTACAATGCTATATTCAACACAACACTGGAGCCATTTAAATTCAAGCTATTTGGGAAGAAATTGATGAATTCACTCCTCTTTTTCATACGTATTCTTTGTTTCTGCTCAGCCCCTTTGATTTATTTTTTTTGTCATTGCTACCATCATTGCCTTTTGAGGTAAAACCAAATTTAAAAGTCACATTTCTTTCGACAGATGAATTTTACTTTAATACGATGAAGCTATCATACATTGGCATTGTAATCAAACGTAAATGAATCTAAATGTTGTAAATTTTTAGTCACATGTTTTATCTATTCAGGAGATTAATTCAATACCAGCATTTCACATATTAACTCATTTATTGTTTTCAAAATGTTGCAATTGAATTTAAGCAAATTAATACCCTGTACCAATTCCTTATTTGCGACAGCTTCCTGACGAACAACGGTACTCCCCTTCGATAGCAAAAATAGATACAAAATTCAAAGACTGGTATCCATACATCGGTTATTATGTGGTGTTGTAAGGGGCCCGATTTTAGTGGGGAAAATACCGCTAAGAGCCGATGTGACCTAATAATAAATTGTAAGTTATTTTCTTATACTTTCTCTTTTGATCGGTATCACTACCAGACAGTAATTTGTACATCCAGTTGGACTACTGGCTTGGAGTATTTGCAAGACCAGACAGACATTCAACCAGTGAATGTCTGTTGGACACAGATTAATGTCGATCCCTATAATGCCATGTTAATTCTCATTTAATTAAGTTAATTATAAGTATATTATGATTGTCAAGCATACTTTGATACATCTAAAAATCATCACACATTCATAAGTAGTTTAGTATTATGCTGTTTAATCAAGTTTATGTCTAATTTTGATTGACTGAAGAGTAAAAAGATACTTTGATACATATAAAAGTAGTATGTTGATGTACAATAGAAATTAAATTCAAATTTACATTTAAAAAAAATACTGCTTCCCATTAACTATTCTTACATTCTTCATAACTTCTTAATGTTGGATTTATGAATCATTCATTGATTTATGTCAGATTTTTACTTTCTTGCCAAAATATCAGTGGGCTTATGCCATTTGGTCTTGTGCCGCTGTAGGGTTCTGACGGAAACACGAAACAGACGAGTACGGTAAATCAATGGGCCGAATCGCCATGTCCATTACTATACATAATAATTCCTAATCAATATTGCAGTAAATTGAAATCTCAATTTGCATATATGCAACTTATTTTTAATTTAAGAATATATACGGAAACATGATATGCAGGATTAAAATATTTATTCAGCACTAAACACCCTCGCCTGCAAATCATGCCGACAACCACAAGGCATGATATTGCAAAAAACGTGAAAGAAATACAGTTTAAACTAACACAGCAAGCATAAAATGTACTGTACTTTCACAATTAAGGTTTGACAATAACCAAATTTTTATTTGCAAAAATTTTACCTCTGTATTTTCGTGTGAAAATGTGTCAAAAAATAGCAATTCGAAGTTCTGGCGACTTTCCGCCATTTTGAACTTTAGCGTTATCTCCCTTTACTACCGGTGTAGCATAAGACACCAGCAAGACCGTGACACTATTTTTTATTTCCGCGGTTTACCTAGTTTCATTATGAAAAAACAAGAGATGTTTGTAAAACATGTATACCCCCCAAGACCCCAAGACCTTTGATCTAGTGACCTCAACTATAGAGGTCATTCAGTGGTTATGACTAATCACCACAGCAACTTTGAAGATCCTATCCAAACCACTGATCATTTATTGATCTGAAAACATTTCACAAGTTAAGGTCATGTTGATCTTGACCTTTGACCTAGTGACCACCTCAACAACTATAGGGGTCATCTAGTGGTCAGGACCAACTACCACAGCAAGTTTGAAGATCCCGAACCAAACCATTGAGCAGTTATTAATTGGAAACCATTTCATCAGTTACGGTCATGATGACCTTGACCTTTGACCTAGTGACCTAAAAAAAATAGGGGTCATCTAGTTGTCATGACCAACCACCACAGCAAGATCCTAAGCCAAACCCTTGAGCAGTTATTGATTGGAAACCATTTAAGGTCATGGTGACCTTGACCTTTGACCTAGTGACCTAAAAACAACAGGGATCATCTAGTTGTCATGACGAACCACCTAAGCAAATTTGAAGATCCTAAGCCAAACCCATGAGCAGTTATTGATCAGAAACCATTTTACAAGTTTAGGTCATGGTGACCTTTACCTTTGACCTAGTGACCTCAAAAACGATAGTGGTCATCCATTGGTCATGACCAACTACCGGAGCAAGTTTGAAGATTCTAAGCCAAACCATTGAGCAGTTATTGATCGGAAACCATTTAACCAGTTAAGAGCATGCTGACCTTGACCTTTGACCTGGTGACCTCAAAATCAATAGGGGTCATCTAGTGGACATTACTAACCACCACAGCAAATTTGAAGATCCTAAGTCAAACCATAGAGCAGTTATTGATCGCTAACCATTTCACCAGTTAAGGTCATAGTGACCTTGACCGTTGACCTAAAAAACATTTAGACTCATCTAGTTGTCACGACCAACCATCTAAGCAAATTTGAAGATCCTAAGCCAAACCCTTGAGCAGTTATTGATCAGAAACCATTTTACCAGTTAAGGTTATGGTGACCTTGACCTTTGACCTAGGGACCTCAAAATCAATAGGGGTCATCCAGTGCTCATGACCAACTACCACAGTAAGTTTGAAGATTCTAAGCTAAACCCTTGAACAGTTATTGGTCAGAAACCATTTAACCAGTTAATGTCATGGTGACCTTGACCTTTGACCTAGTGACCTCAAAATCGATAGGGGTCATCCAATGGTCATGACCAACTACCACAGCAAGTTTGAAGATTCTAAGCTAAACCCTTGTGCGGTTATTGATCGGAAACCATTTAACCAGTTAAAGTCATGGTGACCTTGACCTTTGACCTACTGACCTCAAAATCAATAGGGGTCATCCAGTGGTCATGACCGACTACCACAGCAAGTTTGAAGATTCTAAGCTTAACCCTTGAGCAGTTATTGATCGGAAACCATTTAACCAGTTAATGTCATGGTGACCTTGACCTTTGACCTAGTGACCTCAAAATCAATAGGGGTCATCCAGTGGTCATGACCGACTACCACAGCAAGTTTGAAGATTCTAAGCTTAACCCTTGAGCAGTTATTGATCGGAAACCATTTAACCAGTTAAGGTCATGGTGACCTTGACCTTTGACCCAGTGACCTCAAAATCAATAGGGGTCATCTAGTGGTCATGACCAACCACCAGAGCAAGTTTGAAGATCCCAAGCCAAACCCTTGAGCAGTTATTGATCGGAAACTATTTCACCATTTTAGGTCATGGTGACCTTGACCTTTGACCTAGTGACCTAAAAAACAATAGGGGTCGTCTACTTGTCATGACCAACCACCACAGCAAGTTTGAAGATTCTAGGCCAAGGCGTTTATTAGTTATCATGGAAACCATCGATCTACCGACCGACCGACCGACGGACCGACAGACCGACCGACCGACCGACCGACATGTGCAAAGCAATATACCCCCATTTTTTCAAAAGGGGGGTATAAAAACCAACATTTTATATACCTGCAAAGCTTTAAAGTCCAAGTTTGATTTATTTTACATGGTAATTAATGAAATTGAGAGGAAATATTGGTGAAAAAGAATGGTCAAATCATCATATGATTCCTCGAGCATTGTATCTGACCAATCCAAAGCTTGATAACAAACTCAGACTCAAATAAAAAGCTTTATAAGCATGGACCCAGATCGAAACTCATACGGTTACTCTCTCAGGATCACATAAGACAAACTTTTACCCAAGCATCTGCCCCCTCCTCCCCCCCCCCCCCCCCCGCCCCCAATTTTATTACAAGGAAGAGTAATACAGTAAAACCTCTCTAAACCGGAATTCTAGCACAGAATATTTTAGATACTTTTATGCAGGTGGCTGCTTAATGCAGGGTGAAAGTCATTCAGAAAGCTCCTAAAGGAGTAACCCTAACCCCTAAAGGAGCTTTCTGAATGACTTTCATCCTGCATTAAGCTGCCACCTGTCTCCAAGACCAATATTTATACTAAATTTTACGTCCGGTTTAGAGGGTTTTTTACTGTATATAACACCAGAGTGTGGGGCACGTAGGAATCAGCAGTTCAGAGAAGGAATCCAAATAATTTGAGTAGACCCCATCAAAACTTGGATGTTTATATAAATATAACAATTTAGTAAACTGAATGATCGAAATACTGAATTTGTTATCGTCTAATCACAATGCCCAGTTTTTATTATATGCAAAAATTAAATCCATGCATTTTCCTCGTTTTTTCTGCCTAGCCCTATATATTCTATATAAAAAATTACAAATCTCAGGCATTTCTAAGGAGTTTCTCAGGCATTTTGTCTAACAAAGTATGATGTCCCTGCACTTTTCATTTACATTGTGCTTTAATTGGGATAATAAACACATTCGTTGACTTGATCCCGAATATAAGAGTTATTTGCAAACAGTTTGGATCCTGATCGTGCACACATTTCTGATTAGAATCCAAACTGTCTTAACCTCATGCTTAAATATGATAATTAACCTCTTCACTTTCTTGGTCCAGAGAATAAATGTTATTAGCTAACACATCTTATCAGAATCTAAAGAGCGTGAATCTCATAAAAACTATTCGCTGCTACACTGATCATCAGTAATAGGAGAAACTTTCCACTTCCCATAGCACAACTCGAAAATGCATTCCATATGATCGATCCCTCCAGGGTGGGGAGGTGTGTGTGTGTGTGTGTGTGTGTGTGTGTGTGTGTGTGTGTGTGTGTGTGTGTGTGTGTGTGTGTGTGTGTGTGTGTGTGTGTGGGGGGGGGGGTGATCAATGAGCGATTTTAAAATCTGTCAGCACATATTTTAAAAAAATTATACTACTAACACTCACCACATTCAGAGCAATATAAACACGTTTTTTTGGCCTCTGCCATATCACACTGATTCTAACCCTCATCCTAATCCTAATTCTAATTCTAATCCTAACCATAACCCTAATAATAACAATAATCATAACAATAACCATAACCATATCCCTAACAGCAACAATAATGTCACAATGTGTAGATTTATCATCACTTGTATGGCACTGTTGTACAAGCGCGTTTTTATGGCGACGTGGCAGAGTACGTGTATGACTGCGATCCTGGCGACCCGGGTCTGAACCGGTTTGTTTCTTTATAAGAACACTCATTAGTTCTTATATTTAGTCTCAACTCTGCTATGCTATGTGTTTTGGTAATTTTAAACTTAAGTCCCCGTGTTGTAGGATTGACTGCGTCTTTGAAAAAATGCTCTTTACTAATATTGCCAATGTCGTTTAGGATTGTGTATGCTTGTATCATGTCATGTCTGCTTCTTCTATAAACCAGTGTCGGTATAATTTTAATATTTGGAGTCGTTCTTCGTTACTGTGATCTTTAATTGATGACACTAGTTTTGTTGCTCTTCTTTGGGTATTCTCCAATATAAATATATACTTTTTAAATGGGGGCCACACTGCAGTCGCGTATTCCATATACGGTCTCACTAGAGTTTTGTACAGATTGAGAAACATATCCTTTTCCAGGTTTTATGAAAATTCTCCTTATTACGCCTAACATTCGGTTTGCTTTGTTTACACATTTATTTATGTGTCTGTTGAATTTGAGATGCGATTGGAAGGTTACGCCTAAATCAACTTTATGTGGTGTTTCCTGCATGACTCATGTTTGTACTTTTCTTCATTCACTTGTTGAATTTAGGAACGGTCTTTCGTATCAGCGTTAAGCATACTGTACTTGTGATCTTCGTTTTTGCCCCTAAGGTGCAGACTTTTGCATTTTTTAGCATTGAATTGTTGCTACATTTGTTCGACCATTCGGCTAACTTATCCAGATCTTCCTGTAGGGATAATATATCATCATTGTTATTGATTATTGATTATATTTTAGTGACATCAGCAAAACATGTAACTGAATGTTTCACTTTATCAGGCAGGTCGTTTATGAATATCAGAAACAATGTATGTCAAAGGACGCCCCCGGGACACAGCAATAACAATAATAATTGATCATGATATGTAAAATGAATATTTAAAGGATTGAACTTGAATTAATTCTTATTACGTGCGGACATATTCTATAGTCTTGTCATGCCTGATTCGACAGTTGACCAGTAACGGTGATTCTGTTCGTATTATTGGTGATCTAAGAGGAAGTGGGATTCATCACGGAACCTTCAGATTTCTAACAGAAACGTTCTGTTTTCTGTTTTTGTGACGGTGGCGTTTTGTGTGTGGCGTTTCCTGCTCGACTTTACTAATTTTTCTTTTATGTTTTGGTTACTACTGCAAGCCTATTGGGTTGTTTGTTTTATGGTTGGATATTTAAACTATTTAGATCTATAATATATCCTATTGAGTGCGTGTCGGGACATGCCAATTGCTAATTTGCCAGTTGCCAAATGCCAATTGCTTTTTTGCTAGTTGCTAAATACCAATTGCTAAATTGCTTCTCCCTTTTTTGTCAGTTGCTAAAGGTCAGTTGCTAATTTGCCAGTCGTCAAATGCTAATAGCTAAATGCCAGTTGCTAATTGCCATTTTGTCATTAATTCTAGTTTATTTTCTCTCAAGAGTGCTTTTCGGTACCCGGCAAATTTGACGATATGTTAAGTAGGCCAAGTACTGCCATATAATTGCATTTTCTGGGTCCAAGGATTAGAAAGATCTGCGGGCTTCATTCCACAAAATGTATTGTGTCCTTTATGAATGATATTGTACAGACAGTACACTTTAATGAAATAAGACCTTAAGATCCTTGTTGGTATCGAATGGAATATGAGTAGGGACTTTGCCAGTTTCCATATGCTAATTTCAGTTTTGCCAGTTACTAAATGCCAGTTTCTATATAACCCTTGTTTTGGCCAGTTGCTAAATGCCAATTAATAATTTTCAAGTTGCCAATTTGCTAGATGCTAATAGCGCTTTGCCAGTTGCTAAATGTCAGTTGCCAATTAACATTTTGTCATTTATTCTAGTATCTTTTCTCGGAAGAGTTTAGTTTATTCATATTTTATTGCTTTCTTTTTTACTCAATTACAATTTTACATACCGCTTAAGCCGGTGCTAGGGGCGTGAGCAGTGTTGCACTTTCAATTACAGCTCATGAACAGACTCAATAAAACCGAGTCTGCAATTTTCTCTTTTTGTGTTGCAATTTTTGCTTTCGGGGGATCACCACCCTTCAGAATTTATAATATAAAGCAATAGCAAAAGGGTTGGGCTGCAAGTTATTACAACATTTAGGTACAGTCCTTCCCATAACATTAGATACGGTCCTTCCTCTTCTGTGGCGAGTGATTGCCAGATCTCATAATTAGACAGATTGGCGGGCTTCAGTCGTGGTGCTGTTCTGACGGCTGTGTGTTTTATAAATATGGAAAAATAGTCAAACAGGGAGAGCCACACACGAAATGGCACCTCACCAAACACCATCTAACAAGAAACGGTAAAGCCACAAGACAAAACATAAAAGGACGCATATCAAGACGAAACACATTAAGCATTAAGCATATTAAACAACCAAATTGACCGTAGGCTGAAAGCAGGAGTGCCACCTTGGAACGGTCAGCAACCAAAAAAAAGCTACTGGGGTGTTTCCAACACGACCTATATATCAACTTTCACTCAACAATACGGTTTGTGAACCCCTTATCAAAACAATGATATACCCAATTTCTGTAGATCTGTACTATAAGTGAGAAAAGCACGTCCGTATTTGTTTTTAATTTGTAAATGGCTGTTAGCACAATTATGGCGATCCGCATTCTACTCGCCGATTCCTGATTCCTGCTCATAAATTAGTCTAATCCAAACCGGAAGTCTACGCATTGTAAACGATCGCGCCATTGTTGGTATAGCTGAATACCACATATAATATTTCTATCGACGGTATCTGCCGTCAAAACAAATCACAAACATGGTAAGAACGTGATTAAATAAACAAGAATAATTTATTTCACAAAATGCACGCATAATTTTTACTTCAACCGGCATACTTTCCATGTTCTTCTCTTATCTATACCGGTGTTATTGTTTGCTAAAAATGTTGAGTAAATATAGGCTACCACATCGTCACTTTTTAACCATCTACTCCATGTATCGCTTTGCAAACAGAGTAGAGCCACACGCAAACAATCTGACCAGAGTATATAATTGCATGATACAATAATTAAGCATCTGCAATGGCCAATTGCTGTGTAGGAGTCTATACCATTTTTAGGTCTGTTTCTTTTCTTTCTGAAATGTCTACAATGTTCCACCTTCCATATTTCTTTTTAACTATTTTGTTAATGAATATTCAGTAGGTATTGAAAAATGGCCTAAATATAGAATAGGGAAAGGGTTAAAGGCATTTCGAAAGGAGTGTTGACCCATTAACCCCATGCTGTGTATTTTGGGAGCCGACTCTGTTATATGAGACACAAACTGATGAGGCGGGCTACCATCACAGAGGATCAATGTATAACTGCATAACTTTATCTCTTATGGGACCCTGACTGGACACTGAATTAGCACAGATGGATACTTTGCATATGGGGGGGGGGGGTTGTTCACTTATATAAGGAGCTTTGAAATGCCTTTTTAAAAGTATTTTTTAACCCTCCTTGATGAATATTCAATCGTGTAGGAAATAATAACATGAATATTAATAAGATTGTTTTTTATAATGACATATGAACACAGGACATTTTGGCTCAGGCAGAAGCTGTAGAATCAGATCTATAAAACACCATAAGCAAACAGAGCAGACCCAGGGGTTTTTCACCTTCTATAACAGAGGCCTGTAAAAGGCCCCTCCCAATTGAAAATTTCTTTAAAATCATGCAGTTTTCCCAAAAATCCAAACTTACACCAGCTTTTTTGTTTCCCAAATCAGCAATTTTAGCCATAATTCTTCCCAAAATCAACAGGCTAAGGCCCTTCCCAATTAAGACTATAGAAAAAGCCCTGAGCAGAGATGCTGCCAGGGCGCAGGATGTGCGGGATCCCGCTTGTCTTTTCCTCAGTCCCTCATTTTTCTCAAAATGGTGAGGGCATTATCCTGCAGGCAAAATGATTGTCCCGCAAAAAATATTATCCAGTGCATGCAAAAAAATTCCAAACAGAAAGGTCTGTATCCGCATCACAAATAGCACTGAAGTTTGAATACCTCAAACCCTATTTTTAGCGGTCTCGCATTCGATCAATAACTCCCTAGAGGGATACCTGTAATTGACAATTGACACTGGTTCCTGCATTTTGAAAAATCTATATTTAAATAACGAATTATGCGGGGAAACGCCTATGTACACCATTTCCGGTATATATTAGACACACAGTAGCAATTTTACATTGGAATATGTTGGCGCCCTCAAAGTTGCAGTATTAAAAGTCCCTTCAACTTCTGCTACAGCAAATTTTGACCATCCCCCCCCCCCCCCCCCCCCTTTTCCTTTGTAGTGAAATGATACTGAAGGAACTAATACTCACCATATATTTGACTTGAGCATTGTCTATTATTAAGGCATAAATACAAAACTTTATTTAGAATTAGAAATGTTGTTATATATCGATTTAAACTTGAGTATGATAGTGTTTAATGAAAGAATAAATATGTGTCTTTAAAGGAGGTGGTTGCTTAATGAAGGACAAATTTATGTTTACTACATGTTTTTATTTATAAGCTACCCTGCTTCAAAGACTTTGATTAATCAAAGACCTCAATTTAGATTTTGCTTTAGAGATGTTTTAATGTGGGGAATTTTGTTGCGTGTAAGTGGCAGTTTGATAGAGGCTAGAGCTCACTTGTCTCATAACTGTTTATTTCTGCTCTGATGTCTAATCTGTAAAATTACCTGGTGACAAAGGGTATGAGACAATTTCTGACCAGTTCAAGTTCATATTTATTAATAATACTTGTTTTCCAGACTGTGGGGAAGAGCTCCAAGATGTTGCAGCACATCAACTACCGGATGCGCTGTATTCTTCAAGACGGTAGAATATTTGTTGGAACTTTCAAAGCTTTTGATAAACACATGAATTTGATACTTGGGGACTGTGATGAGTTTAGAAAAGTGAAACCAAAGAGTGCAAAGTCTTCTGATAGAGAGGAGAAAAGAAGCTTAGGTCTTGTGTTATTGAGAGGTGAACACCTAGTCTCTATGACAGTGGAAGGCCCACCACCATCAGAGGTAACAAAAAAATGATGAAATGTAAATTCTGAACAATTGTGATGAAATTGATTTTAGGCCAAGTTAACAATTTTCAGTTAATTCAATTTCTGTAAAATCATTGCATGTTTGCAAAAGTATTGCTTTGAAGAAATTCAAGAAAATAAGATTATAGTTTAAAGTTGAAAGAAATTTAAGGTCTAAAAATTTATTCGAAATTTCAGTACTTCAGTACACTGAGTTTAGAAAAGATACTGATATACTTTTGATACATTAGACTTGTTGGTCGATCCAATATTGATACAAAAAAATATAAATTTCTTTTATTCTTTCCATCTTGATTTAAAAAACATGACTGTTTCTTTTATCACACAAGCAGTGTTTTAAACTTTATATTTGGGTTTAAGTATAAGTACATAAACAGATCATTTTGAAACTTTTTTTTTGGCACTTTACATTAGTTTAACAGATTAAAACTATTTATTGAAGTGCCATGAGCCAGTGTGTCACATAGGGATCACTTTTCTGTCTGTCACACTTTCTTTATTTTATTATAACACTTCTCCCAGCAGATGACACATGTGTTCCTTTGAACACTCTTATGATTTCATCAATCTTTTAGTCCATGGATATTCATATGTAAGATATGTTGACATTTTGAATATTAATTACTTGAATTTTATAATGGCATATTAAATACCACCGGAATTTTGGTACTAGCTGAAATAGAAATCTGAAACATAGTTTGAGAGGAGGTCTTTCTGTCCCTGGTAGATTAGCGATCAAGGCAGCTGAGCGGGGGTATTCCATCACCTTTAGTGATAGTTTGATTTCCTGCTGGGCTAAAAGTCAAAAAGCCGTTTAACATCTAGAGCAGTCCACATGCTGCATGTGCCTATCGTTTAGTAAATTTTTATGAGAGTGGTAGCTTAATGCAGGATGTAAGTTATAGGAGCTTTCTGCATTACCTGTTCTTTTTTACCTCCATATTGATTCATTATAAAAAAATATATATATGATCCCTATAGGCAGTCTCTACTGTATTTTGTAGTTAAATTTATCAAATGATTACAGCCTTGAGTTCTTTATTCATAATAAACATTTATGATGTAATACTCAGGTATTTTATTTATAAATGCAGGCTTGGTGCTAACAGTGTCCGACAAATTTATTTTTTTGTTGGTAGCCCACTGGGCTACCAGATTTTTTTTGTACTAGCCCAGTGACTACCAGAAAAAAAATCTAGTAGCCCAGATATTTTTTATTCGCTTTCCAGATGGTAAGACCTTGCATCTGTGTATGGTGTATGTACTCATTCAGACCGAATATCCCTTAAGAATAAGGACAACACAGTCATAAAACTAGATCTATATTACATTTTTCTTAAATTTAATTATTTTATTTTAAAATGCCATTCTTCTGCTTGATTTAACTGCTAGGGGCGCTAGCTATGACAGATTTTGAAGCGACTCTGACAAAATGTGTTCCATTAGGTGATGAATTTGCACTGTCAGACTGTGAATATATGTTATACTAACATTCCACTAGATGTTGAAATAAGTAAAAAACACAAATTTTAAATGGCAATTTATTACTATTTTGTCTAATACTCATTATTTGTCATTAATTAAATAAAATTCCATACTGTCAGGTCTGGTCATATCATGTTTTAAATGGCTTGAAATAGAAAATCGACTTTCACCGTTCTAAGTAATGCAGAATTAAATAATTGAATTCAGAACAATGATTTTAGGGCCTTTGCACTTATTTTAATCTTTCAGCGTGTGTCAGATGTTATAGTCAAACAATTAGGCCTGACGTGTCAAAGGTCAGCCGAGTCCATTTTTTAGGGAGATCAGCATTCCGCCTGTTCTCGGACCATTTTTTAAACAGACGAGTTTAGTATATAAGATAAAATTGAAGGCGGAATTGTTGTCAGCAGTTTAGCGCAGTGGGTAAAGTCTAGGTACGCAGAAAACATTGCGAGAGTAGTTTTTTATTGTGCGTGGGTTCGAATCCCGTGTCGACCTTAAACTTTTTTTAATTTTGAATGAATAGTAGAGTATTATTTTATGTCATATTGTATAATTGTAATGGCCATTTATGCACATGTTTGTCTATGTTAGGGAAGGGTACCTTTGTTTGAGTTGGAGTCCTATATTAGCCATATTTTCAATAATAAATCGATGCTAAAATATGAATATCAATATAAGTTTTAGTAAATGTTTGTACAAGTGGATTCTTATTGCACATCAAAACTAATGCTTTTAAGGGGACTGTCCTTAATATTTTAGCAAAAAAATATCTTAGGTTTATGCGAGACTCGAACCTGCGCCTAATAAAATGTTCGCCGATCATATACTTCTTTATGGTCCTACGACTTATCCACTACGCTATACATGTATTTCCGATAACTAATGCGCTTATTCTTTATACCTATAACTGAACATTTTCTTTTATAAATGGCACGTGGATATCCGAAATGCTGATCTCCCTTAAAAATGGACTCGGCGAACCCGTGACCCGTCAGACCTAGTTGTTTGACTATAATAAGACATTTTCAAATACAAATGTAGTGTAGCTCTTTTATCTGCGTACCGGTATGCACTGTAAGTCATATAAGAAGATATTGTGGAAGTCATCCTTTTTACCTGGTAGAAAATCGGGTCTAAATAGATCGAGGTTTCATTCTTGTTTTACCCCATATGATATAACACAATCATGTAACATGAGTTAACAGAGCCAAACATCGTCAATCTTGAATAAATAATGACGAGGTGAAAAAAAATCAGGTTTTTCAAATTGAGTAGCGAGAGAAAATTTGTAGATTTTCGCCGAGATTCGATCCGCGAAAACCCATTATTTTTTGTTTTTGTCAATGATATGAGCGACCGGAAGTTAATTTCACAAGCGAGTTTGGTTCCAAATCTCACACTATTGAAGCGGTAATTGATCCAATTTATTAGTCAACTGAAACTGTCACACACGATGGGCGGAGCTTAAATTTAGATTACCTATGGAATATTCTTGCTCTGCGGGATTCGGAGATTAAACATTTCAACCAACAAGTGTCAGTCATGCATCACTTGGGCGGAGATTTAAATGACATGATAGCCAATACATGACCAGCGTCAGTGGTTGTCACGCTGGTTTCACGCTCTGTGAGTTAACAACAGGACACGCGTCAGAAAACACACTCCATATTAATTGTATGTATACCGACCCGAACTCTGGGAAATTAACATGTCATCATTAATTACCCTACGTTCTAGATTATCTGTTATGGCCGGGCTATTGATCTTTGCTTTTACTCTTAGCCCGGCGGGCTTGTTTTGAAATTCTTTGATGGCCCGACAAGATTTTCTGGTAGCCCGCGGGCTCCGGGCAATGGATTTGTCGGACACTGTGCTAAATATCACTTCATTTTACCACAGGAAGGGATGTCTAGAGTTCCATTGTCAGGTGCAGCGGCTGGTGCTGGTGTAGGGCGTGCAGCAGGACGTGGTGTACAGGGTGGTCCAGGTGGCGCTGCCCCAGGTTTGCAGGGTCCAGTAAGAGGTGTAGGTGGACCATCACCACAAATGATGGCACCACAAGGTGGTACGTATATTAACATGTCTCTGAAGATACAATATTCATATTTCTCGGACTACAGAAACTTTTATAAGAGTAGTTTCATATGTATTCTGCTTAATAGTGCTTATTGTTTAAAAAAAGTACTACACTTCTGAATAACTAATTGTTGACTTGTCAATAATTAACACCAGTATGTATTTAATAGTCCTGATAGATCAATGAATTTGAGAATATTTGTATATAATTTTAACAATGTGCTGCAGCATCATCTTGTTAACTATTTTACATATATATCAATAAGGTACTGTAGAGTGAAACATTATTGTTAATGTAGTTACTGGAAATGTCCAACCTTGTTTTATATGAGGTGAAGAAGTGCTTGATTTAATAGTAATAAATCAGACAATCATTATGTCTCCCCCCTTATATGGGGAGACATATTGTTTGTCATATATTTGTGGTAGCCATACTATGCATAAATATACATAAGAGACGGGTCCAGATTAGATGGCACTGTGAAGAATTAACTTTATTCAATCACCAAGCCCTATGTTGTGACCATTTCTAAAGAGTTGTCACAACATAGGATTTGATGGAGAAAGGACAATACAGTAAAACCTCTCTATAATGGGCACTAAATTGTGTTAATTAGTTTGTATTTAGGGCAGGTAGCTACTTAAAGCAAGGTGAAAGTTAAACAACGCTCCTATAGGAGTGTTCTGTTTTACGTTCACCTTGCTTTAAGCAGCCACCTGCTTTCAACACAAAATACTTGATGTAATTTAGTGGCCGTTATAGAGAGGGTTTACTGAATATTATTTGAGTACACACCTTTATCTATTTCTCTGGATACATGCGCTTTGCTGGATTGCAGACAATGGTGACTAAGAAATAGTTTGTTTTGCATTATGTGAAATACATTCGATTTAGCCATTTCCCTCATATAAACATGTTTTCATGCATTTGCAAACAGAGTAGACCCAGATCAGACGGTTCTATAGGAGCCGTCTGACCAGGGTCTGCTCTATTTGCTAGTTGAATTTGAAAGATTTGTATTTTTACTTTCTAAAATGGCTTTAATTTTCCACCTTTCATATTTCATTATAACTACTTTGACCATGACCATTCAGTAGGTATGGAAAGTTGGAATGAATACAGTTTATACAGAACAGGGAAAGGGTTAAAAAGCCTTAGTTTTAACAAGAATATGTGTTGTGTAGGTTATGCTGTTCATGTGCCAGGCATAGGTATAGGTATTCCAGGTATTTAAAAGTTGACAGAATTTTGTTATTTCCAACAGTTATTTACTTTACCAGTCCAGTTTGATGTTTTAACCCTTTACTTCATGAATATTTATGTAAGAAAAATGACATAATGAATATTAATTAGTTCAATATTTATAATAGCATTTGAACAAGAAACGTTTTGGCACAGGTTAAGATTGTAGAATCAGATCTGTATAATTCCATAAGCAGACAGCAGACTGTGATCAGATGGCTCCTACAGGAGCTGTTTGACCTGGGTCTACTGTTTGCAAAGGTATGAAAAAGCGTTACCATAAGGAAAGGTTAAGCACAATAGGGATAGTCCCAGATTAATGTTCATTGTTGTATTGTTTTTAAACACAGCAAACAGAGAAAACGGTGTCGTAGAAATCACCCATTGTTTGTGTCTTGAAATGGGTTTTATGGGTTGTCCCTCTTCAAAGTTTTGAGAGAAAAAATTATTAGTGACAAGTTTTTCTACATCTCAAATGAGATTCTGTTGAAACTTCCTTCATGTATACATAACCAGTATACAAACTGAACATGTTAAGACTTATTTTTATGCTAGTTTGTGAAAATGTCACATACAGTAGAACCTTCTTATGTGACCACTTTACGAATAAACATAGAAGTCTTTGTGGTTGCTAAATGTAAGAGCTTTCTGCATAACTTTCATTCTGCATTAAGCTACCGCCTGTCTTTAGGGCCCAGATATGCACCCATTGAAGCAATCTTTGTTTAGAATGCTATGGTATTATAGGCACATGGAAATTTATGGCATGAGCGATTTGTGCAGATGTGAAGGATTCTGCTGAAATCTGACCTACTTCTGTCTTAGTAGGACATAGTGGCTTAACCATTACAAGGCATTGATGAGGTGTATTATTCACCTTCAGTGTTAGCTCTAGTTCTTGTTGAAAATGTTTTGTTGGCTGTGCATTCCTTTCACTTTTATGTTTTTGTTCTGTATCGTTCAGAAAGCTGTTCATTTTGCTTTTCTATTTTTGTTCTGCATCATTCAGAAAGCGGGTTGGGGGGTGGGGGGTGTTATTGGGCATACATATATCTGTTAACATTTCGTAACAATATAAAGGTAACCATGATGGGAAAGAAATGGTATATTTGGGCTTTTCTGATGAGGGTAGTGATAGTAATTTAGAAAATAGGGAATGGGTTTTCAGGATTTTGTAATAGTAATGATTGATTATGTGGCGACATAAAGTGAAGAATTTATATATATTTTGTATACCATTTAATTGGTAATTTCTCAGGAAAGGTAAATTTTAAGGGTCTTATCTGACTGCCAAAAAATTATTCCTTTTCTCCTTAACCTACACCATTCAACCAATGGTCACAGTGACATTTTTTTTGCTAAAAATTCTTAAAACCTTTCTCCGAAATTTAAGCCCTACTCTCTTCATTAGTGAGTTGATGGCATGATAAATTTCATTTAGCTTTGGTCAAAGAAGCATACACTATTTGCTACTGTATCTAATTTAAAGTTAATCAAAATAGTGCCAAATTGACTTAACCCATTCCCTCATAGGCTATTTTTAGATCCAACCACTTTGAATAAATCTACCGAAAAGGAGCATTAACTATATTATCCCATAAGTAAATCGAGCAGACCCTGATCAGATGGCTCCTGCAGAAGATGACGGATCCTGATCTACTCTTGTTTACAAAGGCATAAAAAAGGCACACTGGTATTTTATAGAGTAAAGAGTTAAATGTAAGACCTGACTAGACTCCTCACTGTTTACAGTGTCACATGATAAAAATGTTGAATGGTTAAATGGTGTTTTCAGTCTGTGTACCCTATTTATATTAAGTCAGACAGAAATGCTGAGGCATATAGGTACCTAATATAGCCTCTTTATCAGTTTATTTTAATGTTATACAATTGATGCCAAGTTGACTTAAACTGCTTTACAAATAGATAGGCAGGTGCTATGTGCTATTTTCGATGTCTCCCTGCCCACTTTGCAATTGTTCATACTGTTTTTGTATATTCAGGTATGATGCGAGGAGGTATGATGGGACGAGGAGGTCCACCACCAGGCATGAGGGGACCACCGCCTGGTATGATGAGGGGAGGTATGTGCTAATTTCCAATTATTAATGAGACAAGTCAGATACAGTGAAAGCCATCTATTACTGAGAAGGTTAAAATTGTGCAATTTCAGTGGCAATGTATGAATTGTGGACCTGATTTTATTTAAAACAAGCTGGTCTCGAAATAGTGTGGACTGCAGAATTAAAAAAACTAATATTTTTTTTAGGAAACTAGTATATAGCCTTAACAGTAATCAATGAATAGGTCTCACAGGTCCTGTGTTACAAAAATTGATAACTAGAGAATTGAAGGACTAAATAATGATTACAAATGAACAATTGCATAGATATGCATTTCATGATTGGGAACTTTCGAGTCCAGACTGTAGCCGTCGTCTAAGCAGGATTTGATTCTGTGTGCAAGAAATTAGTTATGTAGTTTCCCAACGCATGCTAAAGGTGTCGTCGTTGTCACCTTCAACATTAGTACATACATCCCTATCAAACTTCACACATTTGTTAACCTTCACAACAACTGCAATCTCCTTCTATCATGCATATTTAAAAAGTTGTAGTCCTTTAAAATTTTGATGTTTCACTTTATTAGACGAGCATTGACATTCACGTGCTTTTTGATGTAATGATAGCAACATTTTAAGCCTTTACTACATGTGTATTTATATAAGAAATAATGACATGAATAATAGAAGTTCTGGCTTTGGCAAGATCTATATTATTTCATAAGCAAACAGCAGACCCTGATCACACAGCTCCTCCAGGAATCGTCTGATCTGGGTCTTGTCTTTTTAGAAGGGTGTTAAAATGTATATCTATTGAGTAAGCATATTGGTGTACCCATTCATTATCTCGATTAGGATTGCAATGTACAGTAGTTAAAAATATAAAGCTTTGTAATATTTCTTCAAGTAACTGCTTGTTCAGACTATACTTAAAACTAATATTAATTTAGTGTGCTGAGCAATTGTGTTAGGCTATAACCTTGAGATCAATTTTCAAAATGTGTTGGGATTGTTTATTTTTGTTCTTTCTCCTCCTTTCAAAAACTAAACATCAGTGTTGGAACAATTTGGATATTTACTGATATGATATGACATTGATCTCAGAGTTATTTGATGTCACTCCTTGATCCAAACTGTTTTATAGGTTATCACAGGTTTGCCTTTAGCTTGAAAATAAAAGTAAAAAATCTTCTGTTTTCATTTTCAGGTCCTCGGTTTTAATCCAGGAACATTCTGTATGACTGACCGGTGTGTGCAAGCGATATGAAATAGGATTCTTGACTGGAAAAGGAGCTGAGGTTGACATTAGTTATGAACAAAGGTGAATTTGCTGGAAACCTTGTTACAATCCAAGTTTAGTACCAGGTCAACGTTGGATTTGCTGATTATAAAAATGTTGGCAGACAAAATAGAAAAAGGACTTTGTGAAAGATAAATCATTTTGTCACCTTTCATAGATTGTGTGGTCATATATCAGATCCATGTTTTTTAACTCATTTGACACTTCATTTAAATGTAGCATATTTAAGCTACATCTGACAGTAACCTTTAATAGTAATGTCAGTAATTGTTGTCATGTTTGAGAGTCAGTGTGTTTGTGTTCACGTTATCATTTCATTTCACAGTTTCTTCAAAAATGGCGGAACTGTCCCATGTGTAAGTTGTATATATTGTCATTTAACATGTCACATTCATTGTGGAATCATTGGAAATAAAAAAAAAATGAAACAAACTTGTAGTTAATTTGTGTCACTCTTACCAGCCTTAGTAGGGTTTCTCTTGAAGATAACTTTGTCAGCTTGCCTATCTGTAATGCTTTCAGTGATGCACTTCTTTCAGTTTCTGTCGAGCGTAAAGCGCACTAACAGAAAATGAAGAAAAAAGTTTTGAAAATTTACAGACGTTTTCCGTTAATAAATATACATATGTTCAGACTGTAATAAACAGTTGCAATGAGCGGGATTAGTTAACATATAATGTATTGAAAAATGGTTTACATATTTGGTGAAGCTTTAAAGAATCCCTTCTAGTTCGACAGAAATCTATCTTGGCCCGTTATTTACTAAACCCATTAACACTTGTCTCCATAAATACGCCATTGTAATGCCATTTGCATTTCGAGGGCTTGGTGCAAAACTATTCTAACTCCTTCACTTTGTGAAGGAGTTAGAATAGTTTTGCACCAAACCCTCGATTTCCTCTCGGAGCCGTCTAATCAGGGTCTGCTTTGCTTGATTATAGGATATTCTCGATCTGATTCTGTGTATGCTATTTGGTATAGATATATATTCGCCTTGTTTTAAATTATATAACACTCTGGAATAAGTAGTTAATGTTCTTTAATAATGGTTTAGTCTGTCATGAATATTTATCTAGTGAAAGGTCAAAAATCTCAGCCATGAGTTGGCTAGTTTTCCATATATCAATGACTGTATAGTGAACATACATGTACATCTCACTCCCATCCGAATGAAGTTATTATTGAAAAAGTAGTAAAAGTACAAAAATGAGTCGAGCCGGAAAAGCCACACACAAATCTCCGACAGAAAGCAATTTATACACATGCATGAGAAAGTCTCATACAAGACGCAATCACCACCAACACATCGATAGACAGCATGTCACACACGCGCACACAACCAAACACACGAGAAGAACACAGAAAACACCAACAAATACACAAGCACCAGAGACAAACATGAACAAAAGTAAAGGTGACAAAGAGAGAACCGCCTTGGCACGGTCAGTAGCAAAATCACTGGGGGTTTAAACCGGTTTACGGACGTCCTAACCTCACACTTGTCTCAGTCACCCTAGCTAAACAGACATTGTAAATAAAGGTATCCCCGACAGTAATCACAGTACAAAATGTAAAACATATAGCATAACAACTGTGAAAGTCCGTCAAATATGTACTCGATGACTTTGCTGAAGACAGCAAAGTATACCACATTTATATAGCGCTCTTTTTGAATTACAAGAAAAATTTAAATGTTTAACCCTTTCAGTGCGGGGAACTAGACACTAATGTCTTTTGCAAACAGTGTAGACCAGAGGGGTCCTATAAATAGTGTTTGTCACGTTATACTTTAAGAGATTTGATGAATATTAATAGTTACATTGACCTGTTTGAACTTTGGTGGAATATTTCATTTCAATATTCGGCATCTGTCTTCATTGCACAGCCTCAGCTTACCTATGAACGCTTTAAGCGTGGCTGCAAGAGGCAGGGCTAGTTTCCATATATGGCTATATCAGTATAGAAGACAAGTAAAATCAGAAACGACTGGCCTGGGTTCAAATAGATCTTACAGAAAATATCTCTTAAATATTTATTATCATCGGGTAAACGTGCTACCAGGAATTATCCCCCCGGGTCATACATCAAGGTCAACGGTCATATCGGGGGCATAGTGTTCCACAAACGCATCCAGGGTTGCCACGCGTCAGGGAAAAGCCAGGGATTTTTGTGAAATATCGGGGTAATTTGAAAATATGGGCAAGTGTCCCGGGGGGGGGGGGGTATGAAAAAAAAGAAAACCAAGACCATATATTTTAAAGTTCCCAAAAATATAACAATTTATGACAGATAGACCAAATATCGCAATATTAACTTACATGTGGACATTAAAAATTGTGTCGGGGGAATTTAGTTCCCTCTGATTTGTGGCAACCCTGACATCTTGTTTTTGCTTATATTAACAACAGCATTTAAAATGCCGGATTTCAGTATTGCTTAGCAGCAACTCGTTCGTTAACCCATTCACGCCTTTTGACACTTCTATAAAGGTCACTTTGTGAAACCATTGTGATAAATAGAGCATTTGCTCCTATAGGAGCAAATGCTCTATTTATCACAATGGTTTCAAACAACAAATTTCTAAAATTTTCTTTTTCTCTAGTTAATGCTCCATTTTGGAAGATTTAATCAAAGAGGTTGGATCTAAAATAGCTTCTGCGGGAATGGGTTAACAACAGCATTTAAAATGTCGGATTTCAGTATTGCGTAGCAGCAATTCGTTCGTTAAAACACTGATTAGATATTTCGAACAGTTTAAGTACGCTGACTCATGGTGTCTCGTCGATTCGTGGTGTTGCCACAAATTTAATCTAAAAATTGAAAAGGTTTAAATCCATCAATATAATTATCAATATCCTATTCAATAATCGGTATTTGATTTTCAAAGGGTTAAGAATAAAGATGTACAATCGAGCCTGTCTTAAGCGACCATTCATTAATAAACTTTGGAGTCTTAAAAATGTTGCTTAATGCAGGACCAAATTAATGCAGAAAGCTCCAATATGAGTTTTTTGCTTTGTTATCGACCTATATTAAGCTACAACCTGTCTTAAAGACACAGATTAAGACATATACATGTATTTTAATAGTCGCTTAAGACAAGTTCTACGATATACTTCAATATCGATCGCCCTGTAGTAGCAGTATATCTTTATTACCTCCATTCATGGAGAGCTACATATACACATATAAGAAAATCACACACACATGGAAAAACCACAATTGAACGAAACAAGACATAATATACAGTATCCGTGCAAAGCTTCTAAATGCTCTGTAATCTCGAAATTGTACGAAAGAAGTAATAAAAATGTTACCCGAGACGAGTGAAGAGTATCTCTATTTGTGAATTAAGTTGAGATTTTACACGCGTAAAAATATGCAGCATTCTTGTCTAGTTTGTTCATTAGAGTCAAGGTATTAGAGTTCAATCTGTATGGTGTATATTTTTATGCCCCCAACGGCGGGCATAATTATACAATGTAGTAATCGCATTGTCCGTCCTGTCGTCTGTCCTTCCATCCGTCCGTCCCAAACTTTGTGTCCCTTCTATAACTATTTTTTTTTTATCTGTGAATGGATTTCAAAATAACCAGGCACAAATGTTCACCACACAAAGACGATGTGTCGCGTTCGACTCCATGGGTCAAATGTCAAGACCACAGGGTACAGTTTTTGTTTTTGTTGGGGGGGGGGGGGGGGGGGCATTTGTCACGTTACTGCGACAGCTGTGAATATTTTTGATTCAATATACTCAGCTTGTTCTCATTTGTCGATAATTCGATAATTCCCATTCATCGATCATTGCACACATGTTTGGTTACACACCAGATGTAAGTAAAAGTTCGATAAGTGCAGACATTTTTTCTCTGGCGCGAAACAATTAGTTTACATTCAAAATGTTGAAATTCACAAACACACGTTTACAAGTTGATAGGCATGAATTACCTTAAGCCATGTTTTCTGTGTTTCTTTTAATTTATCTTAACCTATATATTTTTTACTTATTAAAATCCAAGATCTTCCTAAAATTACATTGTCTCTGAATTGCTTCAAATTTACACAATTTTGGCCGTAATTATGTGCATTTCACCTAATATGACGATAATTGGGCAGTAATCCGATTTTTCATGGATGTCAACAGATGAACTTTCTGTACATTTTTTAACACTTCATCAGAAATCGATGAAATTTTCATAAAAAGGTAGAAAAAAGACAAATGTTACTAATGAAAAAGCGAGTTGTTTCTTCTTTTTTTAAATAAATAAAAAAAATACGGGACGTTTTACCCCTTAGGTGATCGATACTTGGAGAAAAGGGCATTTATGCGTATATAGTAGAACATGTCTCAAGCGGCCATTAAAAAGACGTCTAATTCAGATGGTAGCTTAATGCAGGTCGAAAGTAATGTAGAAAGCTATTGGAACGTTTTGCTTTATTTTCGCCCTACATTAACCTTTACTTCCATAAATACGCCTCTGTAAAATCACCTATTGAAACTATTGTGATAAATAGAGCATTTGCTCCTATAGGAGCAAATGTTCTATTTATCACAATGGTTTCAAATTACAAAACTCTAAAAAAAATCATTTTCTCTAGTTAATGCTCCTTTTCAAAGAGGTTGGATCTAAAAATAGCCTATGAGGGAAATGGGTTAACCAATCATCTGCTTTTTAAAACTCCTGTGCTCAATAAATGAATAGTCGCTAAGACATATAGAGAATAATAGGTTAGTGCCGTAGATGGGACGCTTTATCCGACGAGGGGAGAAAACGTTGAGGCGAGGCTTGCCGAGCCTCAACTGTTTTCTCTCCGAGTCGGATAAAGGCGTCCCATCTACGGCACTAACCTATTATTCGATTTATCCAGTCAATATAGTTAAATGTCTTTTTTATAGACGCATAACACTCTTGAAATAATTTACATTGAAAATGCAGTTTGTCGATCAACGGATCCCTCCCTTTTCACTTCCATTTAGACGTAAATAAATCTAATGAGCTACCGCAGAGGAATATATAGAGAATAATAGGTTAGTGCCGTAGATGGGACGCTTTATCCGACGAGGGGAGAAAACGTTGAGGCGAGGCTTGCCGAGCCTCAACTGTTTTCTCTCCGAGTCGGATAAAGGCGTCCCATCTACGGCACTAACCTATTATTCGATTTATCCAGTCAATATAGTTAAATGTCTTTTTCACTCTTGAAATAATTTACATTGAAAATGCAGTTTTTCGATCAACGGATCCCTCCCTTTTCACTTCCATTTAGACGTAAATAGATCTAATGAGCTACCGCAGAGGAATATAGTTTCGATACTTGTATTACTAGAAGGAAATCGTGGTTGAATTTGAAAAATAAGATGATTTGAATCGAGGGTCGATAAGTTATTTCAAACAGACATGGTCTAGATATTCTTTGGTCAAATTCGAGTTACGTAGTCTCGGTTTCTATTTTTAGATTCTACCTAACGTCACTCACAAATCGATGGAACTGAACAGGCTATATTTAGGTTTATGACTATCACCGCCCCTGTAAGAGTTTATCAACCAAATAATCATGAGAGTGAAAAGAAAACATTTACTATTTATCTGTCAATCTTTGCTTCCAGGTTTGATTTTATCAAAAACGGGTTTTGCCAGCGGTGGATTAAATTAATAAAAGTGATAAATCAACGTCATTTTGTATGTGGCCTCGGTGGCGTAATCGGTAAGGGCGACGTCTGTAGAGAGATTAGAATTAGTTTTTGTAGGATCAGGCGCGGGTTCGAATCCAGCTGTAGCCAATTATTTTTATTTTTTTTCTCATTTGAATAATTCTTCTGGTGACCAAATAGATCTGTTAGATCTATTCCATCAACATGTTTATGAATATTTACAGAAAACTAAAATAGTTCCATGGTTATAGAATCATTACGCCTATCTACTAACCAAATAAACCTTCCACTACCGGAAGTAACCTAATAAACCTAAGTTTATTTGCACCCCCTTTATTATGTCACTAGAGAAGCCTAGTGACTGGATAAAGTTTCGATACTTGTATTACTAGAAGGGAAACGTGGTTGAATTTGAAAAATAAGATGATTTGAATCGAGGGTCGATAAGTTATTTCAAACAGACATGATCTATATTCTTTGGTCAAATTCGAGTTACGTAGTCTCGGTTTCTATTTTTAGATTCTACCTAACGTCACTCACAAATCGATGGAACTGAACAGGCTATATTTAGGTTTATGACTATCACCGCCCCTGTAAGAGTTTATCAATCAAATAATCATGAGAGTGAAAAGGAAACATTTACTATTTATCTGTAAATCTTTGCTTCCAGGTTTGATATTATCAAAAACGGGTTTTGCCAGCGGTGGATTAAATTAATAAAAGTGATAAATCAACGTCATTTTGTATGTGGCCTCAGTGGCGTAATCGGTAAGGGCGACGTCTCTAGAGAGATTAGAATTAGTTTTTGTAGGATCAGGTGCGGGTTCGAATCCAGCTGTAGCCAATTAATTTTTTTTCTCATTTGAATAATTCTTCTGGTGACCAAATAGATCTGTTAGATCTATTCCATCAACATGTTTATGAATATTTACAGAAAACTAAAATAGTTCCATGGTTATAGAATCATTACGCCTATCTACTAACCTAATAAACCTTCCACTACCGGAAGTAACCTAATAAACCTAAGTTTATTTGCACCCCCTTTATTATGTCACTAGAGAAGCCTGGTGACTGGATAAAATTATTCTACTGTATACCTCTACCTACATGTACATAGCTATAACTGAAATAGTGTTGATGGGGCGTTAACCCATTCCCTCATATTGACGCCTCTGTAAAAGTCACTTTCTGAAACCATTGTGATAAATAGAGCATTTGCTCCATAGGAGCAAATGCTCTATATATCAATGGTTTCAAAACTACACAATTCTGAAAAGTTTCCTTTTCTCTAGTTAATGTTCCTTTTCGGTAGATTTATCTAAAGAGGGATCTAAAAATAGCCTATGAGGTAATGGGTTAAACCTGATTCACGCCCATGCACTTGTATGTAAGTAAACCATTTCTAACATAGATATTACTGTAAGTAAGTTATGACCCACATTTGTATTTGCACCAGCGAATCGAAATTTACGGTAGGCAATCGGCTAGCTACTGAAGACACATATTCAGTAAAAACAGTCTTTATTATCTTCATGGTTACATTATCATATGATACATTTTTTGTTTCAGCAAAACTTAACCCATATTCAGATTTGAATAGTAAGAGACTGTCGTCACAGTATAGATCTATATCACATTTAAAGAGATTATCGTCACAGTATCTATATCACATATTTACATGATACTATCTCTCAGTATCTATATCACATATTTACATGATACTATCATAACAGTATCTATATCACATGTTTAAAGAGACTTAAGTACAGTATCTATTTCATATATTTACAAGATACTATCGCCACAGTATCTATATCACATATTTAAAGAGACTCGTCACAGTATCTATATCACATAAAACTATTTACAAGAGAGTATCGTCACAGTATCTATATCACATATTAATTTACAAGAGAATATCGCCACAGTATTTATATTACATATTTAAAGAGACTATCGTCACAGTATCTGTATCACATATTTACAAGATAATATCGTCAAAGTATCTATATCACTTATTTAACTTATCAAGTATTGCACCATATATATCACGTGTATATCTACTGACTAATCTAAAGTACTCGTATGTAAAATATATACAACAGCACATGCATTTAATAAAATTCATCTACAAAAACTAGTGACAAGAAGATAACAAATACACGTAAAATGATAACCCAATGCCAACTTGAGCAATGACGCACGTGCATTTTCCTACAATGGCAATAAACCAACCCTTATCTCGTAGTGACAAAACAAATCTGTTCATATTCTCATCGTGTACAGTTTTGACTGCTTCCGATTTTATCAAGCTTTTGAGAAACTGTTGACCAGGTGTCAATCAGCGTGGATCCTGATGACACGTCGAAATACTCCGCGTCGTAAGAACAGTAAAACCTCTATAACGGCCACTTAATTGTGTTAATTAGCAGGTATTCAGGACAGGTGGCTGCTTAAAGCAAGGTGAAAGTAAAACAGAACGCTCCTATAGGAGCGATCTGTTTTACTTTCACCTTGCTTTAAGCAGCCACATGCCTTTAACACAAAATAATTGATGTAATTTAGTGGCCGTTATAGATAGGTTTTTACTGCAGATCCAACTTGTTTGCAAATGCGAGTCGGGTGGGATAAGGGTCAAATAACAAAAACCGCGAGACAACATTTTTTGGCCAAATAATTTCGTCGTCTGCAAACGATGTCGTCTGCTGTAAGTTTCTGGGTGGACTTTCCTTCAGTTCCTTCTCTAAGACGCCCGTGGTGTGTCAAACAGTCTGAATCCTGAAGAGACGTCCAACTACTCGGCATGTTATCTGTTTGCAAAAGTAATCACAGATTCGCCCATTGACATCGTAAGAGCATCGTTGTAAGAGCACGGCGACTTTGGTGAAATAGTTAGAGAAGCTCGTGCTCGCAGTTTATGCTCAACGATAGGTAGATCAGTTATGGCACTGGCACATCATTTGGTAAGCTATCTATCACAGATCTTTGACCAGAGTGAGCTGTCTTTTTTAGTTTTGGTTCAGTTACTAAGAGATGACGATAATGGGAGACAAAGAGTGCACCGAGACGAATATCCATCATAATCAATGTATAACTATACATCTGATATAGGCTATGCATGTAAGAAACAAAGACATAGTGAATATTAAGTAGCATCAGAGAGAGGGGAAGAGAGAGAGAGAGAGAGAGAGAGAGAGAGAGAGAGTACATATGCAACAATATATGTATACAGTATAGCATGCCAATAGCGACTATCTAATGAAAAAAGATGGGGGTCCATAAGAGCTGGTGGTTGCTTAATGCAAGGCAAAAACAGTGTCTAGGGCTCACAAGAGCTTTCTACATAACGTTCGTCCTGCATTAGGCTTCCACTTGTCTTTTAGAACCCATTCCTCCATAGGCTTTTTTTAGATACAAGCCTTTTTGAATAAATCTATCGAAAAGGAGCATTAACTAGAGAAAAGGAAACTGATAGAATTTTGTAGTTTGAAACCAATGTGATAAATAGAGCATTTGCTCCTATATGAGCAAATGCTCAATTCTTTCACAATGGTTTCATAAAGTGACTTTTACAGAGGCGTAGAAAGGCGTATTTATGGAGGAAAGGGTTAAAAAAAACCACCTAGAATGACATATTTTTGGTGATCGAACAGGTGATTTAATCCATCGGAAACAAAACAATTCATATCTACACTCTACAAGATCACACCTTCCATATTTCATTATAGCTATTTTGTCCATGAATATTCAGTAGGTATTTAAATGCGCCATACTTTGACATGTTGTGGTCAATTGTAAATGGGCAAAGGCAATTGTATTGCCGAGTTGCTGAATAAAACTATAAACTGAAATTTGAAATAATCTGAAACATAGAAAGGATTAAATACTATTGGAATAACTGGTGAAACCATACGCTATGTTGCCATTTCTTTATAAACTTGCCAAACAGTTTGGATCCTGATGAGACATTCATGTACTCAGTGCCTCGTAGGTAATATGGATGCAGCTTGCTTACCAATTTAATTACAAAAATCATCCGTTTTAAATCTTACTGCCTTGGCAAAATGAGGCAGCGTTTTGTTATTCAGAACGTACACAAAACTCGTATTGCAAAAGAAACTTTTTCCACATTCATATTGTAATTAACTCATTTAACCTTTTCCCCTCATATAAACGTATTTTCACGCATTTGCAAACAGAGTAGACCCAGATCAGATGGTTGCTATAGGAGCCATCTGATCAGGGTCCGCCCTGTTTGCTAATGGAAATTGATATATCGGTTTCTTTACCTTCTTAAATGGCAACAATGTTCCGCTATCCATGATTTATTATAACTATTTTGTTAATGAATATTCAGTAGGTATTGACATTTGCAATACACATAGAACAGGGAAAGGGTTAAAGCTATAATGACACGATAAAGACCCCGTGATCTACCCAGTCCTGTGTTATAAAGCACCATTCAGTGGTAACTCATTTTATGCGTTGTCAATGGGGGAAAATCCAATATTTAACCTTTTCGGCGGAAAAAAAAAATCGTCTGCTAAGATTATCGTCTGCTTCAGATTTCAAAGTGGAATTTTCTTTAATTTCTTTGCAAAACTATAACCAGTGTGAAACAGTTTGGATCCAGAGGAGACGCCGAGTTACTCGGCGTCTCTTGATCCAAACTGTTTGCAAAAGTTATCACGGACACGCCTATAGCGGCGAAAATGATAATTAATAGAAAATATCTATATATTGATTGAACACAAATATCTCACTCACTATTTACAATTTCAACATGAATGAGGCACACTGGGATACAGTAAAACCCCTCCAATGCGACCACCAAAAAGGGGCAAAATTCACAGTGGCAAAGGCAGGTGGTAGCTTAATGCAGGACGAAAGTTATGCAGAAAACTCCTATGGGAGCTTTCTGCATAACTTTTGTCCTGCATTATGCAACCACCTGATTATGACGACAGCCTTGTTTGTTCATTAAGTGGTCGCCTGAGAGAGGTTTTACTGTATTTGTAAACAGTGCAAACAGGGTTCGGCCACCCCGCTGTCTAACACGGTGTCTGGTATGTGTCGTTATTGCTGTAGTAGGGGGGAAAATACTCTCGAGTCTAACGGTTGACAAACGGTGTGGCCCTTGATCAAATTGATATGGGTACAAACTAATGGCAAATGTAAGAGTGTCCATTTTGCGACGAGGCGACTCACAATTCAAAGATAATATTTATTGTCAAGACTAAATATTTTTAACTCCATAAATACGCCTTTTTACGTTATTGCCAACAGAGTAGATCCATCTCAGACGGTTTCTGTAGGAACTGTCTGGCCGGGTTCTGCTCTTTGTGTTAATGATATAATATAGACCCGAATCTAAACTTTCTGCATTAGTTAAATATTCCTATGTTATTGTTATTATAAAAATACATCTAATTAATATACATGATGTCATTAATTCTTATATAGATATTCATAGAGAAAAAGGTTAAGGAAAATTCATCCATGTGTGCATTTAGTATTGCGTGTGTGCATGATTGCAATAGTGCGCGTGTGCGTTTGTGTGTTGATATTTACAGGACAATGCGGAACAAAATTTATTCAAATCTTAAATGGACATTCCACGTAAAATTCTTTACAGCATTAAGTATGAGCAGGAAGACATCGTATTGCTGAGCTTAAATATTATGTAAACCGAAATGACTGACGAGGGGCACTTTAAAGCGATGAATATGGTGGTGGATTCGAGGAAAATATAGAGTTATAAGAGGGAGGTGGTGGTACATGTTGCTCTCCTGAGAAACCCTGCTGTTGTAACTGTTGTTGCTGTGTGAGCTGTTGACGCAATAACAAGTTCTGGGACCTTAGCTGCTCCATCTCTGCATGGTTGTTGGACTGTGTGGAGAAAGAGCTTGGATATGTGGAAAAAGCGCTCGGATATGTGGAGTATGAGTTCGGAGCGGCTCGAACCACAATCACCTGGCTACTGTCTACACCACTCACATGCGCCCCAAATATCTTGTCAGCGTAGCACAAAAGACACATGGAAACAATCGTTACAAATACGGAAATCACGGAGCCGGCAATTATAGCATAGGCAACTTTATGATTCTGTGCGTTTTCTGCGTCATGGTCACCGCTGGTGTCGTATTTGTTAGTTTCATAGCCTGTACCGAAAACGCCGGCAAATATTAAACTGAGGAAACATGCTACAAGGCTGAACATCGACAAGACGCAGTGTCCTACCATCTGAAACAAGACAAATAGATGCACGCTGAAACTTCTATAACTTCTATCTATCTGCATAACTTTTGTCCTGCATTTAGTTACCAACTGTTTTTAATAACCTAGAATTAAACTTCTTATCAATGGTCATTTTAGCGAGATTTACCGTGTTTGTAAATACAGTAAAACCCCACTATAATGCGACCGCTTAAAAGACGTATAATTCTGGGTGCTAGATGCAGGTGGTAGCTTACTTCAGGACAAAAGTAATGCAGAAAGCTCCTAGAGGAAAACAGTTTCTATGCAGTCAAATACAACGTCCGCACGCCCCTGCTTAGAAACTGTTTTCTAGGATAATATAGAACAACAATTAAAACCGCGTTATCAAATACTAAAATCGTCACTACACCACCAACCCCTGTGCTGTGATCACTCTTTATAGAATCATGTCTTCATGGTGATATTATAGTATACGGTTGATAGTGTTGATTCAATGTCTGCCGAGGTGTCCAGAGTGGATGTCTGGACGGGATCTACACTGTTTTCAATTCCCCGAATATTTTCATTTTCTTAATTGACTTGTTATAGATCCTGTTTGCAAATTTTCGAATACAGTAGAACCCTTCTAAACCGGACGTTAAATTCTGTATAAATATCGATCTTGGAGACATGTAGCAGCTTGATCCAGGGTGAAAGTCATACAGAAAGCTCCTAGAGCAGCCACTTACCTAAAAGTATATAAATTCTTTTCTACTAGAATTCCGGGTTAGGGGTGTTTTGCTCTATGCATTTTCCACTTGATATTTGAATATATTCCACCGTGATTATATTTTACCAGAGACACTCATCCGATTGTACAATAACTTACCCAAATCACCGAGTTTAGACAAATGAAGTTTGTATAAAATGTATAATCTGAACTTCTGTACAGTAAAATCCCTCTAAACCGGAATTCTAGTAGAGAGGAATTTAGATACTTTTATGCACGTGTCTGCTTAATGCAGGGTGAAAGTCATGCAGAAAGCTCCTAGAGGAGCTTTCTGTATGACTTTCATCCTGCATTAAGCTGCCACCTGTCTCTAAGACCGATATTTATACTAAATTGAACGTCTGGGTTTGAGATGTTTTTCACTGTATACGTTTTGAGTCTTCCTGTGAGTGGTCGGTGAATCAGTGACCGAGACTTGAAAAATCTTAGGAAGTACTGACCAGTCCACAGCTCACGTAATATGTCAGACCCATACTATGGCTTGGATCAATTACGTCACACGTCTGGTTCCGAGATTATAAAACTTCCGAATCTGAATATGAGTTCATTCTCAAGTATCTGCATGGGTCCATAATTATAAAGCTTTTAGTTGAGTCAGAGTTTCGTTCTCAGGCTTTTGATTGGTCAGATTTGAGTTCTCAAACTTTTGATTGGTCAGATTTGAGCCAAAGGCTCAAATCTATCCAATCAAAAGCTTGAGAACGATCTCAGACTCAACTAAAAGCTTTATAAGCATGGACCCAGATTGATCAGATTGCTCAAAATCTCACCAATCAGATGCTTGAGAATGAACCTCGCCATAACATCATATCTAACGATAAATTGGTAGATCAAAAAAAAGTTACACGTAGAGCTGAGCTAAGTGGATATCTCTCGTACTGCCGAGTATTAATGGAATCAAAGCTTGATTCTGACGTCATTTATATGAACACAGAACTAATAACTTACCGCACACCCAGCTTCTTGTACATTGGTTGCAGACACATCGTTACTTCCCGCTTTCACAACAATACATGAGGCGAGCATTGCTGCTAATATGTTCTGTAAAATATGCATGTGTTTGAAGTGACGGATGTTTCGCACATGGTTAACATTGTAGACTCGGACAAACTTACATGTCTCTGGGGCGGCTTTCAAGTACCCATTCTTTATTTACAGGTTTTCTCCAGTATATTTCTCTAGCGCAATAACAGCCAAAGCTGCCAAATGATAACATTGGCAGAGTGATAGCTATTACTTAAGATTTCTTCCATTAACCCATTCCTCCATAGGCTATTTTTAGATCCAACCACTTTGAATAAATCTACCGAAAAGGAGCATTAACTAGAGAAAAGGACAATTTTAGAAGTTTGTAGTTTGAAACCATTGTGATAATTAGAGCATTTGCTCCTATATGAGCAAATGCTCTATTTATCACAACGGTTTCAACTGGTGACTTTTATAGAAGAGTAGAAAGGTGTATTTATGCAGGAAAGGGTTAAGACGCGATAATAATTAATAATCAGATTCTGTGTGTAAGATTAACTTGTCAAAAAGTCACGTGATATACTTAGAGGCGTCCCCGGTCCGCTTCTTTAGAGGGTTACAATTCAGAATTAGAAAATATTTCTAGTACTCAGGATATCCTGGCTAAATTATTTTAATTTCATATAGGGACGTTTCACTTTTGGGCTTTAAAGTTTACTGTTTGTAGATAACCACTGTTATACTTTACGAACTGGAATTCCAACATACATAATAAAATTATATAAATACCACCGACGCAGTGTTCTGCCAACTCCTCCATATTCTACAAAAAACGTTCTACTAGTTTCTTCGTTCTACTATCTCAACGTTGCTACAACATATATAGAAACAACATCATCACCCGCAATCTGCGCGCAGTGAATATGGCTAGACATTTACAGCATAACAAGCATCTGTAAATATATTCTTGGGCTGCACACAATGTAACATAATTAGAAAATTTCATCTGCACTGACCATATCTTCTCTTAATACACGATAAAGAATAAGAAACAGACGAGGAGGGTGAAATAAGGAAACATATAGAGAAATATATAGAGAGAGAGGTGGGGGAGAGACAGACAGACAGACAAACAGAGACAGATATGATATAAGACATGGCGAGAGGGATACATGTACATACATGCGAACAGACAGACAAAGACAGAGAACCAGATAACCGTATACCAGTACTCCCACAATGTACCCTCCAATGAAATAAGGTGGGTCGAAATTGTCATCGTCCTGGGTGAACATCGTTCCCAGAATTCCACATGTCAACAGACCAACCCCAAGCAGAGCCTGGACTGCGGCCAGTATCGTGTACTTCCTAATTGCTTCTTGCCTCTCTGAATAAATAAAAACTTCTTAGGTTTAAGCATGTTAACGAGGTATATTTGTATGCAGTAAGGGGTTAGGTTTAAGCATGTTAACGAGGTATATTTGTATGCAGTAAGGGGTTAGGTTTAAGCATGTTAACGAGGTATATTTGTATGCAGTAAGACCCCTATACACCTAAACTATTGTAGAGAAGAATTTAGGTATATGTATAGGCGGATGGCTGTTTAATGCAGAGTGAAAGTGAAAGAAGCTTTCTGGATGAATTTCACCCTGCATTAAGCTGCCATCTTCTCTAAGACTGATATTTATAGAGATAATGTCCGGTTTAGAGTTTTACTGTACAGTAGAACCCCTCTAATGCGACCACTTAATGAATAAATTGGGTGTCTTTATAAGCAGACGGTTGCTTAATGCAAGACAAAAGTAATGCAGAAAGCTCCTATAGGAGATATTTGGGATCGTGGGAGCAAATGGGTTAATGTACGAACACTTGCAAGACCGGAAATTATAATCAGTAAGCAAAGTACGAAATATTAAAGGACCTGTTGTTATAAAGCTTCATCAATACAGTAGAAACGATTTTAAACAGCGAAATGTAGATCTACATGCTTACAAATATCTTATTTCAAATTTACGTCACATACATACTGGTCTCCAATGACATTTTCCCCTGACGACTAATTCATGGCAGAAACTATGCGAGCTATAAGCAAAGAAAAACTCCGAATCCAAATTTAGCACTTTTTTTTTTATTGCCGTTATGTTTATTACACGAACTTTATTGAAAGTTTATATGTCAACATGAGATCTCAGTTAAAACGAGCATAATCATGCGGTAGCTCAGTCAATAGATCAATACGTAAGATCGATATTGTACAATTTCTGCAAACATACTCATCAAATGAAAGTCACTGGGGCAGAAAGCTAATGACACTCACTTGACGTCTGCTGTTGAACTGTTGATTTTTAAAACTTTATTTCGCTACCGTTAGCAACATTGTGATCGCCTTTGCAAACAGATTTGGTCCATATCGAGGGCTTGGTGCAAAACTATTCTAACTCCTTCACAAAGTGAAGGAGTTAGAATAGTTTTGCACCAAGCCCTCGATATGAGATGCCGTGATTATGTTTTGAAACAAAAAGGGAAGAAAATTTAAACAATTAGACATGAAGCAGACGACACATTTTGCAGACGACACTATTTTTGCTGCGAAAGAGTTAACTATTGTACGTGGTCTTCCATGTGCTATTTTCATTTTCACCCACATGTTGTAGATGCCAAAAGTGAATGTAGGACAATTTCCCCTTAAGATGATTGCCCCTTTGAACGATTTCCCCTCGGACGATTGCCCCTTAGGACAATAGCCCCTTAGGAAATTGCCCCATATGACTATTTCCCCTTGATATAACACATATAAAAGTTTATTGTATTAAAAGTAATACATGTATATGATAATTATGTAATTTATATAAATGGACAGACGGCTGTATAGACCAATTAGCACTCTTGCATGTATTATATTTGTTCCAAATATATGGACATGAACACTTGTACAAAGAGCATAGTCCCGCATTAGATACAACTTAAATGAATAATTCTTCTTTTAACCCTTTGCCTGTCTGGCACAACCTAACTGGTATTTGCAAACACTTTGGATACAGATGAGATGTCAAGTAACTTGGTGTCTCATCAGAATGCAAGCTATTTGATACCCAATCAATAGTTTCTCAAAAGCTTACACTAACTGGAAGTAAGTGAAAACTAACTGTAACAGGTCAGCTTTTCAGCAGACATCATTTTTATAGCAGGCTAAAGGTTAATAAGATAACAAGAGCTACACAAATAGTAGATTCAGATCATACATATTCTTAAATGAAGCTTTCTGATCAGGCTGTATCCTGTTTGCTCAATGACAATTAATGAATATTCACCAGTTAGGTAAATGTAATATTAGCACATAATTATCCTTGTATATTTATATAAGCATTAATTGTTTTACCACAATTCTTAATTACCACAAAATTACCTCTTCCCTATATCTAATTCCCAAATGAGTAGACCAAGATCATACAGATTCTAAAACAAAGCTATCTGATTATTATACGATTGATAAAAAAACATGATCAAAAACGTGTTTTTATATTCTATATGTCTGGGTTGCCAGTTTTGGCAAGGTGCAATTGTCAGAGGGGCAATCGTCCGATAGGCAATTATCCTAAGAGGCAATCGTCCTAAGGGGCAATTTTCCGTACTCCGACAACAGTTGTCTGCAGTTTGTTTAACGTACTGCTATGGTACGCAATGTCACACTATATATCATTCTTTGAACCTTTTCTTGAAATACAATAAGGCCTCTTTACAAGGCCACCGACAATAGATCGAATTATTCCGTGGTCTTTAGGCATTCGGTAAGTCAATGCAGGACGAAAGGTATGCAGAAAGCTTCCGTAATAGCTTACTGCACTACTTTTCATTACAACGTGTTTTTAAAAGACGATCATGTTTATTCATTAAGTTTTTATAGTGGCATATTTCTGACACTACTTAAGCACTAAATTATCATGAAATGTTCCTGTTAATATCTCGCAATACTTAACTATTTAGTGTTCACAAAAACCTTCGCGTTATTTGTCAGATAATTATCTGAAAAGTCATCATCATCATCATCATCATCATCATCATCATCATCATCATCATCATCAGCATCATCATCATAATCATCATCATCATCATCATCATCATCATCATTATATTTAGATAATCCTATTACCTCTGTCACAGGCCTACCATCTATAGGTCGAGCAAGTCCATCGCAGCGTGGACACTTGTAGCTTGGATCAGGTTTAAGAGGACCCTTGATTCCACTATATTTCTTGTGGACCCAACATGAGCAGCTGGTGCAGAAGATGGAGTTTCTACCTGTGCCACTTCGACAGACAGCACAGGGATACTTTCCTGATCTTCTCAGGGATTCCAGATTCGGACCAGAAATCATTACTTTGGTCTTACCTATGTTGACCCTGAGACCTTTCTCGTCCACGCCTTTCTTCCACTTGGCTACTCTTTCCATCAGCGACTCAAGGGAGGTATCAGAAATTGCCAAATCATCAGCATACAAGAGCTCCCAAGGGCAACTTGCACGGAATTGGAGTGACAGCGCTTCCAGAACAATGACATACAGTAACGGACTCAGTACATATCCTTGATGAACACCAACCTTGACATCAAGCTCATCAATGAAGCCATCACCAATAATAACACGGATTCTTGCATTGGAGTACATGTACTGTACAGTCTTAACACGCCATTCCTCAACACCTAACTTACGCATCGCCCACCAGATTACATTCTTTGGTACTCGGTCAAACGATTTCTCATGGTCAACGAAAGCCAAGTATAGGGCTTTGTTGGTTGCGAAGTGTTTTTCTTGCATTTGTCGTAAGATGAAGATGGCACCAGTAGTTCCTCTGCCTGGCATGAATCCGAACTGCATGTCATCTATTCGAATATGTTGTCTGATCACCTGTTCCATAACTCTCTGCAGAACTTTCATGACTTGATCAGTCAGCTTTAGGCCTCTGTAGTTACTCCTGTTGAGTGCATCACCCTTGCCTTTGTATAGACTGACTAAGTGACTATGTAGCTTTCTTCCCATTCTGTTGGCATACGTCCCTCACGGACAATGGCTTCGAAGCGGTCTCGTATAAGTGCTACACCAGTCTTGCCAGTAGGCTTTATTAACTCTGCCACTGTGCCAGATGGGCATGCAGTTTTACCCGTGGCCATTTTGCTGATAGCTTTCTCAATAATCTCAGCTGTTATTGGGATACTTGGGCCCTTAACAGGAGATCATTTGTGTTCCAGAGGAATTAAAAAAGTGGAACCTGGGGACTTTTCTCGATAACCAGATAAATTTTGTCATGATACTAATTTAAACTGTCAACACCTAATGAATTGATCTTGTTAGTTAACTAATTATTCATGACGATAATTGATTATCAACCAGACTTCGACAGTTGCCTATTAATATGCAAGGGCAAGGGCATAGAATATCACCGAACATCACCGAATATTTTGGATATCTAATTTTAGATAAGTTAACAAGAAAGTTTTCGAGAAAAGTTTCGCGTTATTTATTTTATGTGTTGGCAGTTTATGGCACAAACAGGTCATGTTGACATTTTATTAGGTTTTCTTTTTAACCCATTCCCTTTTAGATTATTTTTAGACCCAACCTCTTTTAAATAAATCTACCGAAAAGGAGCATTAACTATAGAAAAGGAGAATTTTAGAATTGTGTAGTTTTGAAACCATTGTGATAAATAGAGCATTTGTTCCATAGAATGAGTTTTACAGGGACGCAAAAAGCCCCAGTAAGAGAGAACGGAATAAGCCTGCCACTTTCCACTTATTAGATAACTAGTACGTGTGATATTACTGGAAACTTTCCACGAAAGCTAAGTGATAAGTGATGTCAGTTTTGTAATAAAATACTGCACACTATTTTAAATAAAATGGTGTTCTGTTCTGTTCTGCTAAACTCTCGTGCCTCCCCTGTGTCAGTGCAGTTACTCGCATAGTACTCAGAACGGGCCGAGAAAAGTATTTTCTGTTTTCAAATCTAGATCAAATGAATCAGTAAATGAAAAGGGAAGCAGTCTGCAATTGCATTATATCGAATAGTATTTGAAATTATTTCTTAACCTTTAGCCTGCTGAGCAAATTAATTTTACACAACATTTTACCCATTTTATTTTCAAAATTCAAGCTTTAATCAGTATATTATCTGCCAAAATGCAATCAGGGTGTCAAACAGTTTGGATCTTGATGGGACGCCGAGTTACTCGACGTCTCATCTGGATCCAATCTGTTTTCAAAGGTAAGGACTCATCTGCCTACAGCAGGCTAAATGTTAATGTGCGAGAACCAACTATGTATAATACAATTACAAACAGTGTAGAACCAGATCAGAGGCAATCCCTATGCCCAGGATCAGCACTGTTTGTCATACAAGTAATTTCATTCCGTGAATATTTTCGATGACCTTTCTGTTTACTAGTAACTTATATTCAGACCGAGGAGCTATTTTTAAAAAATCAACGTCTAATCAGGGTCTACCATGTTTACCACTCGTAAAAAACCCAACCGAACCCGGGGTTAGCACACATTTTGTTTGAGCCTGAGTCCATAAAACTCAAACTCTGACTAATCATATACTTTAGAATGAACTCAGACTAAAACATAAAAGCGTTATAACCTCGGGGCCAGTATTTGTTCACTGCCGTAGCATATAATGCAATTGTAACCCTTTCCCTTATATAATGTATAAACGCCTTTTCACGCATTCTATAGGAGTCGTTTGGTCAGGGTCTCCTCTGTTTGCTAATATAAGATATGTTTCTTTACTTTCTATAATGGCTACAATGTTCTACCTTCAATATTTGTTTTAACTATTTTGCCCATGAATATTCGGTAGGTATTGAAATTTGGAATAAACATAGAACAGGGAAAGGCTTAACCCATATCCTCCTGAAAAAAGAATGCCCGAGAGTCACTCAGCCTGGAATCTGGCGATGAGACACCGAGTGATTCGGTCTCTCGTCTTGGTACAAGCTATTCGAAATGCTATTCAAGTGGCGCTTAGCGGGCGGAAGGTTAACTCATTCCCTCCGCAACTATTTTAAGACCCAACCTCTTTGAATTAATCTACCGAAAAGGAACATTTAACTATAGAAAAGGAGAATGTTAGAAATGTGTAGTTTTTAAACCAATGTGATAAATAGGGCATTTGCTCCTATGGAGCAAATGCTCTATTTTCCATAATGGTTTCACAAAATGAGTTTTACAGAGACGCAAAAAAAGCATCAGTAGGAGAGAATAGGCTAAATATCTCTCGAAAGGTTATATTAATTAACAATTTCGGCAATAATTTCTAATTGTAGTCTGCAATCTAAGTTTGCTAAAACATTTCTGTACAATAAGTAAATGCAAAGTTCAAATGAATAAACCACCGATATAGAACTAGAGGTTGAGACAAAAGTGAAGTCCCTGATCAGATGCCGCTTTTTCTCTATAAGAGCAGGTACAGTAAAACCCCTCTAATGCGACCACCAAAAAGGGGCATAATTCTGGGTGGCGGAGGCATGTGGTAGCTTAATGCAGGATGAAAGTTATGCAGAAAGCTCCTATAGGAGCTTTCTGCATTACTTTCATCCTGCATTAAGCAGCCACCTGCTTATAAAGACATGATTGTTTTTTTCGTAGAGGAGCTTACTGTATTACATTCACCCTGCATTAATCTACCACCTGTCTTAAATCCACAGAAGTATACATATTTAGGTGGTCGCTGTTGACAGGTTTAACTGTATATTGAAACATCTTTATTAAAAATCAACACAATGCAATGATGTTAGATTTTTACATGATCACAATAAACACATAACAAGACATGAATTAAAAAAAAACATTTTCAACAAAACCTTCAGTCGCTTCTTAACCCATTTGCGCCCAATGGATTCTTCCATGTCTATATATTGAATTGGTCCATTTTTTATCTAATGGACGCCTGGCCTAAATTTTCAATTTAGTTTTGTTTTATATTGAAATTCCTATAAGCAAATAGTGTAGACTCTGATCAGACGCCGTAGTATGCGGCGTCTGATCAGAGTCTACACTGTTTGCCTATGTCCCATATATAAGATCATGGTAACAAATGGATTAATTATTCATTAAGTGATCGAGGTTCTCTTACAGTGTATACAAAAACATGCAAATGTATGCACTAGTAATCCTGTTTTGAATCACTTATTTTCACAACTCACCGATCTTAGAATATGAAATATCTGATCTCATGGAGAGTGTCTTCTTATAAACGCACATCATCTGCCAGTGGCTTCACATATCACTCTAGCACAACTAAACCACTTCACTAGAAAATATACAGGTGCTGGGATTTTTAGACGTTTTATGGAATCTGCTTGTCATTTTAAGCAATAATATATTGCTTATACTGACAGTTGTCAGACAAAGTGTAGATCCTGTTCATTCGTGTTTTAAATATGACGACTGGTCTAGGTCTACACTGTTGTAAATGTAGTGTCGTTTTTCGGCATGGAGAGGCTAAAACAGTTAACCCATTACCTCCTAGACTATTTTTAGACCAAACCTCTTTGAATGAATCTACCGAAAAGGAGCAATTACTAGAGAAAATGAAACTTTAACATTTGTGTAGTTTTGAAATAATTGTAATAAATAGAGCATGTGTCCCTATGAAGCAAATGCTCGTTTTATCCCAGTGGTCCCAAAAATACTTGAATAGAGGAGTCAAAAGGCTTCAGTATAGGAAGACATGGGTTAATTAATACAGCTCACATACTTTATTTAAACTCTTTCCCTGATGAATAGTTATTTAGATATAATGCAATCATTAATATTAAAGATACCGAATTTAATTCTGGCAAATTAACCCTTTCCTCCATAGGCTATTTTAGACCCAACCTCTTTGAATGAATCCACCGAAAAGGAACACTAACTAGAGAAAAGGATTTTTTTATAGAATTTTGTAGTTTGAAACCATTGTGATAAATAGAGCATTTGCTCCCATAGGAGCAAATGCTCTATTCATCACAATGGTTTCAACAGGTGACTTTTACAGAGGCATAGAAAGGCGTATTTATGGAGGAAAGGGTTAACAAGAGAACCTTTGGCGTTGGCAGAAACTGAAGATTCGGTTTTATATATTATTCCATATAAAGAGCACACCCTTATCAAACACTCCTTCTGGAGCTGTCTGGTTTGGGTCTACCCTGTTTACAGATGTGTCCATATATTGAAATACAACGTCAATGTGTTGAAAATCATACGATATTTTCTTTCATATACATTGATGTTCTTTAGAAACCTCTAAATAGCGTAAATCAACTCATTACCTCATAGGCTATTTTTAGACCCAACCTCTTTGAGTTAATCTACCAAAAAGGGGCGTTTACTAGAGAAAAGAAAACAATAGAATTGTGTAATTTTGAAATCAAATTCTCTATTTATCACAATGATTTCAGAAAGTGACTTTTACAGAGGCGTCAAAAGGCGTCAATATGAGGGAATGGGTTAAAATCGTTTCAAGAATTACTCCTTTATTTCTCCAACAAACCCAATGTCACAACATGTTAATATGAATACGCACATGCATCTGTTGCTCTGGGTGTTGTATAAACTTGGTATAACCACAGTAAAACATTTAAGGAATCATGTGATTTCAAACAAGAGACCAAAAGTAAGAAACAGGAAGAACTATTTTGAGTCGGTCACATCACTGTTAAGCTTTAGTATTGTTTAAACCCCATTGGCGGCGGGCCAGAATTATCTGGAAACACCGGATTTGGGGGCGGATAGGTGGGATCAGACAAAGCAGTGTTGTACGAAGGCGGTGGTGGTAAATTTTGACCTCCAGAGAAACCCTGCTGCTGTTGCTGCATTAACAACTGTTGCTGTTGCAGCGTAAGCTGTTGTTGCAATAACAAGTTCTGGGTTCTCATCTGCTCCATCTGCACATTGTTGTTGAACTGTGAAGCGCTCTGATTGGTCTGGATTGTGGTTGTGTTTAGTGACATGACTATGCGGCCTCTCCGTCCCTGCTTCATCTGCACACCGAAGAGCGAACCAAAGGTGCATATAAGATACATGGAAAAAATCGTCGCACACAGGGAAATCAGGCAGCCAGCGATTATAGCGTAAGCCACTTTATGGTTCTCTGCATCGTCTGCATCAGCACTATCATCCCTGTCGTATTCGTTACTATCATAGCTCGTACCGTACACGCCGGCAAATATCAAGCTGATGAAGGTAAGCATGATGGTGAACATCGCAAAAATGTAGTGTCCCATCATCTAAAACGAGATAGAAACGAAGTTATCTAAGTAATGCCTTCAGTTCACCAAGACTCGAATATACAGTAAACCGGCTCTAAATCGACTACTTTATGAATAGACATAGATGTATATATTAAAGCAGATGTTTGCATAATGAAGGTAAAACGTAATACAGTAAGTTCCTGTAGGCTTTCTGCATAACTTTCGCCCTGAATTAAGCTACCACCTGTCTTTATCACCGTTGATCCCCTCGCTCCCCCATCTCTGTCTCTGTATGTCTTTCCCTCACGCTTTTTCACGCTCTCCCCCCCTCCCCACCCCCTTCGTTCTCCGTTTATCCCCCCTCTCTCCCCTCGATATATCCCTCTCTTTAACCATCTCCCTTCCCTACCTCCATCCCTCTCTCCGTCCCTCTCGCTCTCCCTCTCCCTCTCTCTCCTTTTACCTATCTCCGTCCATCTCGCTCTCTGTCCCTCCCCTCTCTATCCATCCAACTCTCTCCCTCCACCCTCCTTAGTCTGGTATATAGACGAAGGAAAATTTGGGCATAGCAGAAACCGTACTCAGATACATATGACAACATAAGCAAACAGACCAGTCCGTGATCAAACGGCTCATATAGCAGCGGTGTGATCTAGATCTACACTGTTTGCAAAAGCGTGAACAGGCGTTTTATGAGGGAACGGATTCAGTTCTGATTTTCGAGTTCATTATTTAAAATATTACACAAAATATCATACGAATGTGCCTGATCAAGCTGAAATATTCATCTCACCAATATGATGAACGGAACCAACATTCTACGCTGGGTCAATGTATCAAATCATCGTCATGTACATGTACACAAGTCTGCCATGGCCAAATACCCCTTCGTTCATATACCAGACTAACATGTCTTCAAACTGATTTTTATGAAGTAATGAATTCTTGTACAGCAGAACCTGTCTTAAGAGGTCATCAAAAAATGTCGAATTATGGGTCTGTAAGGCAGGCGGTAGCTTAATACAGGGCAAAAGTGATACAGACAGCTCCTTTGGGAACTTTCAGCATTACTTTAGCTCTGCATTAAGCATCCGCATACTTTTTAAGACTCCTATGTTTAATAAATGAATGTCTCGTATATACGTTCTATATAACATCTAGGGATACCAAACTTGGTGTGTAAATACATCTTGGACACTGACTTTTGATCATAACAAGCTTGTCTAAAGCATATCTCACATAGCATACAATCTGGAAATATCAAAATTGGTATACAAGTGTATGAATATAGCTTATTATGACCTTGACCTTTTGCATAAATCGTAAAGAAGTTAATCACGGGCATATATCCTATAGGTTACTAACTAGCATATACATTTTTACTGAAATACCAAATTTAGTGCGAGTTCATCTCAGCATTGCCAATTGACATATGTCGCTTCAGGTTAAGGTGCATTTTGCCTTTCAAACTTAATGTTGACCTTTGAAAATAATGATAGAAAAATAACGCTATCGCATAGCTTGAATAATTAAGGGCTACCAACTTTCTTTTTTTAATACTTTTTGAAATTGTCATATACTGGTTCTATGTCATTTTAACCTTGTCATTTGAACTGTATAACATTTTTTTTTATTTTTACAGTATCTCTTTTGAATCATCGCGAGCAGAAAATCCAACGTTAGTGTGTAAATACATATTGGGATGACCGAATGTCGCTACATGTACATTAGACCAACAGTAACCCCCCTCTAAAACGGAATTCTAGTACAAAAGAATTTAAATACTATTAGGCATGTGGCTTCTTAATGCAGGGTGAAAGTCGTACAGAAAGCTCCTAGAGGAGCTTTTCTGTATGACTTTCACCCTGCTTTAAGCAACCAATTGTGTTCAAAACCGGTATTTATACTAAATTTAACGTCTAGTTTAGAGGCGGTTTACTGTATATGATCAGCCAATAGAAAACTACCGCGCATCCAACTTCTCTCTTCTTTGTATCATTCATGTCTTTGTCTCCTCCTTTCACGACAATACATGTGGCTAGCAAGGCAGAAAACATATTCTGAAAATATACATGTGATTGAAGTCAGTGGTGTCTTATACCTTTCCCTCATATAAACGTGTTTTCACGCATTTGCAAACAGAGTAGACCCAGATCAGACGGCTCCTTTAGGAGCCGTCTGATCAGGGTCTGGTCTGTTTGCTAACGAAATTTGACAGATCTCTTTCTCTACTCTCTAAATTAGCTACAATGTTCCACCTTCCATCTTTCATTATAACTATTTTGTCCATGAATATTTAGCTTTTATTGAAATTTGGAATAAACACAGAACGGGGAAGGATTAACGACTTTGCAAATACATGTAGTTTAAATCCAGAATAATAAGAAGGCACTAAGGACATGTACTGTTCGATTAGATCAACCGTCATACTAGTATCTTTATTAGCGTAAAACCAGGATATGTACCGTTTGCCTGGACTAGAAACCAGAAACTTATCAGACATCTCTTTCTAAAGTTGCTTATTTAGATCTACATGTATTATTAGCAAATACATTATATATGAATATATCGACTTATTTATAAGCCCATTGAGTCCCATAAGTCCCATTGAACTTGTGTCGAGTAAATGCAAATAAGAAGTTAAAAACTACAGTAAAGTTCCGCTAATGCGACCACCTAAAAGATATATAATTCTGGGTGCTATATGCAGGTGGTAGCTTAATGCAGGGCAAAAGTAATGCAGAAAGCTTCCTGCATTAAGCAACCATCTGTTTATAAAGGCACCCATGTCTATTCATTAAGTGGCAACATTAGAGGGGTTCTACTGTATTATATTTCAGAGTAAATGTTTAACCCATCGCCTCATATTGACGCCATTTGACGTCTCTGTAAATGTCACGTTTTGAAACCATTACGATAAATAGGGTATTTGCTCCATAGGAGAAACCGCTCTATTTATCACAATTGTTTCAAAACTACACACTTTTTCTTTTCTCTAGTAAATGTTCCTTTTCGGTAGGTTTATTCAAAGAGATTTGGTCTATAAACAGCCTAGTGGGATGGGTTAAAACAATAAACATTCTTGGTAACCATTCAGCTTTGAACAAATCCTTTACTTCAGTTCTTAAATACATTTTGCCAAGTAGTTTGGCTGTGGATGAGGCGAGTATCTGGTCATTTCACCTAGATTCAAGTCGATGTCAATGTTCAAATCACGCCAAAGTTAACGAGCAAACAGGTAAGATGTGTACCATAAATCCCAACAGGTATCCGCCGATGAAGTATGGGGGATCAAAACTGTCATCGCCCTGGGTGAATTGTGTCCCCAGAATGCCGCATATCAACAGGCCAACCCCAACCAGACCCTGGACTGCTGCCAGTCCTTTGTACTTCGTAATCACTTGTTCCCTGCCTGAATGAAAGAAATCATAAAATAACATTTAAATGCACACAGCCAGTATAGCCTACTGTATGATAACGTACAATAACTTAAAAACTACTCTTAAATAGTAGAATATTTCGGTTGATTAAAGATGTTCTGTCCATTACAATTTAAAGGAGCTGTACAGTATTAACATATATTTAACAAATACGGAAAATATGAAATATTCAGAGAATTATAATGTTAGTTGTTCTTTTACATAAGATACACTATGCTGATAACATATCTATTCTAACACATCTCTTCCTGTTTCAACTTGTATTCTACAATGTCTAAACCAATATTTTAATTGCACATTTTAAACATTTCACAGGGTTGTTAGTTAAACATTTAATCCATATACGCCTTTTACTGACTTTGATAACATGGTAGACCCAGACCCTGTAGGAATTGATCAGGGTCTGATGTTTGCTTATGACATAATATACATGTAGATCTGATTCTACAGTTTCTGTCAATGTCTAAACCCCCTGTGTTCAGTTACCATGGTAACAGTTATCTAATAAATATTCACGATGTCATTCTTTCTTACATAAATATTTATAGAGTAAACTGTTAAATGAATTCCAAATTGGAACGTCCGTCTGTCTGAAGAACGCAAACTAAATAAACTAGAGGTTTGTTTTCGTCATAAAAGCAGATGGCTCTCCCATTCATCCTCTTCCAATACTCAAATGTAATGTCTGTAATTTCTGTAATTCCAAGGTTATCAGGGGAAGACAAATAAAACACCCTAGGTGCACAACAACTAATGCTGGTCAACATTCCTGTGAAATTTGTGACTCTAGCCCTAGCGGTTTCAGAGATACGCGCAACACAAAGTTTGCCCAAAGTGATCAATGAGAGACAATTAAAAAATGTCAGATGCACAACACCTCTTGCTGGTCAGCATTCCTGTGAAGTCTGGCGACTCTAGCCGTACTGGTTTCAGAGATACGCGTGACGCAAAGTTTCTCTAATTTTAAGTTGTCATATTAGGGACAATTACTGAACAATAATCATGAGGAAATAATTCAAAAAACCATGTTCACAACAACTCATGCTTGTGAACATTCCTGTGAAGTTTGTTGACTCTAGCCCTACTAGTTTCAGAGATACGCTCAACACAAAGTTTGTTTATTTTTAAGTTATCATATCAAAGGCAATAACTCAACAATTATCAGGGGAAGACAATTAAAAAAAACCAAGTGCACAACAACTCATGCTGGTTAACATTCCTGTGAGGTTTAGTGACTCTACAGGCACGTACCCAGGTGGGGGGCTCGGGGCCCGCCCCGCCCCCCCCCCCCCTCCAGCTGGCTGACAAGATACCACTTTTATTAATGGGTCCTTTTTCATTTTCAACTAATTCTTTAACAAGGCAAGTTTTCTTTAATGATCCCTGGGGGAGATAATCTGTTAGTTCTCTACACAGACAGGCCACCTTTAGCATGTTGTCATGCTGTGAGCCACGCTTGGCCTATTTTGGTATGGACCAATCAGGGGTATCTCCCACGGAGAACACCCGAATTACGTAAACACAAGTTGGTTCCGGTTTTCGCTATCCTGGAGTTTAGCAAATAAAATGTACATGAACCAGTCGTGTCAAAATGCAAATTGCTCAAAAGTACATGTGGCACGTATATTACTCAAGCGAGGAGACAATGTCACAAAATTAAGACGAGGGGTGACGTATCAAGACGCTATATAGCCTAGCTAGCAGTATGCACTTTGATCGATAAGCGTTTTACTTACATTGATCAATAACTAATAATGGAAGAATAACTCCGAACATTCCGAATGACAAAAAGTATGAATGGTTCCTCCCCAGACCGATTGTACTGAATAAACGTTTTTCTTGTTGTTTTTTAACTTAAGATTGAGAATTTTCCTTAAAAAATGGACGAAAAACACACCTTTTACCATTGGGAATATAGCCGAATAAGGGATATAAAATCATCATTAACAAGATGTGTTTGTGAAACACTATGCCCCCTCATATATTTGACCTCTGACCTTGAAGGATGACCTTGACCTTGACATGTCACCCCTCAAAATGTGCAGCCTCATGAGATACACAAGCATGCCAAATATCAAGTCTCTATCTCTACTGGTCCAAAAGTTATGGCCAATGTTAAAGTCGGCGATTTGACCCATATATTTGACCTTTGACCTTGAAGGATGACCTTGACCTTGGCACGTCACCCCTCAAAATGTGCGGCTTTATGAGATACATATGTATGCCAAATATCAAGTCTCTATCTATACTGGTTCAAAAGTTATGACCAATGTTAAAGTTGCTGACAAACAAACAGACAAACAGACAAACAGACAAACAAACAAACAGACAGGGCAAAAACAATATGCCCCCCGACTATCGTCAATGGGGGCATAAAAAGCCCTGAAACTGCTATTGTAAACTAAGATAACATGGAATATCTGTTTCACTGTATACATAAATCTGCTATAACCAGGTGAGCGATTTAGGGCCATCATGACCCTCTTGTTAAACTGTAACATTTTATGCTTGTAGTTTTGATGAGGGTTGTTGAGTGTATATTTACTTGGATATTTTGCTTTTTTATATAATTTGGTAATGTTTTTTTTCCTTTATCCAATCTTTGAAAATAATAGTTTTTAGTAACATTGCATAAAATCAATTAATTTTGAAAATTCAAAAGGATTTTCATTGTGATCAATGAATGAAGGAATTATCAGTTTCTTTTAAAATCAAATATATTTATATAGACAACTGATATACTTATGTTTCTTATATTAATTTATAAATAAAGGTTTTTAAAAAAACAACAACAAAAAAACCGTTTTCTTTATTACTTTTAATTGTGCTCTTGCCAATCTTGGTAGATCAACATGCATGTCACTAAATACAGAAATAATCAGATGCTAGTTCTGAGATGAATATTGCCGAGTCTGTCCGTGGCAAAAAAAACTTTAATCACGATCAGATATGTTTGTCCGTCTGTCAATGGCAAAAAAACTTTAATCATGATCATATGTCTTTCGATCTGCCTGTCTGTCAATGGCAAAAATCCTTAGTCATTATCACATGTCTGCCTGTCATTGGCAAAAAAGCTTTAACCAAGATCACGTCTGTCTGTCAATGGAAAAATATCATGACCACATCATGATATGCCCGTCTGTCTGTCAGTTCAATGGCACAAAACTTTAGCCTTGATCACAACTTTGTGTTAGGATAATGTACATGTATATGAAGTCCATACATTGAAACATTTGTGGTCATTCATTATGCTTTAGGTCTATACGTTGAAACCCAGGTGTAAGGAGCCGATATCCTATATTATAACATAAAATTATATCTTGATAGGGTGATTCAGATAGCAGGAAAATGCACCATTCAATGCGGTATACCAAAACATTTCGGCTACCGAGAGGGGACACCCCTCCCGTACCCTCCCAAACTGGGCACCCCCAGCCAGAATTTTCTGGGTACGGCCCTGCTCTAACCCTAGCAGTGTCAGAGATACACGCGACACAATTTCTAAATTTAAGCCATCAGCAAATAACTCCAAAGTTGGCAGGGGGACAATTAAAAAAGACCCACGTGCACAACAACTTATGCTGGTGAACATATCCTGTGAAAGTATGTTGACTCTAGCCCTGTTGGTTTTAGAGATACGCGCGACACAATGTTTGTCTATTTTTAAGTTATCATATCAGGGGCAATAACTCAACAATGCTGTAGTTACCCATAAAAGCCAAATTATGACGCTTTCTGCTAAACTTTTGCTATACATTCAGTTACCACCTGTTTACAAGGCCCAGTTGTTTGGTGGTCGTATCAGAGAGGTTTTGTTGTATCTATTTATAGTTGCTGGGGATGCTCTGGTTGATTGTGTGTGCTGAATCGACAACCAGGCAGTGCAAACTGTAGACAGACGGTTCCTGACCTGGGTCTATTTTGTTTGCATTTTTTCCATTATTGGGACACTCGGCATAAATGAACTTAGGTTTTACAAGTATGACCTCACTCACATAGTACAATGACAATTAATATTTTTATGACATCTACTGATGTTGTTATTTATGCCAGCAGTTGTTCGCCGTCAGAATAAATGTTCATATGCTGTTTCTTCAGCATTGAAATAAAGTCATTAGATACAGATATGCCTCTTTTGACAACGCATATTGCATCCGGATTCTGAGTAACTCTTATCAGGATCGTTCGACGTTCTGTTCTGATCTTATTCATCAATTAAAGAATAAAACTCATTTGAATCATAAAGCATAGTGTTATAGATAAAGAATAAAGCATATTTGAATAATAAAACACAATATTACAGATGAAAATAAAGTTCGTTTCAGTAATAAAGCACATTGTTATAGATAAAGGTGAGTAATAAAGCACACTTCTTATACATAAAGGTGGGTAATAAAGCACAGTGTTAGTAGATAAAGGTGAGTAATAAAGCACAGTGCTATAAATTAAGGTGAGTAATAAAGCACAGTGTTAGTAGATAAAGGTGAGTAATAAAGCACAGTGTTAGTAGATAAAGGTGAATAATAAAGCACAGTGTTAGTAGATAAAGGTGAATAATAAAGCACAGTGCTATACACAAAGATGAGTAATACAGTACAGTGCTGTAAATAAAGCTGAGTAATACAGCACAGTACTATAAATAAAGTTAAGTAATACAGCACAGTGCTGTAAATAAAGCTGAGTAATAAAGCACAGTGCTATAAATTAAGGTGAGTAATAAAGCACAGTGCTATAAATTAAGGTGAGTAATAACGCACAGTGCTATAAATAAGGGTGAGTATTCGAATACTAAAATTACCATTTCTCAACCAAACACTATTTTCATCTACACAGTGATATACATGTACAGTAAACTCCATCTAATGCGACCAGCAAAAAAGGGCATACTTCACATTGGCAAAGGTAGGTGGTAGCTTAATGCAGGACGAAAGTTGTGCAGAAAGCTCCTATTGGATCTTTCTGCATATCTTTCGTCCTGCGTTAAACTACCACCTGCTTATAAAGACGGTCTTATTCATTAAGTGGTCGCCTTAGAGGGGTTTTACTATATATAGTAAGAGTGAAATTTCATTTCAAGACAACAAAATAGTAACGCCATTATGACGTATGCGCAGGATTATCCAACATTGTTCAATATAGCATTTCTTACATTTAAGGATTCGTCGATAAACTTGACATACATTGATTTATTGATAATCAATATTCTATCGATTGATCTTAACAAATGAATAGAGATTGTCGTTGTGAAGAATAATCAATACAACAGAAACGATTACAGTTGAACTTCGATATCTCGAACTCGGATAAGTTTTAATGCAGGTTTAAGTAATGTTGAAAGCTCCTACAGGAGCTTTCAGCATTACTTTAGACCTGCATTAAGCTGTGAACTAAAGAAATTATGTAGATCAGAAATCGGATAAATCGAAATCCTGTAATCTCGAACTAATTTTTTGGTCCCTTGCAGTTCGAGATATCGAAGGTCAACTGTATAAACAGCGGCATGTATATAAATCAGTTTAATCTAATTGATATTTTATTTGATGAATATTCATGTAAGAAAATAGCGTCCGTATGAATATTAATTAGATTATTTTTGATAATGGTATATGAACACGGGGACTTTGACAATTGAAACTGATGAGTCGGGCATGTTTTATTATAATATAAGCAACCAGAGCAGACCCTGATCAGACAGCTGTTACTGTAGCTGTCTGATCTGACCATATCATGTTTGCAAATGCTTAAATGTGCGTCTGTATTAACCCTTCGCTTGCTGAATTTTAAAACACATTTCTCCTTCTTTACCCATGCCCTGTTGTATAATTACATAATTTTATATCTCCACTGTGTACAAGTATTTCGCTGTGCAATCACTGCTGTGAAGTGCATTGGTTGCACACTCAACTTGTAAACAGTGCAGTCCCAGATGAGACAGCTCCTGCAGGAGCTGTCTCATCTGGGTCTTCACTTTTTACAGGTAGGTATATTGACGTGAATAGCAAGCGAAGGGTTAAGCAAAGTCTTATTCAAAATCTTCATTTGATAGATAAGTCAAATATTAAAGAGAACCTATAAACTCGATATACAGGATGTCCCAAAAAGAATGGAACCCTGGATCAAATGTGTATTTTAACCAATGTAATCGGACACTATTAAAATTTCAATATTTACTTTTGTCGATATGTCATTTGTGCATATTTCTGCCAAATTTCTCTTAAAAATATGCATTGGTTTTAAAGATATGAGTATTTTAATGAATGCACCTAAACTATGTTTTAACACGATATGCGTACAGTGCATAGTCCATGCCTATATCAAGTTAAAAACGGAGTTGTGGGTGCTTTCGGTTAAATGCTGATATCTTTAAAAACAATGAATAGGTTTAGACAAATTTAGACAAGATATGGCAAAACGTTGTCTCTACTAAGCTACTGATAGGTTGTCAAACAATGTAATTCAGCATTCAAACGGTTGAGATTATTTGATGATCACACCATATACATACTATCACTATCCGATGACATCTTATCCTGTCGGCTAAACCATTGCACATAAATAGTTTTTGTAGACAAACCGAAACTCCGAATCCGAGATTTAACAGTGACACAATGAGATACTTCCCTAGACTGTGTTATAATTAACCATTCTCGTGCTGAATTTTAAAATACACTTCTTCTTCTTTACCCATGCCCTGTTGGCCCTGTTGTATTACATATATCTTCACTGTGTACAAGTGTTTCGCTATACAATCACTGCTGTGGGGTGCACTGGTTGCACAATCAATTTGTAAATAGTGCAGACCCAGATCCTGCAGGAGCTGTCTCATCTGGGTCTTCACTTTTTACAGGTAGGCATATTGACGTGAATAGCAAGCAAAGGGTTAAACTGTTTCTGATTATTGCCAATCTTAAGCGAGCTCTAAAACAATATATAGTCACGACCGACTGGTTTTTAAATAGATTTGAATGATATATTCGTTTGTCTATTACTAGAAATACATACCTTGAACAAGGTACGTCACTGGGACAGAAAAAGTAATGAACTGTTGTCTGCTTAACCATTTTCTTGTCAAATGTTCATGTAAGAAATATTGACATCATGAATATTTATTAGCTGATTATTTTATTCATGGTATTAGTAGAACTTGAAGTCGGATCTATTAACGGAACAGACTCTGGTCGGACGGCTTCTACAGGAGCCGTTGAATCTGTGTCTAGGCTACTTTGTTTGCAAATGTGTGAAAAGACATTTGTATGAAGAAAAGGCTTATGCAATTAGTCTCTCTTCTTACAGAGATCAAACAATGACAAACAACCTATTGTAGTTTTTTACGGGGCATTGTCTTTGATCCTGACGTATCAGTACTAGTTGAAACTTGTCTCCTACATGTATGCTTATATTATGCTGTGTGTATTTTCAATACACATGTTTATATACATGTACTTACTTAATTACATGTATTTTTGTTTTTCAGTGTCGGTTTGAAAAGGATCCTCTTCGATGAAATCATTGTTTCTCTCTTCTATGTATTACTTAGAGTGGTTTTAAGTTTCTTTAAATCTGACCAATATTTACCAATTTTATTTATTTTTTAATATTTGGAGCACCAACTATTTACGCTGGTATAAAGTTCCATTCTTTAACCATTTCCCTTTTCTATATCTATTCCAATTTCAATACCTACTGAATAGTCATGAAAGAAATATAAAAGGTGGAACATTGTAGTTATTTTAGAAATTAAAAGCAACAACAACAACAGATCTTTCAAATTCCACTAGAAATCAGAGCAGACCCTGATCAGACGGCTCCTATAGAAACTGGTCTAGCACATTTATATGAAAGAAAGGGTTAATTGACCTATTGACAATTGAGGTTTTCCTGAATTCCTTTTTTCCACCTTTGAAATAATGTTTTCTTGAAGTCTGCCAATTATTTGATCTTGCCGTTATGTATACACGCTTTAGATATATCATCATATTTTCGCCACTTTGCACAGTATGATCATAGTCCCCTGTTTCTCCTCAGATTAAAGTGTTCGGACTCATTTTCAGCATTTCTGCGTATGGGATAATTTAACACTGCAGACTAAATGTCAAATATAGTAGGGGACATTTTTCGAAATTTTGTTACCTGGTTTACAATGACAGGATACTTTCAGATAACGAAGAGTATGACTTAATCAAATTAAGAAGGGTGGCAGCATTGTGGTACAATAATAAAGCACAGAAATTTGAGTTTCCATGGCAACGGCTATGTCGTAGAAATAAAATAAATATCATACACAAAGATCTCTTAATATCTTTTTAACTAATGAAGGAATTTTTATATAACTTTATGATTAAATGACTAATATCAAGGCAATATTAAAAATATAAGTTTCAATTGATTCTCTATAAGGTCAATGTCATGGTTAGGGGTCAAAGGTCAAATTTGAGCTTTTTTCTTTGTTTCAAGACCTTTTCGTTCTACAATTTTACATTAACATTGGTATATTTAAGTAAAGCTTGGCACAGATATTCATTAAAAAAGGAGGTTTGCCAATGTCAATATCGCAAGTAGAGGTCAAATGTCACATTTAAGAAGTCAAAGGTCAAATTTGTACTTTTTGTGCAATGTCAGTACATTTTTCCATGTATGTGATGTATTTTTGTAATAAATATGCACATGCACCTTACGAAGTCAATATCTTATACCAAGGAAGTTGGTACATATTGTCAATGTCAAGGTCGCAAGTAGAGGTCAAAAGTCACGTTGCCAAATTTGTACTTTTTGTGCATTTCAGTCAATTTTTTCTACCTATGTGATGTATATTGTAATTAATGTGCACACCATACTAAGACAATATCCTCTACAATGGACTTGGTACATAAAATCAAGGCAATTGGAAGGTCAAAGGTTAAACTTGAGAACTATTTTCTTAACCTAACATAAATATTGCGTAGATCAAGGAAGAGACATAAATATAATGGTTATACACAACAGTTTAATGATATATTATTTTAGATCAATAAATTGTGCCTTATAAACTCTTCTTTCAGCATTTCAGATAATATCATCATAATTAGTTTGCGCCTTGTTAACGTTTGCTAGATCACAATTTTCTCAGAAATATCAACTAAGTGGTGTTTTTTCAATTTCATTAATAACTATGACAGAGCACATATTATCGAAAAAGTGCTGTAAACATAATGTTAAATATCACAAATGATTTAAAAATCATTATCACCGCCATTCAAAATCACTATCACCGACATTCAAAATCATTTTCAGACAATCAAACTCATCATCACATACATTCAAAATTGTAACAATAACAGGGTACATGTATCAATATCTTAATAGTGGCATTATTATGCTTCCCCCCCCCATTAAAGAGGAGTCATGTTTTTATTTTTCATTGTCTGTTGGTTTGTTGGTTGTTTTGTTCCCAACATGAACGTTGGCGACAATTTTGTAGCTATTGCACATACATACTTCAAACTTAGCATGCATATGCAACTTATAGAGACAAAAATATTTAGGGGGTGACATATCAAGATCAAGTTCATATATCAAGGTCAAATGTCAAATTACTGGTCAAATTTTGAATGGCGATAAATTTGTCACCATTCAAAATACATCCCTCATGCCATGCAATTGAAACTTATGGAGGCGAGCGTTTTAGTGGTGACTTTTTAAGGTCAATGTCATACATTATTGTCAAGTGTCAAATTACGGGTCAAATTTAGATTGGTGATAATTTTGTCGTCTTCAACATACATCCTTCAAACTTGGCATGCATATGAAACTTATGGAGGCGAACATATTTAGGGGTGACCTATTAAAGTAAAGGTCATACTACAAAATCGGGGACATTGTGTTTCGTTGTTTTTAAATCACAACGTGTGTATACCACAGACATTATTTACAACATGTATACACATTACATTTGTCACAGAATATGTCAGTAGACTGTATTTTATTTGAAAAAGTACAATAACAATTGTTTTTACAGCATATGGGAACTAAAAGTTTTCCTTGAAAACTAAGCTTGGTTTGTAAAAATGTTCATTTAAAATCATCTCTGTTTTGAAACACCAAGAACGAAATTGATTTCAGACCAAATCAGCAAACCACTGTCAATATAGATCTTATAATGTATCAGTAGTCACATTCATTCATTGAATATCGCAAAGTTGATTGTGGCAAAATACAACTGAGCTATCACTAACGGTGATTATTACAAATAGAGATATCACTAAAGGTGAGTATTACCTCTGCCCGCCACCATGTCACAAGATACACTGACTTCAGTACAAGCGGCAATAGCTCAATAATCCTTTCATCCACTTAAATTGCTTATGAAAAGTAACAAAGGGGAATAAATCCCTCAAAAAAGAACTTAGAGTTATAGCCCTTGATGACTGCACGTCTTCTCACCACCCTCTTTCCATATATAAAGTTTCACATTTGTTTCTACAATACTTGACAAGTTCTGCTCCGGACAAAAACTTGCTTCTAAAGAGTAACTATGGCAAAAAACTCCCTCAAAAATGAATTTAGAATTACAACCCTTATTGGCTGCACATTCTCTCATCACCCTCTATCCACATAATTATGAAGTTTCACAGTCGTGCCTATAATACGTTTGGAGTAATGCTCCGGATGGACGGACGGAAGGACGGATGGACACACGCGATTCCAATATATTCTAAAGAAGTGGGGGTATAATTACATAATTATTTGTCCATGTCAGTTTATTGCATACTTAAGCAGCTCATAACTATTGAAAATCCAAGTATTTCCATAAGTTTCGTGCGTTCAAATATCACACGAATACTGACAGCTAGCTGAGCATTGCAGAATCGCTTCGTACACGAGCCTCAATTGGTTTTACATGCGCACAGTGTAAGCTTCTGAAATCCCTTCACGACAAAGGGCTTGTCTGTCCCCAATGTATGAGGGTGGACTTGCCAACCGAACAGAGCTCAGGTCATGGAAAATCAGTTTGGAAATTCAGAAATAAATACCAAATGCTGTCACTGTTTCAGCTACTTTGGTAGAGTCACTAAATGATAATTCCCATCAACTTACATGTATTTCGAAATCTGACCATCGGTTTGTAGAAATATATTCTGAAAGTGGGAGATTCTTCGAAAGCATAAGTAGTAATGCGAAAGGAGAAAACTGCAGACTCGGTTTTATTGAGTCTGTTCGTGACTAGTTATTAAAAATACAACACTACTCACGCCCCCTAGCACCGGCTAAAGCAGTATTCAAATTTTCAAAACTGATAACATAAAAAGTAATGATCCCAAGGGACCAGTAAGTATAATAACACTGAACATTTAAATGTTTTTTTATTGTCATGGCAACCAGATTTCCGCATGGTTTCAAACCTATTTAGCTAGTTTTGAAGGTGGTTACCTAATGATTATTTTAATCAAATTATTCTGAAGTCAGACCATTGGTTTTTGTGAAGGGGATATTTAAAATTTTGCTATGTTTTCTATGCAGACAAACAGGCCCCGTCCCTAAGCGGCCATGTTGTTCTAGATATTGTCATGATGTTAGCTATTTGGGAAGATAGTCACCTAATGATTATTCCCATCAAATTATTTTAAAATCTGACAACCGGTTTCGGAGAAAAAGAGGTTAAATTTTTTTTTGGTTGCCATGGCAACCAGAGTTTTACATGGATCCGCATTTTATTAGCTAGTTAGACAAAGAATCACTCAAAGACCATTCTTGGAAAGTTCCATTATATTTAACAATAAAATTTTAGAGGAGTAGTCACTTGAAATAAAATATTGACGACAGACGACACACAATGGACGACGCCTGACATACGGCACATGATGATCACACAGCTCGCCTTGGCACGTTGTTTCAGGTGAGCTACAAATGGACAGCCTTTTTGAATCGACTTGTTTGTTTGATACAATGATTGAAAGATCGAAAAAAATGTAAATAATTTGAAAATATTTTGCAAAAATCACTAAAAATAGTTCTTTTATAGCCGTTGCCATGGTAACAAAGGATGTGTTTACTGTTAATTTGTAAATAAAATGTTCCAACAATAATCACATGGAAGACCACAGCAATACTTTATACAAATAACAAGAAAGACTTTATAATTCACTAGAAAATGTTTATTTCAGAACCACAAATGAATTCCATATCATTTTAAGAATATTTTGGTCGCCATGGCAACCAGATCTGTGTCCCAGAATGTGAACATAATATTTGCGTAATTTTGTAAGTAAATAGCAAGGTCTTACAATTACTCATTGTTTAGACATTTAGAAAAAAAAATAAGAATTTGTTTTCAAAAAAGTGAAAAACTGGGCAAAATTACATACGTTATTGCCATAGTAACCAGTCATTAAGGAAACAATTATTTTAATTTAATTTCAAATCAACACTAGCCATCTCTCATTTCCAAAGAGTAAACAATGGGGACATATTTACGTCCATAAGCAAACTGGCAGTCCTTTTAAATTCTGTACATGTATATAATTTTGAAGCGTGTTGCTATGGAAACCACGATTTCCATCAGAATATTATTGGGAATGTTCTGCCACCCTTCTAAAAATGTTAGGTAAGGTGTTAAGTTTATATATGTAAAATATGGAGTAATTGTAAATCAGGTAACAAAATCGGCCAAAATCAGGCTTTTTGTCCCCTACTAATAGCATACAACACACATACAAAATTACAGACTGTGTTTCTGCTTTAAAGTTTGTAAGGTGTCAATCCATCGCTGTTTCATACTTCATAGAATAGTAATCCAAGCCTCTCATATTTTCGACGAATACATTTACCATATATGAAGACAGTCATGTGAGAAAGCCTACTAGATGGCTTGCAGCTGGTCGTTGGTTCTTGCTGTGTGTCCTCATTGCACGGAACAGTGTAATTTGCAAAACCTCTTGTATTGGGTCTTCCCCCACCTGTAATTAGCTGGACGTGGCGATATGGCTGAAATGCAGCTATTTTAGCGACATAAAGCCAGATTCAAACAAAAACAAACAAGTCATAAATATAAACAATATTGGATACAAAACATAGCTCCAAGAAATGTAGAATATTGTGTTAACTCTCTCGCTGTCAATCTCGCATATGTGATTGCCTATGCAAGCAGTTTGGATCCAGATGAGACGTCGAGTAACTCGGTGTCTCATCAGGATCCAAACTGTTTGTTACTGTGACTGTTTCTTGAAATAAAAATGAAAACATAAAAATGGAAAATTGTAGCAGACGACAAAGTTTGCAGACGACAGAATTTGGCAGCGACAGAGTCAATGGACGTGTAAAACGTGTCCATGGTGAGATTGTAACAATGCTGAATAAAAGTGGTGCGGTTACAGCAAGGTCTCTTATGTAACCATAAGTCTTGAAACAAAAAAGTAACAAAAACGAAGGAAACAATTTGAACTGGAAGGCACTGTCTTTCCAAGTTTTAGTATTGTTTAAACCCCGTCGGTGGATCAGGAGCACTTGGAAATGCTGGATTTGGTGGCGGATAGGAGGGATCAGACAAAACAGAGTTATACGAAGGAGGTGGTGGTAACGGTTGTCCTCCAGAGAAACCTTGCTGCTGTTGCTGCATTAACAACTGCTGTTGCTGCAGTGTAAGCTGTTGTTGCAGTAACAAGTTCTGGGTTCTCAGCTGCTCCATCTGTGCAGTGTTGTTGGTCTGTGTAGAGAAAGTGCTCGGATTGGTGTGAACTGTGTTTGTGTTCAAGTTGATGACCATGCGGCCTCTGCGACCACGCGTCATGTTCACACCGAAGAGAGTTCCAAAGGTGCATAAAAGATACATGGAAAAAATCGTCGCAAACAGGGATGCTATGCAGCAAGCGATTATAGCGTAGGCAACGTAATGGTTCTTTGAATCGTCTTTGTCCTCGTCATCATTCGTATCGTATTCATCACTGTCATAGCTTGTACCGAATATACCGGCAAATATCAAACTGATGAAACATAGCATGATGCTGAACATCGCCAACATGTAGTGTCCCGTCATCTAAAAGCAAGACAAATAAACACACATGAACTGATTTTATACCAAGAGCGACTATACAATGTAACGTTGCCATGCCAACGCATGCTTAACTCATTACCTCATAGGCTAATTTTAGATACAACCTCTTTGAATAAATTTACCGGAAAAGAGCATTGACTAGAGAAAGGGAAACTTTTTAGAATTTTGTAGTTTGAAACCAATGGTTTAACAAAGTGACTTTTACAGAGTCGTCAAAAGTCGTCAATATGAGGGAATGGGTTAAGTACGTTAGTAAATAGTATACTTCGAGATCAGCACATAACCAGTAACCATGGGTAACGGTGTTTTGACAATAACAGTAAACTCCGTCCAAAGCTACCACCAAAGAGAGCTCCAGTTCTGGGTTTTAACCCTTTCGCTGACAATGTCGCATCTGTGATTACCTATGCTATCAGTTTGGATCCAGATGAGACGCCGTGTAACTTGTCTCATCTGGATCCAAACTGTTTGTTACTGTGACTGTTTCTTTAAACAAAATGAGGGGAAAGAAAAGTGGAAAATTGTAGCCGATGACAAAGTTTGCAGACGACACAATTTGGCGACGAAAGAGTTAAAGATAGACAGTCATTAAAAGCAGAGAACTCCTACATGATTTTCATGTATTATTTTCGTCCTACATCGAGCAACCATCTGCTTTTATAGACATCTATGTTCATTCATAAAGTGATCAGTTTAGATGGGTTTTCTGTACTAGATATAAAACAATCAATAACAAAATCAGGCGCGGTTTAGTCCTAGTATTAATTTACAGTTATTATGTTATACACAGACATATAGATACAGAGACTTATACGTACACAGACATACACATGCACAGACATATACATACAGAAAGATACACACACGTACAAATACACACAGAGACCTATACATACAGAGACAAATGAGCATTCACAGATATATACACACATAAATATACATACAGATACATATACATACAGAGACATGCATGTTTGAGACATAAACATACAGATACTTATTAGTACACATACATATACGTACAGAGACATATACATGTACATAAATTAAGATAAACACAAGAAATATGATACAGATACATATACATACAGAGACATAAAAATACATAAAAAGACATATACATACAGAGACATGTACATATAGAAATAAATACTTACACAGACGTATATATACACAGACATACATGCACAGACATAATTATACATACACAGATATATAAAGCGACATATACATACAGTGACACATATACATACAGAGACATATATATACATATGTATACAAACAGACTATTACAGAGACATAATATTATTTACATGTATACACACACATATACCTACAGAGACATATACATACACATATCTATACGTACGTATACATACAGAGACATAAACATACACAGACATATACGTACACAGACATTATAGTGGATGTTTCGAGTGAAAATTATTAAGAGTCGTCCCGAAATAGGATTTGGTTGAGAAATGACGATGTTATAATTTGAATACACATGTTCATCTATTGTTGTGTATATTAGATCTATAAGAACCCTATAATAGTCACTTACCGCACATCCTACTTCTCTTTTATTGGTATCAGACAATTCTTTATCTCCTCCTTTCACGACAATGCACGAGGCAAGCATGGCAGAACCCAGGTTCTGTAAAATATGTAAGAGTTTTGAAGGAAATTGTATCTAATACTCATTCAGAGTAAACTTTCCCCCATTTTTCTTAGAGAGTGCATACAGCAAAACCCCGTTAGCGCGACCATCAAAAATAAGTCTACTTTCTAGATCACCGAGGCTGGTGGTATTTTATGCAGGACGAAAGTATTTATGCCAAATGCTCCTATCGGAGATTTCTGCATTACTTTCGTCCTGCATGAAGCAACCACCTGTTTCTAAAGACGTCCATGTTTAATCATTTGGCGGTCGCTTTACAGAGGTTCAATTGTAGTTACAATACTAGTATAACATTAATACTAGCATAGTTACAATACCAGTATAGCTACAATACCAACATAGTATCAATACCAGCATGGTTACAATACCAGCATAGTTACAATACCACCGTAGTATCGATACCAGCATAGTTACAATACCAGCATAGTATCAATACCAACGTAGTTACAATACCATCGTATTATCAATACCAGCATAGTTACAATACCATCGTATTACCAATACCAGCATAGTATCAATACCAGCATAGTTACAATCTGATTTAAAAAGGGCAATAGTTCTGTCAAAATGCCTGACATGGTTATATACTCCTGCCTGTAGATGAAGCTTGTGATGGTGAACAAAAGTGCAAGGTTTCAAAACTTTAGCTCAAAGGGTTATGTAAATAAGTGGACTTAACCAGGTTTTCAGGCAGACAGACAGACCAACCGACCGACACCTTGACTCCTATATATCCCCCTCAAAGTTCGAATGCGGGGGTATAATGACTTCTATAAAGAAGTCTAGTTCTGGGCCGTTAAGGCAGGTCGTAGCTTAATGCATGATAAAAGAAATACAGAAAATAAACTTACTGTACTACATTTTTCCTGCATTAAGCAAGCACGTGTTTTAACCGTGCCATATATACTTTAACCCCAACTGTACTGACCATGACTTAATTAACCCTTTCCTTCATATAAACGTGTTTTCACGCATTTGCAAACAGAGTAGACCCAGATCAGACGGCTCTTAGAGGAGTCGTCTGATCAGGGTCTGCTCTGCTTGCTGATAGAATTTGATAGATCTGTTTCTCTGCTTTCTAAACTGTCTACAATATTCCAACTTCCATATGCCATTATAACTAGTATGTCCATGAATATTCAGTAGGTAATGAAATTTGGAGTAAATGTAGAACAGGGAAAGAGTTAAGCAAACAGAGAAGTTCTGGGTCTACTCTGTCTGCAAATGCGTGAACTCGTTTATTTGAGCGAAAGGGTAAAACACATATAATTAGAGAAAATGATAAGGAAATTAAAGGCTTACCATAATTCCCAAAAGGTATCCGCCGATAAAGTAAGGAGGGCCAATATAGTCATCGCCCTGTGTGAAACTCGTCCCCAGGATCCCGCATAGCAACAGGCCAGCCCCAAGCACACCTTGGACAGCTGCAAGTGCCTTGTACTTCGTAATTACTTGTTCTCTGGCTGAATGAAAGAAATACAATATTGTCTGCTCGCATTTGGATCTGGAACAATTTAGACTAGATCTGGGTCCATGCTTATAAAGCTTTTAGATGAGTCTGAGATTCGTTCTCAAGCTTTTGATTGGTCAGATTTGATTTCTCAAGCTTTTGATTGGTCACCAAAAACTTGAGAACGAAATCAGACTAAACTGAACGTTTTATAAGCATGGGCCCTGCTTCTGATTAGTTCAAGCGTTTGTGAAATTATGGACGGAGTGTCAAATAGTTTTGATCCCGATGGGACGCCGAGTTACTCAGAGTCTCACATGGATTTCTAAAAGATGTTTGGAAATATGAGTTTTGTCGTGGACAGCGGTATAAGGGTAAATATATATTATATATACTGGCTAACCATTGTCTGTTGCATAACCCATTCCCCCATAGGATATTTTAGACACAACCTCTTTGAATGAATCTACCGAAAAGGAACGTTAACTAGAATTGTTTTTTAGAATTTTCTAGTTTGAAACCATTGTGATAAATAGAGCAATTGTTCCTATCGTTTGAATTGCAAATGCTCTATTTATCACAATGGTCTCAAGAAGTGACTGTTACAAAGACACAGAAAGGTGTATTTATGGAGGAAAGTGATAAAAAATAGATTTAACCCTTCGCTTGCTAATCGCGTCAATATACCTGTAATAGTGAAGACCAAGATGCTCATATAGGAGCGTTCTGATTTACCTTCACCTCGCTTTAAGCAACCACCTGACCAAAAAACGAACGAATTAACACAATTTAGTGGTCGTTATAAAGAGGTTTTACTGTAGTTCCATAAGCAAACTGAGCAGACCCTGATGAGACGGCTTCTACAGAAGTCATCTGATGTGGGTCTACTGTGTTTGCAAATGAGCTCTTAAGTCGTCTATATGGTGTGTGTTTAGCGTATTTTCAACGACTATGTAAACATGCCTTCACGAAAGACATAAAACTATGTGCAATTGATCTCAAAATGTTTACAGAAATAACAAATAAGTATACAGTAAAACCTCTATAAACTGGAATCCTAGTACAGAAGAGTTTAGATACTTTTAGGCTGGTGACAGCTTAATGCAGGGTGAAAGTCTTGCAAAAGCTCCTAGAGGAGTTTTCTGCATAACTTTCACCCTGCATAAAGCTGCTACCTGTCTACAATACCGATATCTATACTAAATTGAATGTCTGGTTTAGACAGGTTTTACTGAGCGCACACACACGCACGCCCCCACTGATATTTATTGTGTCTCTTATACAACTCGCGTGCTTACCAAGGTGGTACATTACTTGTAACTCCATCCTTTGACGCGGTCCTAAGAGTTAGTTACATATATAAATATACGAGTCTCATCATCATCATCATCATTACCCAACCTCTTTGAATTAATCTACCGAAAGAAGCAGTAACTATAGAAAAGTAGATTTTTAGAATTACGTCCTTTTGAAACCATTGTGACAAATATAGCATTTGCTCTATTTGTAACAATGATTTCAAAATGTGACTTTTACAGATGCGCCAAAATGCATCACTAGGAGGGAATATGTTAAATGCGCTGTATTTATTCACTTACATCCAATTCAATAACCTTTTCCCTGCTCTATGTTTATTCCAAATTAAGATAGGCCTACCTGCTAAATATTCAGGGACAAAATAACTATAAAACGAAATGTGGAAGGTGGAAAATTGTAGCCATATTAGAAAATAAAGAAACAGAACTTTCAAATTCAATTAACAAACAGAGCAGACCTTGATCAGACAGCTCCTGTAGGAGCGGTCTGGTCTGGGACTTCTCTGTTTGCAACTGCGTGAAAACACGTTTATATGTAGGAAGTGATTATGAGAGTGACATACAGGTTGGATTCTGATAAGACGCCGAGTTACTCGGCCTCGCATCTGAATCTAAACTACATGTACATGTATATGCAAAAGTTACAAACACCTACTTTTCTCATGCCAGAATAAATGATATTATTATCATGAACACTGACATGTTTGGTCATGACAGAAACTCGTAGTTCCATAGGAAAACAGACCAGACCCTGTTCAGAAGACTCTTACAGGAACCTCTGATCCTAGTCTATTCTGTTTGCAAAGGGGGGAAGCCTATATGACGGAAATGTTTAACCCTTTCCTTCATATGCTGTTTTTAAACCCAATCTCTTTGGATAAATCTACCGAAAAGGAGCATTAACTAGAGAAAAGGAAACGTTTAGAATTGTGCAGTTTTTAAACCATTTTGATAAATAGAGCATTTGTTCCTATAGGAGCAAATGTTCTATTTATCACAATGGTTTTCATAAAGTGACTTTTACAGAGGTATAGAAAGGCGTAATTATGGAGGAAATGGTTAAAATGTGTACACATTAAGATACAAAATCTTACAGTAAGAATAGGCATGATGGTAATTGTTCTACAGCTTTTTGGGTGTTTATCATATTCTTAAAGACTATGTAAACATTTCTTCATGAAACACTGTGTTTAATTTATCTCAAAACTTATATAGAAATAGGTACATGCACACTGATATTTATACTGGCTCTTATAAATACTAGTGTGCTTACCAAGATGGTACATTACTTGTAACTCCATCCTTTCACGCGTCCCCTGAAGAGGTGGTTACACATATACGAGTTCCATCATGTGTTAACCCTTAGCCTGTCACATATATTCACCCTCTATGAATATTAATTAGGCAAATCTTTACAAACATAAACGGTTATATTCAGATGATTTCCTAGTCAAAATGATAGAGCATGCATGCATGGATTTTCCATGGCAAACAGCGCAGACCCATATGAGAGAGCTCGTATAGGAGCTCTCTCATCTGGGTCTACACTGTTTGCAAATGCAACAATAGTTGTGACTGACAGGATATATTTTAACCCTTAGCCGAGACAATACAATGTCTGCTCAACAAACTCTTATGTGTTGTATTGTTTCACGTACCTCGGCCTCCTTAACCCTTTCCCGGTTCTATGTTTATTCCCAATTTAGATACCTGCTGAATATTCATGGACAAAATGAACTATAACGAAATACGAAAAGTGGAAACTTTTACCCGTTTTAGAAAATAACGGAACAGATCTTTTAAATTCCATTAGCAAACAGAGCAGACCCTGACCAGACGTCTCCTGTAGGAGCCGTCTGATCTGGGTCTTCTCGTTTTGAAATGTTTATATATGTAGGAAGTGAGTATGTGAGTGACAAACAGATTGGATCCTGACAAGATGCCGAGTTACTCGGCGTCTCATCTGAATCTAAACTACAGTAAAACCCCGCTAATGCGACTAAAGGAGCTTTCTGCATTACTTTTTTCCTGCATTAACCAACCACCTGCTTATAAAGACGCCCATGTCAATTCATTAAGTGGTAACATTAGAGGGTTTCTACTGTATGTTCTACCCGAGTGTTCATCTGTACACGGAACACTGCGTGCGATATGCTCTGGACATTCGTAGAAGAACCTCTGTGGTCTTCCTACACCAGCTGGACGTTACGACATGGTAAACGACGTACTGACACAAACAAAACGAACTTTCCGGCATTGGTTGTCATAGCACATTTCCCATAGACCACTGTGACATAGAAATACTGTCAGGCCCAACGGGAAAAAATTTACTGTCGGAAAAATACTGTCTCCCGCTACCATAGTCACGGAATATCTAGATCAGTGAGCGCTTATTAAATTGTGTACGTGACGTTCTTTCTGTTTATATATTTGAGAATTGTCGCGTTATGCGACTATTTCGGAGGAGGCTCTGTCAAGATTGGACAGTGAAAAGGGCTCCGCCAGTACTTATAATGTGTAATTGCTCCTTTCGGTAGATTAATTCAAAGAGGTAGTCTAGGAGGGAATGGGTTAATAAAGCGTTTGGGCAGACATGTTTTTCTAGGCAGGATAAGGATTAACACGTGATGATGATGATGATGAGGAGGGGGGTGATGATGATGATGATGATGATGATGATGATGATGATGATGATGATGATGATGATGATGATGATGATGAAACTCGTATATTTATATATATAACTAACTCTTAGGACCGCGTCAAAGGATGGAGTTACAAGTAGGGCCTAATGTACCACCTTGGTAAGCACGCGAGTTGTATGAGAGACATAATAAATATCAGTGGGGGGCGTGCGTGTGTGTGCGTTCAGTAAAACCTGTCTAAACCAGACATTCAATTTAGTATAAATATCGGTCTTGTAGACAGGTAGCAGCTTAATGCAGGGTGAAAGTTATGCAGAAAACTCCTCTATGAGCTTTTGCAAGACTTTCACCCTGCATTAAGCTGTCACCAGCCTAAAAGTATCCAAACTCTTCTGTACTAGGATTCCAGTTTATAGAGGTTTTGCTGTACTTATTTCTGTAAACATTTTGAGATTAATTACTCATAGTTTCGTGTCTTTCACGAAGTCATATTTACATAGTCGTTGAAAATATGCTAAACACACAGAAAGCAAACGAAAAGCTGTAGAAAAAAATAGTGCCATGCCCATGCATATTGTTAGATATTGTGTATCTTGAGATGTACATATTTTAAACCTTTCCATCATATAGACGACGTTTGCTCATTTGCAAATACAGTAGGCTCACATCAGATGACTTCTGTAGAAGTCGTCTCATCCGGGTCTGCTCAGTTTGCTTATGGAACCACAGTTAAACCTCTCTATAACGACCACTTAATTGTGTTAATTAGTTGGTATTTTGGTCAGGTGGTTGCTTAAAGCAAGATGAAAGTAAAACAGAACGCTCCTATAGGAGCGTTCTGTTTTACTTTCACCTTGCATTAAGCATCCACATGCCTTTAACACAAAATACTTGATGTAATTTAGTGGTCGTTATAGAGAGGTTTTACTGTAAATGTATATAGATCTATCTGATTATACAGTGTCTTCATGGCCAAATCTTTTAGTGTCCATACGCAAATATGAAAATTCAGCTAATTAATATTCAAGATATAATTAATTCTGGAATGAATATTCATGGAGTGAAACGGTTAGTGGACTGTATTGCCTGTTTGTATAAATTCTGGAGAGTTGGCTTGCTGTCCCAGTACTACTGCTGTAGACGTTTTCAGTTAATAATTTAGACCCCTGCTACGTTGGCGATACAATTTCAAAAAGTACATGTACATGTATTAGCCAGATATAGCAAGAAACTATTAATAATTGGAAGATATCTAATTCAAATATTTTACTTCAGATATTGAAAATGAATCTTCTTTTAAAACCTCAGAAAGTTTAGTGTAGCCAGAGGCTATTTGTCTACCAGTAATGCCAACCTAGCACAGGAATAGAGCTTAGACATTGATTGCAAAATGCGTGAAACTGCGTTTATATGAAGGAAAAGATTAAACATTGAAAGACCAGTCCACTTTGAATATTCGGTGTTCAAAGGGTACATAGATGACAGTGTGAATGTGTGAAATGTTCAAAGTCATGCTGTGATAATAGACAATGATCATTTTCTAAATGCCTCAGTACCCAAGTATATATTATCAACCATCTAATTTTCATTAAGGGGATATTTCTATAAGAATGCCTTTGCCGATGTGACATTTGCAACATAACTTAAATAAGTCGTTAAACAAACAGTGCAGACCCTGGTCAGAACACTCCCCCATGAACCATCTGATATGATTTGGGTTTACACTGTTTGCCTATATCAATATGTGGGATACTGGACATTTATAGTTAAAGGATTGTACAGCCTTGATTTTTACTAACATTTCGCCATGCACATTACAGGCTTTACAGCAAAACGTCGCCAATCGGAATACTCAATAAAGTGCAGTAGAACTCCTCTAATGCGACTACTGAATTAATAAACATACCTGTCTTTATAAGCAGGTGATTGCTTAATGCAGGACAAAAATAATGCAGAAAGCTCTCTGCATTACTTTTTACCTGCATTAAGCTACCACCTGCATCTATCAGCCATAAGTATACATCTTTTAGGTGGTCGCATTACTGTATCATACAGAAAGCTACTCTAGGAGCTTTCTGCATAACTTTCGCACTGCATTAAACAGCCACCTGCCTAAACAGTTATCAAAGCTTTTTCTTAAATGGAAGAAAAACAAAATAAATGACAATTTTACGAACGATTGTTATCGAATATGCTAATACAATGTATGATAAAGATCCGTTGTTATAATTATAATAATAATGATAATAATACATGTATATAGATTCGTTAACTCTTTCGTTGCCAATGGAACATCTGTAATAACATATGCAAACAGTTTGAATCCATATGAGACGCCGAATAATTTGGCATTTTATCAGGATGCAAATGTTTGTTTCTGTAGTACTGTTTTTGAAAGAAAGGGGGAGAAGCACCAGACGACAAATTTTGCAGACGACAATATTTGGCAGTGAAAGTGTTAGTACTATAACAACGGAATATAATAAACAGTGATATGTATATACAAAACAAGTTTTCTCATTTAAACCGCATACATACTGGTTTCCAACGACATCTTGTCCTAGCGACTATTTCATCGCCTAAAAATGTATTAAGCAAACAAAAATCCAGATCCGACCGTAAACAATTTCACACTTGTTTGCCTGTGTGTTTATTAAACACGTTTAATTATTGCCAGGTTTACGCTTCAGGTAATATGTGACCTATGTAACAATAAACGGCCACAGATTAGTCCAGTCAATCGACAATACGGATCGATACTTGTACTACATACATACCCGATACAACTCGTCTACCTAAATGGAAAGTAATACATGTACCGGCACAAAACTGTCGTCTGCGTGTCACATGCTCTTTTCGGTTACTTCCCTTGTTCTCGTGTTCAACCCTCTGAATGCTGAATGTTCAAAGTGTTTAAAAATAGAGTCCATTCAGCATGAAATACTTTTCATAGATTTTTAATTTGCTAGAGGATCTTGAATGACAAACAGTGCAGACCCTGATCAGAGGGCTCCACTAGGAGCCCTCTGATCTGGGTCTTCACTGTTTACAATAACAGTACATTAGTGTCCGAATTTCAAAGGACAAACAATGTTTTGGCACAATTCGCGTTGTGCTTAACATTAGCTGAGGGTTTAACCCTTTGGATGCTGATTATTAAAGTGGAATGACTATTTACTGTTTAACCGTTTCCCTTATGTAAGCGCATTTTGACGCATCTGCAAACAGAGTAGACCCAGATCAGACGGCTCCTATAGGAGCCGTCTGATCAGGGTCTGCTCTGTTTGCTTATGGTGTAATAGAGATCTGATTCTACAGCTTCTGCCTGAGGCAAAATGTCACGTGTTCATAAGCCATTATAAAAAATATAATCTCATTAATATCATGGCGTCATTATTTGAATATTCATCAGGGAAAGGGTTAAAGGTGGCTTTCGTTCAGTATGAACGGTTTATAGAACAATATTTTATTTAGACTTGTACATAATACATCGTCTTTACATACATATATACAACCATTACAACTGTTCACGTGATATTTTGGTCAATAACACCTTTCGTTTCGATTCAAAACATTCAGGTTGACAAGTGTTATAGGTTATGGCTATTTTAAATACTTCTTATAACATGCTTGAAATTATCGGAGAGCAGAAGACATTTGATATTAGGATTTATAAACCATGTACACAGCATGCGCAAGGCAGTCACACAGTGCAGCTATATACTCAAATCAGTGGGTTTATACATTATTTATTTGAGGAGAATACCTAGAGGAGCTTTTTTTTATGCAGAATTAAGTACACGTGTTTCCCAAATTGAAAACGGTAATATATTTCTACAACTGAAGTCTCAAAAATCACGTAAATGAACATAAGTATGCAGTAAATCATCTCTATAACGACCACTAAATTACATCAAGTATTTTGTGTTAAAGGCAGGTGGATGCTTAAAGCAAGGTGAAAGTAAAACAGAACGCTCCTATAGGAGCGTTCTGTTTTATTTTCACCTTGCTTTAAGCAACCACCTGCCCAAAATACCAACTAATTTACATAATTTAGTGGTCGTTATAGAGAGGTTTTACTGTATTCGATTCAAATAATTTAGCATGCATTAACTTTATCGTTGCCATTAGCGAATCCAGATGAAAAGCCATTAACTCGGTATCTCACCAGGGTCCAAATTGTTTGGTGCTACATGTATGAGCATGTTTTATTTAAACGAAAACGGAGGAAATTAAAAATTAAAAACTTTTTTTACAAATTTTGCAGATGACAATACCTGGCATTGAAACTGTTCAATTACAGCTGTAGATCATTTTGTACTGAACTGGTTCAACCGGGGGCCAGTTTGTGCTACCCTACACACACACACACTCGTCAGCATCTATAACATAATCATTTTATATTATATAGTCATGTTTTACTTTGCCCTGTATATCCTGATAGGACTATACAGTAGAACCTATCCTAAGTGGCCATTCATTTATTGAACATAAGAGTCTTAACCCATTCCCGCATATTGACGCCTTTTGACGCTTCTGTAAAAGTCACTTTATGAAACCATTGTGATAAATAGAGCATTTGCTCCTGCGGAGCAAATGCTCTATATATCACAATGGTTTCAAAATTACACAATTCTGAAAATTTCCATTTTCTCTAGTTAATGCTCCTTTTGGGTATATTTAATCAAAGAGGTTAGGTCTAAAAATAGCTTAAGTGGGAATGGGTTAAAACAGGCAGCTGTTCAATGCAGGGCAAAAACAATCGGAGCTTTCTGCATTACTTTTGACATGCATTAAGTCACAACTGCCTTACAGACCCATAATTATACCTCTTTCTCTTTTTGATAGCCGCTTAAGGTATGTTCTAATGTACATTCCAACTTAATTTGGTCTCCACTGTTGGCAAGATCTTCAGGACACATTTCTTCTATGTCTGGAACGTATATTGTTGTTTGCTACTGGTACAGAGAAGACGAATGAGAAATGTGTCTCCCGTTTTTGGACCCCGTTTTATGAAAGGTCGTACGACTGAAATTGCCATAAGTGCTAACATACGAACAGGAAGTTGCCGTCGTCGTATATTAGAACTTTATAACCACTTGTGTCGTTCAAAGATAACCTAAACTGGCACATGCTGGAATGTACGGTGGCACTGAGGTGACATATGCAAGAATTTTTTTTCAAGTTTGTTTTCCCGAGATAATTTTTTTTATTATCTCGAGTAAACGAAACAAAGTTCGTTTTCCTGAGATAATATTTTTTATTATCTCAAGAAAACGAAGTAGTTCGTTTTGACGAGATAAATAAATTTATTATCTCGAGAAAACGAAACAAAGTTCGTTTTCCTGAGATAATATTTTTTATTATCTCAAGAAAACGAAGTAGTTCGTTTTGACGATATAAATAAATTTATTATCTCGAGAAAACGAAAAAAGTTCGTTTTCATGAGATAATTTTTTTTATTATCTCAAGAAAACGAAGTAGTTCGTTTTAATGAGATAAAAAAAAATATTATCTCGAGAAAACGAAATAGTTCGTTTTAACGAGATAATTTTTTTTATTATCTCGAGAAAACGAAACAAAGTTCGTTTTTCTGAGATAATTTTTTAAGTCGTGCGCACGACTTAATAAGCCAATCAGAACCCTCCATCAGAGTCAACAGTTTTCGCAAGTATTTGAGGCCTATGAGAACATGGCCGAGACAAGGGATGAACTTATATGACGTCATAATTGCGTTCATCTTACCTCCTACAAAATTATTGTCATTCCATTGGTCAATAAAGGTCACGAGAAACCCCTATAGATTCCTTATGAGGGTACTAAAATCCTTATCATGGCTTTACAAGAGTTACTTCCCTTATTTGACAGCCATATGCTTTTCTGTTATTTATAATAATATTTTATATTTATCCACTACAGTTTTAAAGATGCATACATATAATTTATGCTTTAATTGGAGTTGAAATATAAAAATTAATTAGTTTTACAGTGATAAAAAAGAAAAAACAAATATATAAACGAGATTTTAGGCAATTACAAAATATTTTATTTAATTCTACTAAAGGGAGGTAATTCCCTTGCTTCCCTAGGGCAAGCCATACACGTATACCTATGATGCAAACATGCGTATAAATACTTGAAATTTTCGCCTCGTCCCATATAAATATTTGCTGGCAGTGTAGTAGTAGTAGTATGACGTTGAGTAGTTCTAAATAAGGCTTGTAATTGGTTTACTATACAAAAGCAGTGAATCAGATTGGTAAGATATGAGACCCCTATACAATTTTCAATAGACGCAAATGTTAGTCGCGTTGATACGCTAACCATTTCCTCCATAAATATTAAAGAGAGTTTCTACCCTTATGAATGCATGTAAATCTATATAACTAGATCTACCTAAAATTAAGTTTTAATAGAAACTATGAAGGAAAGGGTTAAATTGTTTATGGATAGCGTCCATCCGTTTCCCATATGTCGAATACACCTTCCCGGCTTTCAAAAGGTTTATACACAACTGCGATTCTTCATATTAACCCATGCACTCCTACATGACTATTCGTGAAAGCCTCCATCACTATGAATATACCGATATAATAAATATTTATTTAAGAGCAAACTGATAAGATTTTTGAGGAAGTAGATCTAGCCTATATTCTATATTTTAGTATATGTTCTAAGCAAACATAGAAGACCCTGGTTAGACAAATCCTTCAGGAGCTATCTGTTCAGGGCCTACTTTGGCGTAGAAAGTTAAAATCTTGATTTATGACATTTTCTAAGGAAACATAATAGACCCTGATCTGGTAGCTCCTATAGGAACTGTCTGATGCGGGTCTTCTTTGTTTGCAAAAGTGGTGATAAAATGCAGCAATCACGCAGCAAAAATAATTCACTTCCACATCAATTCGTAACTTCTTCTGATTCGCTTACTTTGGGAAAATTATATTGCCCGAGTATCAAACAGCTTAGATCCTGATCAGACGCTTGTTACTTGTTGTCTGATCTAGGTCAAAAGTGTTTGCAAATCTATCGAGCCTCGCTAAGCGGGAAACGAGAAACCCCATAGATGAACAATTGACTCTGACGGAGGGTTCTGATTGGCTTATTAAGTCGTGCGCACGACTTAAAAAATTATCTCAGGAAAACGAACTTTGTTTCGTTTTCTCGAGATAATAAAAAAAATTATCTCGTTAAAACGAACTATTTCGTTTTCTCGAGATAATATTTTTTTTTATCTCGTTAAAACGAACTACTTCGTTTTCTTGAGATAATAAAAAAAATTATCTCATGAAAACGAACTTTTTTTCGTTTTCTCGAGATAATAATTTTTTTTATCTCGTTAAAACGAACTACTTCGTTTTCTTGAGATAATAAAAAAAATTATCTCATGAAAACGAACTTTTTTCGTTTTCTCGAGATAATAATTTTTTTTATCTCGTCAAAACGAACTACTTCGTTTTCTTGAGATAATAAAAAAAATTATCTCAGGAAAACGAACTTTGTTTCGTTTTCTCGAGATAATAATTTTTTTTATCTCGAGAAAACGAACTACTTCGTTTTCTTGAGATAATAAAAAAAAATATCTCAGGAAAACGAACTTTGTTTCGTTTTCTCGAGATAATATAAAAAATTATCTCGTAAAAACGAACTTTTTTTTCGTATTCTCGAGATAATAAAAAAAATTATCTCGGGAAAACAAACTTGAAAAAAATTCTTGCATATGTCACCTCAGTGCCACCGTAGGAATGTGTAATATTTTCAGTAATTTGAATAGTTATGACTCATCATTTAGGACTTACTACAAGTGTGATCGTAAGGTCTTTCATAAAACGGGATCTTAGATTGTAGTCGCAGTTCATTTGTTTTGGGGCGGTGGTCTGCCGTCATATCTGGGGTCCCTGGTTCGATATATGGATATCCGTCTAGGATGTACTTCATCGGAGGCTTCTCAGTGGGCACATCGACAAGATTTTAGATGTTAACCCATTCCCTCATATTGGCGACTTTTGTCAACTCTGTAAAAGTAACTTTGTGAAACCATTGTGATAAATAGAGCATTTGCTCCTATAGGAGCAAATGCTCTATTTATCACAATGGTTTCAAACTACAAAATTCTAAAAAATTCCTTTTCTCTAGTTAATGCTCCTTTCGGTAGATTTATTCAAAGAGGTTGTATCTAAAAATAGCCTATGAGGTAATAGGTTAACGATCTTCATTGACATGGTAAGGGCAAGCAAAAACAATATACTACGAGACCATGCAAGCTATTGTATACCACGAGATGATATACAGTAGAGTCTCGCTAATGCGACCACTTTAAAGAGGTATAATTATGGGTGTTAGATGCAGGTGGTAGCTTAACGCATGACAAATGTAATGCAGAAAGTTCCTAGAGAAGCTTCCTGCATTACGTTTGTCCTGCATTAATCAACCACCTGCTTATAAAGACTCCCATGTTTATTCATTAAGAGGTCGCATTAGAGGGATTTTACTGTACAAGACGACAGGAGTCTGTATAATTGAAAATATTTTGAACGTCGGTACCTGTTTAGTGAATAACCCGACGCAGCATATACATGTATATGGGAGAATCAAAACACTCTTATCAACAAGACTAGCGCTTTACATTACCTATTTTAATCCTTTCTCCCATAAATACGCCCCTTTAATACCCATGAAAACAGAGTAGAGCCAGATCAGACGACTCCAATGCATAGACTGGAGCTCACCTGTCTGCTTATGGCATTGTACGAGATAATTCTGGTTCTTCTTGGCCAACATTTCCTATATCCATGTGCCATTTAGAAAAAAGATGTGTTAGTGAAACACTATGCCCCACCCAATTTGACCTTTGACCCTGAAGGATGATCTTGACCTTGCCATGACAAAAATATGCAGCTTCATGAGATACACATGCATGCCAAATATCAAGTCTATATCTCTACTGGTTCAAAAGTTAAAGCCAATGTTAAAGTCGGTGATTTGACCTATATATTTGACCTCTGACCATGAAGGATGACATTGACCTTGACATGTCACCCCTCAAAATGTACGGCTTTGTGAGATAGACAAACAGACAGGGCAAAAACAATATGGCCCCAGATCCTAAACTGGGGGGGGGGGGGGGGATAAAAATAATCCATTTAATATTAATAATGTCACTAATGCTTACATACAAAAATCATGGAGTAAAGGGTTAATGCACACACATGTAGTTTTTCGACCTCATAACCAACCTGATCGAATATCAAACCTGGCCGATCGAAATGAGCATTTCTTTCTTCTACAACGAACCAATGCACATTTATGACGAGTCTCGTATAAAAAACAATGGGACAAATAACTAGTCTGTTTTTGTGATTATAGTATTATCTATATACATGTATAGGCATATCCATTTATTTCATATAAACGCCTCTTCACGTCTTCGCAAACAGAATGGACCCAGATCAGACGGCTCCTGTGAGAACTGTCTGATCTGGGTATACGCTGGTTGCTTGTGAAACTATATACAATGTAGATACAATCCTACAGTTTCTGTGTAAGCCAACAATTCCCTTTTGAAGTTCTTTAGCGAAATGGCTAATGTTTTTGGGACAAACCTTTGACATTTATATTTCTCCATGGAAATCAATCAAGATACCGAAATCGTACAATCGATGTCAATCTGTACTTGAGTGTACATTTCTATGTAAGTTGTCTCCATTCATCTGTATCCATCCTCTCACATGATGACAGATAAAAGAAGCGGACATTCAAGAATCCACTGTCTGTAACTTCAGTTTACTTAACCCTTTATTCCATGAATATTCATGTGAGAAATTATGACATCATGAATATTAATTAGGTTTTGTTTTTTTAAAAAAAATGGGATATATGTACATGAAATCTGCACAGGTACAGAAACTGTAGAATCTGATCTATATTATATCATAAGCAAACAGAGTAGATCCTGATCAGACGGCTCCCACAGGAGCCGTCTGATCTGGGTCTACTCTGTTTGCAAAGGCGTAGAAAGGCATCTATGGAGTAAAGGGTTAACCCTTACACCATGAATATTGGAGCAAGAAATAGTTACTAATATATAATGTGATATAAACAATAGTGACATACAATGTATATACAATGGATTTTTTTTGTCATGGAAGAAAATGTAAAGTCACATCTATATCAGTTCATAAGCAAAGAATGCAGATCCTGTTCAGACAACTCCTACAGGGACCGTATGATCTTGATCTACTCAGTTCGCAAAGACGTGAAAAGGCGCGTGTATGAGGTTTGTTTTCTCTGACAGCTGTTATTGTCTAGTATAATATCCCCATCAGGCTTGTTGCCTACACATGTCAATAATGGATGAGTCTAATGCCTCGTCGAACAAAGGTGGCCCGTATTCACGTGGTATGGGTCCAAGGTTATAAAACTTCTGAGTCTGAGTCTGAGATCATTCCAAGTATCTGATTGGTCAGATTCTGAGCAAGCTCAGAATCTGACCAATCAGATGCTTGAGAATAACCTCAGACTCAAGCAAAAATTATTATAACCTATAGGTGCCAGGTGATTGTTATCTAGTAAATATTCTACTACGTGTATATCAAATTGGTCATTTCCTCGTTGAGCATTCATGTAAGAAATAATGACATCATACATATTTATCAGCTGGCATTTTATAATGCATATGAATGGCATATGAACACATGATGCGGTCTGATAAGGGTCTACTCTTTTTGCAAAGTCGTGAAAATGCGTTTTTATGAAGGAAAGGGTTAATGCTTTTACTGGACAATAGTTTGAGATTTGTCACGGTCCATGCTCATGCAAATATCACATGCACACACGAGACACATCAGCAGTTTAGCTTAACCCAATGAATGCTGGAACGGTCCATCACTGTTTAATGACACCGTCCGTTCAGTATATGTGAAAGGGTATTGTTTGCGAGTAACAAACAGCACAGGTCAGTTGGTACATCTATCTTGGTCTACACTGTTTGCACATTGTAGTATAATCGTTTCTCGTATTCAAAAAAAATAGTTTAACCCATTCCCTCATATTGACGACTTTTGACGACTCTGTAAAATCACCACATGAAACCTTTGTGATAGGAGCAAATGCTCTATTCATCACAATGGTTTCAAACTACAAAATTCTAAACAAAAAATCCTTTTCTCTAGTTAATGCTCCTTTTCAGTAGATTTATTCAAAGAGGTTGTATCTAAAAATAGCATATGATGGAATGGGTTAAGGACCAGAAATAAAGAAAAAATGTTATGATGGTATGTTAGTCATAGGCAGAACGTTTCATTGTGACTGGCCAGGATTTTTGGCAGAAGTTTATGGTAAATTTATTGAAAATAGATGAATGTTTCTCTAACATCACGTACCGGATTTATAAGGACTAAACCAACCACAGCGAGGGCGGTCGACACTCGGAACACCTCGGTTATTTCTATAGAAATAAGACCTATATTCCGAACTCTGACGGAATACGGCGAGTAGTTACGATTGGGCGGTCGAATGCATTGGATACCCTTTACTCCATGAATATACATTAACCCTTTCGCTGCCAAACTCTGTCGTCTGTTAACTTTGTCGTCTGCTACAAATGTTCATTCTTTTGATTTTCTTCATTTTTATTTCAAAAACATAGTAACAGTAACAAACAGTTTGGGTCCTGATAAGACGCCGAGTTACTCGGCGTCTCATCTGGATCCAAACTGTTTGCATAGGTAATCACACATCCGGCATTGGCAGCGAAAGGGTTAAAATGGCAGTATGAACATGGACGGTTAAATATCATGACAGAACCTATAGAATCAGATCTATATCCTGTCATAAGTAAACAGATCAGACCCTGAACAGACGCCTCATATAGGAGCCGTCTGATATGGGTCTACACTGTTTGCAAAGGCGTACGGTGTTAACATACATTTTAGAACGCAGTAAATATCTTTTTTCATTTTAAATAAATGAAAGCTGGAATAATAAGTGCATGGCCATATTCCAATGGTACGTTTCTCTATACAGCACGGATAGTAACGGTGGCATTAATAAAAGGACTGCTGAAGGTAATGTAATATGTGGGTCAAAGAATATACAGTAAAATCTCTCTATAACGGCCACTAAATTACATCAAGTATTTTGTGTTAAAGACAGGTGGCAGCTTAAAGCAAGGTGAACGTAAAACAGAACGCTCCTATAGGAGCGTTCTGTTTTACTTTCACCTTGCTTTAAGCAGCCACCTGTCCTAAATACCAACTAAAGAACACAATTAAGTGGCCGTTATAGAGAGGTTTTACTGTATATGTATTTTACCAAACTCAATGTTATCAATGGAAATAGGTCTCTAATCGTTTGATTTTACCCAATGTCTGAAAATGCATGAGAAAAAGGGTCAATCTACACAAATAACACGAATACAATAAAACCTCGATGATTCGATGTTGTATTATAGAACAATGATCATGTAGATCCTTTTAGACAAGGGGCTGTTTAACCCTTTCGCTGCCAATGCCGGATCTGTGATTACCTATGCAAACAGTTTGGATCCAGATGAGACGTCGAGTAACTCGGCGTCTCATCAGGATCCAAACTGTTTGTTACTGTTACTATGCTTTTGAAACAAAAATGGAGAAAATATAAAGAATTAAAATTTGTAGCAGACGACAAAGTTAGCAGACGACAGAGTTTGGGAGCGAAAGGGTTAGATAATACAGGGTGGAAGTCAAGAAGAAAGCTCCCAGAGGAGCTTTCTATGTGACTTTCACTCTGCATTAAGCTGACACCTGCCTTTAAGATAGATATTGATACATATTTGACTGTTTTCGAATTATAGTATTTTACTGTATATGGTCAACGAAAACGGCTACTTAACTGAATTTGCAAACAGCTTGGATCCAGATGAGACACCAAGTAACTCAACGTCTCACCAGACTCCAAGCTGTTTGACACTTTGTCAATGTTATCTCAAAAGCCTGTATCATGACAGATTTTCAATGTTTTCGGAAAAGCTTGATATAATTAGGAATTGAACATTTCCAAATTTGAGCTTTTCACAGCTGGATAAGGGATAAGTGTGAAAATGTCAGTTTGTTATGCCAGTTTCATTTAGATTTGATATAGATTAGGCACCGTGTCACTCTTTCCCAACATTTTGACCCTCGGGTCAATTTTGACTATTCTGTAACGTTAACCATTTCCTCCATAGGCTATTTTTAGATCCAACCTCTCTTTGAATGAATTTACCCAAAAGGAGCATTTACTAGAGAAAAGGAATTGTGTAGCTCTGAAACCATTGTGATAAATAAAGCATTTGCTCCTACGGAGCAAATGCTCTATTTATCGCAATGGTTTCACAAAGTGACTTTTACAGAGTCATAGAAAGGTGTATTTATGGTTAACCCTTTCCTTCACATAGACATGCTGGCACCTTTGCAAACAGACTGGACCTAGATCAACAGTTCCTGTAGGAGCTGCCAGGCTACGGTCTACTCTGTCTGTTTATGGAATAATGCAGATTTGATTTTGAAGTTTCTGTCACAAGTTGACCCCAAACTCACTTTAATTCAAAAATATCAGGCCATGTATATTAATGCGGTAATAAATTCTTAAATCATTATTCATAGAGGAAATGGTTAAGTATAAATACTTGATGAATATTCATGTGAGAAATAATGAATGTATAAATCATTATAAGCTGACTATTGTATTTTTATTTGTTTATTTTATTTATAATAGCGTCGTGGATAAGGGGCGTTTTTGATCACAGAGAGGTCTATAATTTTTCATAAGGCAGAGGGTTACTTACAGGGGCCGTGGCGTCTGATCTGGATCTATTCTGTTTGTGCAAAATCGTGAATTCATATGCATGTGTCTCGATCAGGGAAAGAGTTTATAACACGTGAGACAGCGTGATGAAGACAATTGTATTCAGAGACAAAGATTAATAAAGGAAAGTCGCCATGGTTGTCACCACTTGCGATCCACTTCACTTCGCCTTAGGTCACATGACACGGCTGTTATCTACAGACAACAGTAGTCGGATGTTATGCTTAAGTTTGCAGTTTAAACTAACCGTCAACTGGTCGTGCTATGTGGAGCTTGGTAAACACACACACACACACAGTGTATATGTGTGTCATTGGTGTCCTTGTAAACTAAATCATTGAATGTAGGGCATGGCGGATATTGTAAATTCTTGAAGGTAAGAATGACTATTTTACAATATTTTTTTAATAAATAAAATGACACGTTTAGCATTCGTTTACGTCGGTGTATGCCAGATTAACTGTCGGTTCACTTAAGTCGTCTGAAACGGTCGGTCTGAAACATTGTCGGCTGCTTTAATTGTTTTTCAAAGTAAATTTTCATTCATTCTGATTCATTTTGAAAAAAACAACAAAAGACGTTTAGACAATTATATCGACAGAGACACTTTTGATTCTGAAGAGAGAACGAATTGATCGCAAATGTAGCAACTTACAGAAAAATCTCTCTATAACGGCCACTAAATTGTGTTAATTAGTTGGTATTTAGGGCAGGTGGCTGCTTAAAGCAAGTTGAAAGTAACACAGAACGCTCATATAGGAGCGTTCTGTGTTACTTTCACCTTGCTTTAAGCAGCCATCTGCCTTCAACTTAAAATACTTGATGTAATTTAGTGGCCGTTATCACGAAGTAAATACAGACTTCGTGCCGTTATAGAGAGGTTTTACTGTACATTAAAATATATGTTGTCTTAATCTCTGGAGATATTAACTCTTTACTTCATGAATATTCACGTAGATCTAAGAAATAATGACACGAATACCTATTGACTGACTTTTTACAATGGCATATGAACACAGAAATGATTATTCAGGACAGAAACTGGAATCAGATCTTTATAAGCAAACAGAGCAGATCCTGATCAGACGGCTCCTACAAGAGGCTGGAGCGTCTTATATGGGTCTAGATCTACTGTGCGATTAGATTCATTGTGTATCACTTTATAAGCAAACAGAGCACACCCCGTATACACTGTTTACAAAGGCTCTATCCCATTACCTCATAGGCTATTTTTTAGATCCAACCACTTTGAATAAATCTACCGAAAAGGAGCATTAACTAGAGAAAAGGAAACTTTTTAGAATTTGTAGTTTGAAACCATTTTGATAAATAGAGTATTTGCTCCTATGGGAGCAAATACTCTATTTATCACAATGGTTTCTAACAGGAGATTTTTGCAGAGGCGTCAAAAGGCGTCAATATGAGGGAATTTAATGGGCTATGAAGTAGAGGGATAAACTTACATGCGTGAAGTACATGCAATCGTGTTATATGTTAGTATACGTAGATTCTACATGCATCCTGGTGATACTAACAACGTGTGTTCGAATAGTTTGACTAGTATCATTTCTTTATTTACATATGTACTTGGCCGATGTACCCGTTTCAGTCACATTATTATACATGCGGGGACACGGGGTGTGTACCTACCTGTTCATATTTACACACGATGTATAGACCCAAATCAGAGGGCTCTCTGACCAGGGTGTGCACCGTTTGTCACCCACTTTTGTCTAGCACGTTTAAGCGTTTTATACTGAAAGGACTCTACAGATGGGCCTTTTCACTTATAATCAGTATTCAAGGGGTTGGTGTGATGAATGGCATTATTGATAAACGTATCAAATACTGGGCAACATGTCTAAGCGGCCGCCAAAAAGGAGGTCTAGAATTGGGTCTGTAAGACAGGTGGCAGCTTAATGGCAGCTGTATTACTTTTGCCCTGCATTAACCCATTTGCTCCCACGATCCCATATATGGGACGTAGACAAACAGTGTAAACTCTGATCAGACGCCGCATAATGCGGCGTCTGATCAGAGTCTACACTGTTTGCTGATAGGAAATTCAATATAAAACAAAACAAAAATGAAAATTTAGACCAGACATCCCTTATATAAAAGATAGTCTAATCCAATATATAAGCATGGAAGAATCCACTGGGAGCAAATGGGTTAAGCAACCACCTGCTTTGTATGATTCATGTGATCATTAAACGAATGACCGCTTAGGACACGTTCTACTGTTGTTTGTATTGAGACGAACACGCACTCTAATCAAAACTAAATGTTTGACTATTCGACGCTGTTTTCGAAAAGAAAAGATAAAAATCTATTTTATGATTAAACCCCCCCCCCCCCCCCCCCCCCTTGCCTTGAAGGCGGGTCTGTGATTTCATTTGCAAACAAAAATCTATTTATTTTTTATGATTAACTCCTCCACTGCCTTGAAGGCGGGTCTGTGATCATGTCAATATCATTTGCAACACAAACACTATTTCATGATTAACCTCTTCACTGCCTTGAAAACGATTCGGTGATATCATAAGCAAACAGTTTGGATCCAGATGAGATGCCGAGTAACTCGATGTCTCACCAAGATCGAAACTGTTTGACACTGTGCTTATTGTTTTGATAAAGAATTGAAGAAACGCACACTCTAAAACCTTAAACAGACGAACATGTGTCCAGCAGACGAAAATGCTGGCGTTGAAGTTAAAGCAGACAGCTTTTTTTGCAGACGACATTTTGCTCAACGTGCTAATAATACATGTATATATTTGCCGCAGGGGCCGAAATTGTTTACATGCAGTTTGTGCATATATATATAGGTCACACTTTATAGTATCGATGGGACATGTCTAATAAGTCATTCGATCATGATTTGACATGCGATATGTGTTTTCTGTTTGTGTGTTTTGGCGGAGAGATTTCGTTTGACAGTTATAACTAGTTATATGGCAATATAATCATTTGTTTACATTCGTAATGCATATATTTGCTATATAACGTGCTCGTGACTAAAAGTGTGTAGCTAGATATCATGCATGTATGTTTCTAGTGTAAATAAAGAATTTATGAGTGCAGCTTTATGATAAAATATCAAGGACCAAGGATTTTAAACCAAAGCTTAAAGGTGAAACATTACCATTTGATGACTTGTGTTCAAAGGTTCATAAGGCCACCATTTTAAGCAGGTAAAAATCATTTATTCACGTCTTTTGATTGTTTTCATATTTCAAAATTGTATTTTGTAATGTCCACATGAAACAACGCTACAGTTTATCTTTTTTTCATTCGTAATACATTATTAATAGACCATTTTTTATAGAGCAAAGACAGGAATTTTTCATACAAACCAGAGATTATCAACCTCTGAATGTAAACGAATTACTTTATGGCAATCCATCTTTTTCTGCAGAAGTAAATAACCTGATATTCAGTGCAGTTCAACAATTTATCAAAAATACAAAAAGATTCGTAAATTAATGGGCCAAAACAGTCTTCTTTTATCATTTTTTATCAATACATGTATAATCACCTCAAATATAGGCAAATTAACAACTTTCTTCAAATGTTTTCCATTAGAAGTTGGCTTGCAGTGCAGCTCTCACATTTTGAAGTTTTGTTAGACCTGGGGAACCAGAGACAGACAGATACACAACTATACATGTAGTTTATCAAATTCCTTCTTCCTACTTCTTTCTCCCTGTTTTCCTATCTTCCTTTTCCTATCTTTTAGTCTATATGTGACATTGTTTGTTTATCAACATTTTCGTTTGATTCTTTTTTTGTTGCTGTCAAGATGTCTTGTCATTTTACTGCAATTAGTTTGCCCCTCTCTCTCTTCTCTATCTCTCTCACACACTGTCTCTCTCTCCCGCTCTCTCACTCACTCACTCATTTACTCACTACTCACTCACTCTCTTTCACTTACTCCATCTTACTAATTTGCTTGATGATGTTGCTTTTATTTTCTTGACGCTGACAACATTTGTTGTTTTTTTTCATTTACCTACTCAACCGTTTATAATTATTTTTTTTTAGTTTGATGCTGTGTTAAGTAACAATTATCTCTTTAGTTATGTATGATAATTTATGTAGGGAAGGGCTGTAACTAAGTTGCAAAAACTTGTAGCCCAACCCCATTTCTGTAAAAAAGAGAGAAATAAAATATGTTTAACCTATAGACCATTTTTACTGCCCCAAATCGTTGCCGATTACTTGAAGCATGAGACCATGAAACTATATCTCTTTATACGGCAGTGTTGTACAACTAAATAATGATTTACGCTCTACTCTAATGTATAACTTTATGAATATTCATATAAGACATAATGACTGTTTCAACATTGAGTAGTTGTATATTTATAATGGTGTTATGAACAAGGGATTTTTTTTTACCATGGATGGATAGTATTTCATAAGCAAGCAGAACAGACCTTGATCTAGGTCTATTCTGTCAGCAATTCATGCTTTTAACCCTTTCCCTCATATAAACGTGTTTTCACGCATTTGCAAACAGAGTAGACCCAGACCAGACGGCTCTTTGAAATCGAATTATCCGGCGTCTCATCAGGATCCAAACTATTTGTTACTCTGACACTTTTTTTTCAATGTGGAAAAATGTATTTATAGAACTGTAACAGACGACAAAAATGTGCTTATAGAACTGAAGCAGACGACATTATTTGCAGATGATAATTGATCAATGTGCAGAAGGTTAAAGTTCAAGATAACACATCTTGAAATCTATACATATACAGTAAAGTCTATCTACAATAACCACAAAGAGGAAGTCCAACTCAGTGTCTCTAAGACAAGTTGGTAGCTTAATGTATGACGAAAGGAGCTATCTGTATTACTTTTCCACTCGGTTAACCCTTTCCTTCATATAAACGTGTTTTTACGCATTTGCAAACAGAGTAGGCCCAGATCAGACGGCTCCTATAAGAGCCGCCTGATCAGGGTCTGTTCTGTTTGCTAATAGAATTTGAAAGATCTGTTTCTTTAGTTTCTAAAATGGCTACAAGGAAAGGGTTAATTCAGCGTTAATGTTCCAGACTGTATTAAACAGCCACCTGCTTCAACCATTTACTCCATAGACATGTCTTTCTAAAACTTTGCAAACAAAGTAGACATAGAGGAGCCGTCTGATCAGGGTCTGCTCTGTTTGCTTATGGAATAATATAGATATGAGTGTACACTTTCTGCCATGACCCAAACTTCCTGTGTTTATTTGCCGTTGTAAAAGATAATCTAGATCTAATTATATTCATGATGTGATTATTTCTTACATGAATATTCATGGAGTAAAGAGTTAAAGACTCTCACGTTTATGTGTTAACCGTCTCCCTTATGTAAGCGCATTTTGACGCATCTGCAAACAGAGTAGACCCAGAGCAGACGGCAGGGTCTGCTCTGTTAGCTTATGGTGTAATATAGATCTGATTCTATAGCTTCTTCCTGAGCCAAGCTGTCAAGTGTTCATAAACCATTATAAAAAATAATCTTTTTAATATTTATGACGTCATTATTTCCTATATGAATATTCATCCCTTTAGAGAGGCTTAACTTACTCAACAACAATCAATACAGTTAGATATGTTTGACTCATTACTTCAAATATACATGTACACCTATTAACAAGTTTGCAAACACAATACACTAAGATCAGACGGCCCCTGTAGGGGTGGTCTAACCAGGGTCTGCTCTGTTTGCTTATAATATACATTTCAACATAGCTGATTATACAGTTTCAGACCTTGTTCTTAATGCCATCATAAATATTTAGCTGTTTGATATTCATACAGTCATTATTTCTTGCACGAATACCAATTAATGTATTGTATTATACATATAAAATAATTTGAGACCAGACAGACTATCAGCTTGTCGTGTACATTTCTGCCCAAATATACTAAACGGGTTGTATTGTATTTTTCAACGAACATAACTCTCTCCAGTAGCCTATTTTATCATGATGTCGCATCATCCAGCGTCTGATCTGGGTCGAAACTGTTTTCAAATGTAATCACATTCGCCTGTAGCAATAAATGTATGCATTATATTAACAAGACGACGTATGTCTTCAATAAAATATATCCTGTTCTGTTCTGTTCTGTTCTGTTGGGTGTGACTATAGAGCCCACTCAGTATGAAGGACTTTTGCTTAACCCTTTCTCTGATGCATATTCACGTAAGAAATGACACCATGTTTAATAATATTTATAAGCTAAAGTTTTGCAATGGTATATGTACACATGGTTACTTGGTCTTGGTAGAAAGTACATGTACTAGAATCTGTAGAGTGTAGGTTTTTTGTTATGAATTGTAGACTTAATAGAGGATTCTGAATGGCAAACAGTGCATATCCTTTTCTTAAAAGGGCGTCAAAATGTGTTTTATCAACCGTTTAGCGTGCTGAGTTTAACTTGTATGAAAACAAACAAGCAAACAGACGGACAAACAGACGGACAAACAGACGCAGACACAGACACAGACAGACAGGACAGACAGACAGCATGACCAGAGTGTCAGGCAGTTTTGATCTTAATGAAACACTGAGTGACTTCGTGACTCATCAAGATTCAGTCAATATGAAACCGTGAAAGGCGTTACAAGAAACACACCCATAGTGGTGCGAAAGTTTAACTTTTCTGAGCATAAATCGTACTTGTGTAACCATTAGTCTTAACACCTAGAACCATAGTTTGGCTTTTTGAAAAGGCATGAAAAGGCACTCGTATGAAGGAAACGGTTAAACAGTTGACAGCCTCTTTGGAATGGTCTTTAGGTCGTAGGATTTACCGTACTCGTGATGATTAGTACTTGCTGGTTTAGTACATGTATTTCTAAGGTTGGATACAAGGCAACAGGAACCAAGTGTGCACTTTTTATGGGGCTCAAGTCACTGATAAAAACGAAAATCGAAAGCGAAAGAAAACTTACAGCCCAGATAAAGAAATAAGTGATATATTACCTTGAAAGTGACGAATATGGATTTAGTTTACCTCAGATTAATCCTTATCCCGCTGTTACAAAAATAGCGCCTGCTCAATATCTGATCTAGATCATCATCAATATTACTTTCAATTTGATAAAGCTTTTAAATAATTACCCAAACGAGCGTCAAACAGTTTGGACCCAGCGGAGGCCCTGGACCCTTTTTAGAGGCCGAGTTACACGGTGTCTCATCTTGATCCAAGTTGTTGGCACGTAGCGTTTAGCAGGATACGGGTTGCCTCTTTGTCGTCTGCTACACTTTTCATTTAACCCTTTCCTCCATAGGCTATTTTTAGACCCAACCTCTTTTTTGAATGAATCTACCCAAAAGGAGCATTTACAAGAGAAAAAGTAAATGTTTAGAATTTTGTAGTTTGAAACCATTGTGATAAATAGAGCATTTGCTCCTATAGGAGCAAATGCTCTATTTATCTCAATGGTTTCAGGAAGTGACTATTAAAGAGGCGTAGAAAGGCGTATTTATGTAGGAAAGGGTTAATTGTCACCTATTCTCACTTAGAAACTTTACCACAATAGCAAACAGTGTCGAATCTGATGAGAGGCCGAGTTGGATCCAAACTGTTTGCATAGGCAAACACGACATTAGTAACAGATGAGACATTGGCAGCCAAAACATTTGCCAGTTTTATGTAATTATTTATTGGGAGGAATATAATTAGATTGTATCTAGTTATATTCTTTTATTCCAACTCAATGTATATACATGTATTTTAACTGACCCACATACAGTGTTTTTTTTTAAGTATACTTCATTGTCTAGGGTTCACACGCGGTGAAGCAAGTTAATGCCATTATACAAAATACGCAGCTTGACGCAATATTCAAGATACAAGATACAATTCTTTATTCGGCATAAAATAGCATAAGCATATTCATAGCCATCAACAACGAACAATTAAATATCTACATATTCAGGGTCCATGCTTATAAAGCTTTTAGTTGAGTCTGAGTTTCGTTCTCAAGCTTTTGATTGGTCAGATTTGAGTTCTCAAGCTTTTGATTGGTCTGATTTGAGCCAGAGGCTCAAATCTGACCAATCAAAAGCTTGAGAACGTACTCAGACTCAACGAAAAGTTTTATAAGCATTGACCCAGGCAGTACACCATAACACCACGACTATTTGTTTTTATAATGGCACTATGAACAAAATACTTTTTTTTATCATTTTAGAGGAGCTTTCTGCATGACTTCATCCCTGCATTAAGCTGACATCTGTCTTCAAACACCGATATTTGTACTACATTTAACGCCCGGTTTAGAGAGGTTTTAATGTAGTGTTAATTAAAATACAGAAGAAACTATGTAAAGCGACCACTTAATTGGTAAACAGTTGTCTTTAAGAACAAGTGGCAGCTTAACCCCTTCCGTGCCACAATGACGGGTTTATGGTATCACATGCAAACAGTTTGGATCCATATGAGACGCCGAGTAACTCGGCGTCTCATCAGGATCCAAACTGTTTGACACTCTGTTTACTGTTTTATAAAGAAAATGGAAGAAGTGCACATACTTACACTAAAAATAAACGAAACTATGCCCAGCAGACGACAATGCTGGCACCGAAAGGGTTAATATAGGACGAAAGTAATGCAGACAACTGTCACTGGAGTGTTCTGCATAACTGTCGTCATGCACGATCAGACTAAGCTGTAACATGCTTTCCACCACTTCATTGTCATGGAGACGGGTCTGTGATACCATATACATGTACAGTAGAACCTGTCTTAAGCGACCATTAATTTATTGAACATAGGAGTATAAAAAGCAGGTGGTTGCCTAATACAGGGCAAAAGTAATGCAGAAAGCTCCTATAGGAGCTTTCTGCATTACTTTTGACCTGTATTAATCAACCTCCTGCCTTACAGAACCATAATTAGACCTCTTTTAGATGGTTACTTAATAAAACTGTTAGGCATTTTATCTTTTTTTTATGCCTACTTTAAAATTTGAAGCAGACGAAAATGTGTCCAGAAACTCAGACTTAAACTGTATGTTGTGGTCAATTTCATGAAGAGACATTTTACTGTATGTTAGAATTATTTCAAGTATATGTACTCCAATTGTAACTGCAGAACCGGTTTATTAAAAAAACAAAAAACTTTGGATGGGCTATTTGATTATAGATATATTTTCTGAATACACTGTCGGAATGTTTAGTTCACGTATCTCTGCAACAACATTGGAATGTTACGTCCCTTACCAACCCCTATCTGACAGGTTGTTAATCGTCTCCCTTTAATCCATTACTCCGTAGATACGTCTTTTAACGCACGCGCAAACAGAGTAGACTCACATCAGACGGATCCTATAGGGGTCGTCTGGTCAGTTTCTGTTCTGTTTGCTTATGTACACGTATATAGTTGGAGTCTCTACAGTGTCTGTCATGGTTAATAGATAAAAAATATTCATGATGTCATATATTCTAACTTGAATATTCATATTGTAAAACATTTGCCAACATAATACATGTATCTAAGAAATATCGCATGTCTGTACGGCATATATTTGTGTTGCTGCTTTACTATTAGAAAGTCTGCAATATATTAATTGTGTGAAAAAGCAAGCAATAAAGTATGATTAAACTAAACTTATTTTGCATTTTAGCATTCAATCAGGTCTTAATTAGGATTTTGTTGTCACAACTGGGAAAAAATATTACCAATTTTGCATTGGGAATGGGTTCCTGTAGCGGACTAGTGTAGATGCCAATGACCTGCTTGAGTGGTTGTATTAGCGAGGCTTTAGTTTTGATACAAAGTAATTCAGACGGGGGTTGTGTCCTACGAGAATGTTTTCAATTTAACTTGGTTCAGTATGATTTCGACCTGTATACATGTACAGTAAAACCTCTCTATAATGGCCACTAAATTACATCAAATAGTTTGTGTTAAAGGCAGGTGTCTACTTAAAGCAAGGTGAAAGTAAAACAGAACACTCCTAGGAGCGTTCTGTTTTTTACTTTCACCTTGCTTTAAGCAGCCACCTGCCCTAAATACCAACTAATTAACACAATTAGTGGCCGTTATAAAGAGGTTTTACTGTACATCACAAAGTCAGTATGACACTGCAACGTGTGTCACATACCAATTACAGTGTATTTGAAAAGTGAATCAGCATGTCTCGCCTAATACTACGTTCTTTCGTACATGTATATTTCAGCATACAGTACTAGTACAAGATGCTATTTTATAAATTCTCAGACGACATTTTGAAGCAGGTGACACTTTCTGCCGTAATAAGAATATCTAGCTCTTGACCTTCAGCGCCATCTGTCGGAAATGTACTTAACATTATATAGCTGGTATCTATAGAGGTGTGGTTATGTATTAACCTCTTCAACACTATGGATCAATTTTAATGACCTTTCCAAACAGTCTGGATCCAGATAAATCGTTAACTCGACATTTCAACATGATCCAAACTGAGAAACCTCTTTGCATGTATGATCCAAACTGTTCGATAATCTGATACTGTTCTTTGAAATGACGTAATCAACTGCATGGAAGGAACCTATTTTTAAAATTGTAGCAGACGACACGCTTTGCAGATGATAATTACACAGAGTGCAAAAAGAAATGTCCCCTCCTGTAGTGTTTTTTTTATTATAAGACATTTTTAGTAAAAAAACCAACAAACAAAAACAACCAAACAACAGAATTATGACAGTAACTGATTACTATCATAGTCTATGGATAGGTCTACTTGAAGTATTGAAACATAGAGATGTCTCTTTTTATGTCATTTTCCCCATTGCGACGTATTCTCCCCTATCAAAGGGACCCGCCCGCTATATAGGCCTAAGCGGAAAAAAAAAGAAAAACAAAGAAACAAATAACAAAAACAACAAAAACAACAAACAACAACTCCACACTGGACTGTAGAAACGTCCCTTATAGCATTATAGAAATGTCTCGCTATTACGACCGCTCAAAAAAAGTATAATTCTGGATATTTATAACAGGGTCCATGCTAAAACGTTTTATAAGCATGGATACAGATGGTAGCTTGATGCAAAGGAAAATATCCAACAGTTTTGCTTTGCGTTAGACAACCACCAGCTGTTACATACCCCAATGTTAATGAATTATCCAGTGTCTATTCTAGGGATTGGGATGGGGGATTCATCCCACATTTTTACCCCCCTCATATTTTTCATGGGAGGGGGAGGAGCGGTTCTATATATAAAAAAGAAGTCGAATTTGCTTAAATTGTTGTGATATCTGAATTTTAGCCCCCCCCCCCCCCCCACACACACACAATTTCGAATCCTAGTATAGACACTGAATATGTGGTCGCAGTTATAAATTTACAATTTATGTAAACTTTTTTTTCCTGAATTACAGTTATAACCATATATTAAACAGTTAAGATCTATACACGACGCCAAATAGAACGCTTTCAGGTCAGAATCCAGGCTATTTGATATATAAAGGTCCGTATATTCAAATTCTAGAATCATTATTCCTCAACCAAATCCTATATGTTGTGACCACTCTGTAAAACCACTCCATTGAGACGATTCTAAAGAGTGCACTGGTCACAGCATGGGGTTTGGTCGAGATAAATCTGTTCTTGGAAATGCTTGATTTGCGCACCTTTATCTGAGCCACTGGTTCAGTGATACCAGGTTTAAACCCTGCCTGCATGTATATCTTGTACAGAAAACTCCTCTAAACTGGAAGTTACATTCAGTATAAATATCGGTCTTAGAGACAGGTGGCAGCTTAATGCAGGGTGAAAGTCATACAGAAAGCTCCTCTATGAGCTTTCTGCATGATTTTCAACCATCATTGAGCAGCCATCTGCCTAAAAGTATATGAATTTTTCTTTACTAGAATTCCGGTTTAGAAGGGTTTTACTGTATTTTGTATTCATAACTAACACAGATAGGCCTATACTTGACACTTGTTTCAAAATGAATTCTTGGAATTTGAATCGGAGGCATAGATACCTATACGTAATGCATTGCGTTTCTTAATGTAACACCACCTATATTAGATGTAGATTGGTATATGGGCCATCTCGTCAAAACACTTGATGGCACACTATTTAAATCTCTGCACTCTGAGCAATGGTCGTCTTCAATATTGTCGTCTGCTTCAATTCTAAAATTTACAATTCTCTTCTATTTCCTAAAATAGTACCAGGTTGTCAAATAGTTTGACTTCCCAAGTTACAATTCTTTAACTACATTTCGAGGGTTCAGCGTAAAACTGTTGTAGCTACAATCTATGGGGCAAAACAGTGATGACCGTTGCAAACAGTTTGGATCCAGATGAGACGCCGAGTTACTCGGCGTCTCATCTGGATCCAAACTGTTTGACATGCTGGTTAGGAATTTGGAAAGATATGGAAAAACCACAATGTCATTGTTTTTATGGCGTTCAAACGCCATATACTAGTCGGTCTCTTTACGGCAACGAGTTCACTTGTCTAGTGAACATGCGCAAGACAAAATAGTTTTCTTCAAGTCTGCACTAGTTTGGTTGTAAAATGTTCATGTATTTGTTTACTCTTCATGTATTTAATAATAATTCGCTGTGTGAGATAATTACTACTAATCTACACAAAGATAAACTTTTTAAAAGTCTTGAATTTTAATAAACTCCAAGTACGTCGATGCTCCAGAGTGGGCCCTGTACTTTAATCGGAAGAAGAAGAAGAAGAAGCGAACGAATATTTTTGCCGTAGTTTTCGCAACACCTTGGCATTCTAAAGCAGAAGGAATATAGCCGAGGTTTCCGATTGCATTTACACATTCGTAACTGATTAGCATATAGACCTACATCTTCAGCCAATCAAACTGCCTTTTGCATCGCATTCGGTCATTTCCGTTTGACCCGTACTCAAAATTAGAAATAGGAAGTTTCATAAAGGACAAGGTCAAAGAAATCCCATATACACATTTATCACGCATCGAACAGCGTGTTTTGACTATGGCACCCAACCTCAACACAAGTCTAAGTCTTACAAGAAGTAAAACCGTAAAAACACGGGGTTCTATCGGCTTATCAAAGTAAGTATTATCCATAGAAGGTTTTCAACACATATTCAATCAAATTATATTCCAGTGTCAATAACAACTGTCTCTTCTATGTATCGTGTAACCGCCGAGTCTGCTCAAGACGTTTGTGTCGTGTAAAAGCGAAAGTAGGTAGCAATTTGTTGAAATGTCTTTCCCAGCTTACAACTCTACTTCTGACTGTAGTTCTGAATTTGAGTTTCATCAGGTTCCAAACAACTACCGTAATTGTATGTACATGTATGGATCTACTTAGTAATTAAAAATAAAAACAGTCTACCTTCAAATTTGTAAGCAGACTACATTTATTCAAAATAAACGAGTGCTGAACATGGAAAAATAAATGTTATGTGTAAGAATAAGTTGAACAAAAAATGTAGGATTATAGGTAGCCTTTGTATCATTTTGATGTTGTGCTTCAGTTTTTGCATCAGCTTTGGACATGAAAGCATTAATTGACCCTTTACTTTATGAATATTCATATAAGAAATAATGACATCATGAATATAATTAAGATATTCTTTTGCCATAGTAGAAACTAGAAGCATGTCAATATATAAACAGCAGATCATGAGATGGCTCCTTTTGTTTCAGTCTGTCATATTTTTATGCCCCCAATCAAGAATCAAGGGGGTGGGGGGCTGACTTTGTTGGTTTGTTGGCTTGGCTCAAACTTTAATGTTGGCAATAACGTTGTAGCCATTGCACATACATACTTCAAACCTGGCATGTCTATGCAACTTACAGAGGCGAACATTTTTTTTTTCATTTGGGGGGGGGGGGGGGTGAGGGGGGGGGGGTTATTAAAATCAAGGTTATATTACAGTTAAATGTCCCATTACGGGTCAAATTTATATTTGTCACAATCAGGGGCATAGTATTTCACAAAAATGTGTTGTTATTAATACTGTTATCAATTCCAAGACGTTATTGTTATTAACGTGTACATCAATCCCCCCCCCCTACACTGTAACACATAACATCCATATCAAACCTGAACGCCATTATGGCCATTCAGGCCTTTGATTTTAGAATTGAAGAAAGTGACAGTTTTGCCAATGTTTATAGGTACTAACGAGTGTACAGTAAAACCTCTCTATAAGGACCACTACTTGTTTTTAATTAGGTGGTATTTAGGACAGGTGGATGCTTAAAGCAAGGTGAAAGTAAAACAGAACGCTCCTATAGGGGCGTTCTGTTTTACTTTCACCTTGATTTTAGCAGCCACCTGCTTTTAACACAAAATACTTGATGTCATTTAGTGGCCGTTATAGAGAGGTTTTACTGTAGTTACAGTAGTTTTGTACTAAACCGTTGGGTTGCTTCATTTACAGTAGAGCCTGTCCTAAGCGGTCATTCATTTATTAAACAGCGGTCTTAAAAAGCAGGTGGTTGCTTAACACAGGGCAAAAGTTATGCAGAAAGCTCATATAGGAGCTTTCTGCATTACTTTTACCATTCATTAAGTGGTCGCTTAATGCAGAGCAAAAGTTATGCAGAAAACACCTATAGGAGCTTTCTGCATTACCTTTCCTCTGCATTACTTTTGCCCAGGCAGCATTAAGCGACCACCTGCTTTTAAGAGTCCCATGTTCAACAATGAATGGCCGCTTAAAGGATAGGTTGTACTGTTGAGCAGATCGTGATTGTTCTCATGTGAAATCACGCGCACATACAGCATACAAGTAACATATTACCTAACTTACTTTTATTGCTAACAATCACACCAGCTTCGTTCTAGAGGAGCTTTCTGCATGACTTTCACCCTGCATTAAGCTGCCACCTGTGTCCAAGAACGATATATATATATATATACTAAATGTAACGTCCGTTTTAGGGTTTTAGCCACCTGCCTAAAAGTATCTAAATTGTTCTCTACTAGAATTCCGGTTTAGAGGGTTTTTACTGTATTGGATGATGTAGGAGCATGTGTCGTAGGCCTACTGCTCCATTTTTTAGCTGTCTGCTTCAGATATTGATATAAATTATGAGCACAATTTACCCCTTTTCTGCAACATTATTACGAAATGTCAAACAGTTTGGGTCCATATGAATCGCTGCATTACACTGAGTAATGGATAAAGGTGTGTGTCGTCACTTCTCCGCCAAACATTAATTTATGTTGCGATCACTCTTTAAATTGTTGTCTCTTTGAGACGATTCTAAAGAGTGGCCACACTATAGGGCTTGGTGGTAAAATAATGGAGGCTCCGAGCTATTCTTGAACATGTTTTTATTAACTCATCTTACAATGTATCTGCGTTTCTGGTGCAAGATTGATTGTGGATTTATAAGTTTATCTAGCAGATGTTTAAGTTATATCATATGCAGTTTTATTATACACGCTTTAAGATTATATTAGCTAGAATAAATACGTCATAGTAATCAATACAAATTTTTACCTTTTAGCATTGTGTAATTAATAATTCAGCTAATAAGACATGTTTGATAAAAGCATTACCCTGTGCTTTTCTTTTTTTTAGTTGAAATATTGACCTGTCTGCTCTGAGATGTCACTGAATACTAAAGAAAGGGCCAACTTGACTAGTTTAACATTACACATAATAGGCCCGACCCTGTCCCATCTGTCTTCAGAGGCGCTGTGTCCTTATTTCATTGACACTTATATTGTCACGCGAATCACAAAGTTGCACGTGATTTAAGAAATTTACGACATGCTGTTAAACTATTTTTCTTCCTGTTTTTTATTTGCATTGCCCGGTGTCTTGCATTGCCATATCGCTGTAATCGTTTGATATTGACCTTTATAGCCAGTCTCACATACTGACGAATTGAAAAAAATTGCAACAAATGAAAATCCACCAAACCTCCATTTACTGAAATGCTACGTTTCTACATTGAAATGCATTGAAACTAAGTTAAAATTGCCCTGTCACACGACTTACCGGAATCGGCCTGATTTACAGGAATCGACCGGAATCGTCCTGATTAAGCCATTACATGTATAATTTTAAATGATGTTATAGTTAAGTACTTAAAATCATCATTCACATTGAAGTTATTAGATATTCCTATCTATATACGCGATCTTTATTTAAATCTTATAATACAGAGGCCCAGATAATAAGCATAACTTAAAACATCTTCAACAATACATGTAGCTAGCTCAATTATTTCTTCGCCGAACCTTAAGTTGTTACCACTCTTTTGAATCGCCTCTCTCAGACGATTTTGAAGACTGGTCACAACATAGGGTTTGGTGGAGAAAGTTTGATACTCACTTTTATCGATTACATAGCCCAGAGCAACAGATAACGGTGCGTGCTCAAATACAGTAGAACCTCTCTATAACGACCACTAGATTGTGTTAATTAGTTGGTATTTTGGGCAGGTGGTTGCTTAAAGCAAGGTGAAAGTAAATCAGAACGCTCCTATAGGAGCGTTCTGTTTTATTTCACCTTGCTTTAAGCAACCACATGCCTTTAACACAAAATACTTGATGTAATTTAGTGATCGTTATAGAGAGGTTTTACTGTAAATTTGTACTAAAATCACCCTTTCTACCCAAAAACCCTATGGCGTGACCACTCTTAAGAGACGGTTCTAAAGAGTGGTCACAGCATAGGGTTTGATGGAGAAATAAAGACATTATTCTTGATAATGTTTTAATTTATGCATCTTATCTGGACCTCTGTTAAACTTGTTAATTTGTTAGGTCTAGATGAAATACATGTACATCTATGGAGTCACAAAGCGGATTTCCAATGATTCCTGCCATGGTGGTATACTATACCCTATTGCACTTTGAAAAGTTTAGGTGTTGTTGTGCACGCAATTGCATTCCATCGTTTGCGGCTCGTTTTACTTATATGTTAAACTCTTGCACGCTTATGAATGCAGTTGGCAAATGTCCCTACAATAAATGAATTCAGATCGAAGCTATAAGTAGTGATTTAAATTCACAATGTACAATAAATACCCGCTAATGCGACCACTTAATAAACAGCAACTGGCGTCTTTTAAAACAGGTGTTTGCTTAATGCAGGACGAAAGTTATGCAGAAGGAGCTTTCTGCATACCTTTCGTCCTGCATTAAGCTACCACATGCCTCTGCCACCCAGAATTCTGCCCCCCCCCTTTTGGTGGTCGCATTAGAGGGGTTTTAATGTATGCAAATTCGAGATTACGTTCTTAGCCATTTACTCCATGGATATTCATGTAAAAATAATGAAAGTTCCTATAGGAGCCATCTGATCAGGGTCTGCTCTGTTTGCTAATGGAATTTGATAGATCTGTTTTTATAGCAAATAGGAACCGTCTATTCTATGTCTACTTTGTTTGCAAATGCGTTAAAATGCGTATCAATGGAGTAAAAGGTTAACCCTTTCCTTCATATAAACGTGTTTTCACGCATCTGCAAACAGAGTAGACCCAGATCAGACGGCTCCTATAGGAGCCATCTGATCAGGGTCTGCTCTGTTTGCTAATGGAATTTGATAGATCTGTTTTTTATACTTTCTAAAATGGCTACAATGATCAATCATCCATATTTCATTATAACTATCTTATCTATGAATATTCATTAGGTATTGAAATTTGAAATAAACGTCAAACAGGGGAATGGTTAAGAAAATGTATCATGGCCTGTGTTGTTTGATTTTAATAATTTATACAATAGAGACATTATAGAGCTCATTGTACAGTCTCTGCATTCGTGTTCTATAATTATATGAACAATTCTATTGTGCATAATGCCATAAAACTCCAGGTACAGTAAACCCCCTAATGCGACCACCTAAACGAGGTATAATTATGGGGGTAGAGGCAGATGGTAGATTAATGCAGGACAAAAGTAATGCAGAAAGCTCCTAGAGGAGCTTTCTGCATTACCTTCGCCCTGCATTAAGCAACCACCTGCTTATAAAACACCCGTTTATTCATTAAGTGGTCGCATTAGAGGGATTCTATTGTGCATATAATTGATATTCATGCAGTCCTTATTTCTTACATGAATATTCATCATGCATAGGGTTGGTCAATGAATGTGTCCTTGTACACTGTTTTACTTTACTTTTGAAAAGTTTTGATAAATTCTTTTTTTGCCCCGAAAATTGTCTGCACACATTGTCGTCGTTAAGTGTCAATGTAGATTTTTCCTTAAAGTTTTTCTCAAGACATAAATGGAGTGGCAAGCAGTTTGGATCCTGATGAAACACCGAGTTATTGAGCGTCTCACCCGGATACTAACTGTTGGCAAATGTGACCAAAGGAGGTCCACCCATTGCAGCAAGCCAGCCCTTCCGTATGAGTTGCTTTCACATGACCTTGGTGGTGAATAATTTAACCCTTTACCTTATTCTGTGTTCATTTCAAAATCTATTGAATATTCATAGACAAAATAGTTATAATGAAATAAGGAAGGTGGGAATATTGTACCCATTTTAGAAAGTGCAAAAACAGATCTATCAAATTCCATTTGCAAACAGAGCAGACCCTGGTCTGGGTCTACTCTGTTTGCAAATGCGTGAAAATGCGTTTATTTGAATGAAAGGGTTAAATGCCTTTTCTTCTTCTGGCATATCAGTATCAAGCTTTGCATACCAACAACGGAGATCATTTTACACTATCTTGTGTTTGCATTTAAGACTGTGTGTTGAGTGGTTGTTGAGAACCGGGAAATAATTAAGCACACGAAATGCTTTAAAATATGCACTTGAATTGTCTATCAACCTTTGTCATTTACTGCTTGAACTGTCGTCTGCTGCAGGAGTTTCGTCTGCATACGGTCTGCAGTGTAAAAGCCGTAGCTAGTTTGACATTGTGCGCTCTATGTTGTAGATTATGACACGTTCATCTGTGGACATTTTTTACCTAGATTATACACCACGCTAGTTCGGCTTCTCATCAGGAGTCAACATGTCTCTCACTTTAATTATACATGTACTTGTTTTCAGAAAAGGAAGAAAAATCTTTATTGAAAATTCAAACAGACGACACTGTCGCAATTAAATATACATGTATGAGAAAGATGAAACAATAGTTTTCCAGTTATCCTCGCTCGAGATATACTGGGAATGCTGAGTGTTGATGCTTTATAAGAATGGAGTTTCTCAGAAAAAAACCTTTGGCCTGGTTTAACTCTACATAATTATGCTTAGTAATTGTATTTTTCCCTAATCGGCTTTGAATCTCAGTTATATTTCCTCCGGGTTTCCTCAACAGTAGAATATCAAACAGTTTGGATCCTGTTGTGACGCCGAGTTGCTCGGCGTCTCATCAGGATCTAAACTGTTTGCATAGGTTAGTAGGTATCCGTCGCAAGCTTGCAAAAAGTTAAGTAGATCTAATTGTTAGAAATGTATATGCAATGAACCTTTTGCACGCCACTGGCAAATCCGCGAGTTACGTTGAAAACAGTTTGGATCCTAATGAAACGTCGAGTAAGTCGGCGTTTCATCAGGATCCAAACTGTTTAACACCAACAGTTTTGTACTCTTAACCCTTTCGCTGCCAGACTCTGTCGTCTGCTAACTTTGTCGTCTGCTACAAATTTTCATTTTTTAATTTTCTTCATTTTTGTTTCGAAAACATAGTAACAGTAACAAACAGTTTTGATCCAAACTGTTTGCATAGGTAATCACAGATGCGACATTGGCAGCGAAAGGGTTAAAAATGAACGAAACACTACATTACAAACAGACGTAGATAATACTTTCTGACCACATTTTGCCCATCAAGCAAAATGTTAACTGCGTATCATGAACAAGAGAAAATATAAGCTATTCCTTTATTTGGAAGAAACGTATATTTATATATGGTTAAGGGAGTAGAACCAGGGTCCATGCTTATAAAACTTTTAGTTGAGTCTGAGTACGTTCTCAAGCTTTTGATTGGTCAGATTTGAGCCTCTGGCTCAAATCTGACCAATCAAAAGCTTGAGAACTCAAATCTGACCAATCAAAAGCTTGAGAACGAAACTCAGACTCAACTAAAAGCTTTATAAGCATGTACCAAGATTAGGCAACTCTTGGTTCTGGTTTCTAGCATGGCCAAAATGTTTAATATTCACTTGTCATTGCATTGTGTAGAAAATAGTCTAATTAATTTTCATGTTGTGATACTTTCTAACATGAATATTCATCAAGCAATGTCCATTATTGGTTCAGATGGCAAGACAGTAGAACCTGCCTTCAGCGGACATCGAAAAGATGCATAATTATGGGTCTGGAAGGCAGATGGTTACCCTTTCCCTCATATAAACGTGTTTTCACGCATTTGCAAACAGAGTAGACCCAGATCAGACGGCTCCTAGAGGAGCCGTCTGATCAGGGTCTGCTCTGTTTGCTTATGAAATTGAAAGATCTGTTTCTTTACTTTCTAAGATGGCTACAATGTTTCACTTTTCATATTTTGTTGTAACTATTTTGTCCGTGAATATTCAGTAGGTACTAAATGAGTACTAAACATAGAACAGGGAAAGGGTTAATGAGCTTTTTGTATTAATTTTACCTCACATTAAGCAACCACCTGCTTTAAAGTATCTTGTGTTCAATACATGAATGACCGGTTAGGCCAGGTTCTACTGTAGACCCATTTGAGCTCCACCCAATATGTTCGCGTCACTAGCTGTTGTTGCAACTTCATACTACAGTAAAATCTTCTTTAAACCCAACACACAATGGAGTATCAGTATGGGTCTTTAAGACTGGTCACTGCTTAATGCTGGGTGAAAGTCATGCAGAACACTCCCAAATGAGCTTTCTGCACGACTTTCATCCTGTATTAAAGACTCACCTGCATAAAAAAAAATCTGAATTTCTCTTTACTAAATGTTCGGCTTAGAGGGGTTTTGCTGTAGTAGCACGTGATACAGTGTCACCATACGTATCGTGAATCAGTCATTTCTCACGATAAGTCACATTTGAAACATCTACGTTTCGTAATTTTGACTTTTTCAATCGCTATTTACATTTACACTTGAGTTATTATGAGCCATATAAGTTATACATGTATATATAAGTAATAGTCCCTGCAGGAGTCTCAAGGCCTACAGTAAAATCGGTGTTTATGCGATCAGTGACTGTTTAAAGATATTAAAATTATTAACCCTTTCATAGAAGTATTAACCCTTTTCCCTCATAGGCTATTTTGTTTAGATCCAACCTCTTTAAATAAACCCACCGAAAAGGAGCATTAACTAGAGAAAAGGAACATTTTAGAATTGCGTAGTTCAGAAACCATTGTGATAAATAGAGCATTTGCTCCTATGGAACAAATGCTCTATTTATCACAGTGGTTTCAAAAAGGTGGCTTTTACAGAGACGTAGAAATACGTATTTATGCAGGAAAGGGCTAAAGGCCTTAATAACAAGCTTAAAACTAATACAGAAAATTATCATTTGGCAATTTTCTGCGTTACTTTGATCCTGCTTTACCCAATTGCTCCCTCAATATTCATGTAAGCAATTATGACATCATGAATATTAATTATATGACTGTTTATATTGGCATGCATGTGCATCCCGGCAATCGTGGCCTGTGCAGATACTATAGAATCCGATATATAGTATTCAATAAACAAACAGAGTAGACCCTGGGTAGATGGCTCCAACAGGAGCTGTGTGATCTGAGTCTGCATTGTTTGCAAATGCATGAAAAGGCGTATACGATAGAACCTGTCCAAAAACGGTCTTTAATTTATTGAACACGTGTGTTAAAAAGTATGTGGCTGCTTAATGCAGGGCAAAAGTAATGCAGAAAGTTCCTGTAGGAGCTTTCTGCATTACTTTTGCCCTGCACTAAGCTACAACATGCCTTACAGACACATAATTAGATATCATTTTGATGTACATGGAAATAAAGAGTAAAAACCACCCATTCTGACTTATTTCAATCATAGGGGTCTGTACCGCTTCATGGGAGTCTATACACACTATATAATAACGTTATTGTGTAGTATGTATAGACTCCCACGAAGCGGTACAGACCCCTATGATTTCAATGGACATGGTTTTCTTACTGTACTACAGGCGTAATTGATGTACCTTTGTTGCAAGACCAAATGAAACCGCATTTCTACAAACTTGACCATTTACAGTACTCTCTAAACACATTGAAGCGCCTTCGCAAACCGCAGACCTAGAACAGACGACTCGTGTAGGAACTGTCTGATCAGCGTCTGCTCTGTTTGCTTATGGATTATTATAGACCACGGTCCATAAAACTTTTAGTTGGGTCTGAGTTCGTTCTCAAGTTTTTGATTGGTCAGATTTGAGCCTTTGGCTCAAGTCTGACCAATCAAAAGCTTGAGAACTCAACTCTGACCAATCAAAAGCTTGAGAACAAAACTCAGACTCAACTAAAAGCTTTATAAGCATGGACCCAGATCCCACAGTTGCTGACATTGCCAACGCTTGTTGTGTTCATGTGTCATTACAGTTTTTTCAGCTAATTAATATTCATTGTTGTCATTATTTTTACATAGATATTCATAGAGTAAAGGCTTAAACAATAGTTCAGCTGTTTTTCGTTTGTACATGTATTAATCGATTGTAAATTAGTTATTCGTTTATAAGATTTAAAACATATCAGTCTAAATAGACTGGAAAACACACCAGGTTTATACTGGCTTTCCAATGAAATGGCCCATCATTGTTTAACACTTTCCCCAAGGAACATTGTGCGTGATTTGATCGCTTTATGAATATTCATTATCTTAATTTCACAGAGGAGCCGTCTGATCGGGGTCTATTCTATTTGCAAAGGCGCGAAAAGCATTTATATGGTGGCAAGGGTTAACGATAGAGTCCATTCAGTGTGAAAGGGTATACTTTTCGGGAAGATACTTCTCTAGAAGCCCTCTGATCTGGGTCTACATTGTTTGCTAATAACAGTTGAGTCGTTTTCTGCGTTTAAAGGGTTAAAGTAACTTTCGTCTGCAATAAAAACCCTTTTCAAATAACTATCAGGTTTTTTCAGTTCTTATCAGAGTTTCAAGCAGTTCGGATCATTATTAGATTACATGTATATGTACATGAAACCAGCCAGCTTACAAAGGTTATTGTGATTAATGTAGGAGCATACGCCTGGAGAAAAGAAGTTTCAATTCAATTCACACACACTGCCCTTTCGTCGCTGAATGGTCATAGTGGGACAGTCCATCAGTGTTTAAGTACAGAGTCCACTCAGTATGAAAGGATTAAACTTGCTAGAGGATTTTGAATGACGAACAGTGCAGACCCTGATCAGAAGGCCCCTTCAGGAACCCTCTGGTATGGGTCTACACTGTTTGTAAAAGTCGGTGCATGAATATCCCGCATTCATATGGTTCAAAACCATCTAACCAGCGATATCAAGTCGAAGATACTCGTGTGCAATTTCATAAAAGTAAAATGAAGCAAGTCGACCGTGGAGTAAATTCGGATTCAGTTATCCTTAACACATTACCTCCTATAGTGACGCATTTTTGCGCATCTATAAACGTTACTTTATGAAACCATTGTGATAAATAGAGCATTTGCTCCTATAGGAGCAAATGCTCTAATTATCACAATGGTTTCAAACTACAAAATTCTAAATTTTTCCTTTTCTCTAGTTAATGCTCCTTTTCGGTAGATACATTCAAAGAGGTTGGGTCTAAAAATAGCCTAGGAGAGAATGAGTTAAACACTTATCCCTCTGCAAAAATAATGTCTGCTCAATTTTTGATCTGATGCAAATTTGGCTAATTTCGATTGGATGAAGCTTTTGACTTGGCCAAGTGTTAACCCATTACCTCATAGGCTATTTTTAGATCCAACCACTTTGAATAAATCTACCGAAAAGTAGCATTTACTAGAGAAAAGGAAACTTTTAGAACTTTCTAGTTTGAAACCATTGTGATTTGACTTGGCCAAGTGTTAACCCATTACCTCATAAGCTATTTTTAGATCCAACCACTTTGAATAAATCTACCGAAAAGTAGCATTTAGGCTACTAGAGAAAAGGAAACTTTTAGAATTTTCTAGTTTGAAACCATTGTGATAAATAGAGCATTTGCTCCTATAGGAGCAAATGCTCTATTTATCACAATGGTTTCACAATGTGACTTTTACAGATTCGTCAACATCAGGGAATAAGTTTTAAACAACTTGGATCCTGATGAGACTCCATGGTTTCTCGGTGTCTGATCTAGATCGAAGTTGTTTGCAAATGCGGATCAATGATTAACACCATTTTGCCATGAAATTTGTCGTCTGCTCAAATCTCGATCAAACGTATACAGTAAAACCTCTATAAACTGGACGTTCAATTTAGTATAAATATCGGCATTGGAGACAGGTGGCAGCTTAATACAGGATGAAAGTCATTCAGACAGCTTATCCAGGAGCTTTCTGCATGACTTTCATCCTGCATTAAGCAGCCACCTGCTTAAAAGTATATAAATTCTTCTCTACTAGAATTCTGGTTTAGAGGTGATTTACTGTAACAGACAATAAATTCGACCGATTCACTCATTTTTAGCTCACCAGAGCACAAAGTGCTCAGGGTGAGCTTTTGTGATCACCTGATGTCCGTCGTCCGTCGTCGTGCGTCGTGCGTCGTCCGTCGTTCGTCGTTCGTCGTTCGTCGTCCGTCGTCAACAATTTGAACCTTTAAAAATCTTCTCCTCTGAATCTATAGGGTGCTCAGCTTTCATCTTTGGCACATAGCTTCACCTATAGGTCCTTTACAAAAGTTATATAAATTATGTCCCTGGAGTCAAAATTGGCCCCACCCTGGGGGTGTCAAGTTTTCAATAGAAACATATAGTGAAACTTTGAAAATCTTCTTCTCTGAAACTGGAAGGTTCTCAGCTTTGATATTTGGCACATAGCATCATCTATAGGTCCTCTACAAAAGTTATATAAATCATGTCCCTGGGGTCAAAATTGGCCCCGCCCTAGTGGTGGCAAGTTTTCCGAAGCTGACTGCTGTTTAAACACTAGTATCTTCCTGGCAAAAACTACATGTCCCAGAGCTTAGATATTTGGTGTATGGATCTACTTAGTTTACCTTTAAGAATTTTGTTAATATCATAGTTCTGAGGTTAAAATTGGTCCTGCCCTTTGGGTTATACTTTAAAATAGGCTTTTTCACTTCACAAACTGCGGCTAAAGGTTTCTCCTCCAACCCAGTCCACTGAGACTGACCTAGTTCCAGTGGTTTTACCCTTAGTCTAATCAGTAGAGTAGAAATTGTGTTTAGCCAAATAAATAACAAACACTCATTTTAGATGGAGAAAACTAAGTGGATAATTCTCAAAATACTCTTTGCATATCTATGTCCTGCATTAAGCTCTCAGATATCAATATAGAGTCTTATCAGTATATCTTTTGTGAAGTTTAGCTGAATACAAGTCAAGTGTTCTATGCTGTAGCATTCTTTATCAGTATTATAGTTGTTTCAGAATTGTTGTCTGCTTGTCTAAGATTGTTCACATTGTTTTTTAATACATGTCAATCTTACAATTAACTCTCTTGTACAAAACAATTATGAAGTACAATATTGGATTCTGATCTGACACATATGTAATTTGAAGTTACATATGCGTCAGATCAGAATCCAAACTGTGCTAGGTCTCCCTTTGCACTTTTGATAACAACTGGGATGCCTCCCTTCTGGGTAGACAGCTGATATTTTTAGATCTGGCCTATTGCACAGACAACCCTTTACTCCAAAATTATGCATTTCTGCACCATTGCAAACAGAGTAGACCCAGATTAGATGGCTCATTTAGTAGCCATATGATCAATCTGCTCTGTTTACTTATGATATTATATAGTGCAAATTGCATTAAATTATTTCCATTTTTGTGTACAATATACAATGTACTTATAATATGTTTACTTAACCCATTCCCTCATATAAATGCCTTTTCATGCATTTGCAAACAGAGCAGACCCAGATCAGGCGGCTCCTTTAGCAGCTGTCTAAATAGGGTCTACTCTGTTTGTTAATGGAATTTGAAAGATGTTTTTCATTACTTTCTTAAATGGCTACACTTTCTATTTTTCATTATAACTATTTTGTCCATGAACATTCAGTAGGTATTGAAATTTTGAACAAACATAGAACAGTGGAAGGGTTAAAAATAAGTTAAGATATGAATAATAATATGAACTCATGTATCATCATCTTCAGGTCCTTTACAAAAGTTATATTAATTATGGCCCAGGGGTCAAAATTGGCCCCGCCCCAGGGGTGGGTAGTTTTCAGTAGAAACATATAGAGCAAACTTTGAAAATCTTATGAAACTGAAAGGTGCTCAGCTTTCATATTTGGCTCATAGCATCATGTCTAAGTCCTCTACAAAAGTTATATAAATTATGCCCCTGCGGTCAAAATTGGCCCGCCCTAGTTATAAAATTGATCGATTGTCATACTGTTAGGGTCCTTTTGAGACCACGAATTACTCGTTTGTTTCTTTATAGCTTGTGTCTAATTTTCAAAGTTTACAAAAGTGTCTATTTCGACAGGAATGCTTTGTAGTTGAGGTGCTAGTGAAGAGTAAAGTTATATACAGTTGAACTTCGATATCTCGAGCTTCAGGGGACCATACAAATTAGTTCCAAGTTAACAGAGGTTCGAGTCATTCGATTTCTGATCTGAACAATTTCTCAAGTTTACAGATTAATGCAGGTCAAAAGTAATGCTGAAAGCTTCTGTAGGAGCTTTCAGCATTACTTTCAACCTGCATTAAGCTGCCACACGTGTTTCTAGATATGCGTATTGAAATTTTTTAGAACAATTCTGTATTGTAAATTTTGGAAGGTCCGAACTTTTTCTTAGAGCTATCCCGAAGAACGAGTTATCCGAGTTCGAGATATCGAAGTTCAACTGTATATTTTTCAAATATTTCTCGATGTTCTAAAAACACTACCCACTGGATGCATGTACAATTTTGTCTTAAAAAACGTGTAAATCATTTAAGATTGTTATACATGTACATGGCAGATGGTTTCGTCATGATTACTCTATACAGAATACTGAAACCACATCACATACTTGTCATGCATGTGAGGCGAAGCGTGTCGAGATTTTCCACCTTTTACACGGTTGGCAAAATGCCATTGATCCAGCTGTCGTCGGCTGCAATTTCAAAACAGAATTGTCTTCATGTACATGTATATGAAACATAATGTCAATTTAGACCCTGATTAGACGCCGACGTTTCATTCATTGAGATCGAGGATATTAACCAATTACCTCATAGGCTATATTTAGATAAAACCTCTGAATAAATCTACCGAAACATTAACTAGGGAAAAGGAATTTTTTAGAATTTTGTAGTTTGAAACCATTGTGATAAATAGAGCATTTGCTCCTATAGGAGCAAATGCTCTATTTATCACAATGGTTTCACATAGTGAATTTTACGGAGTCGTCAATATGAGGGAATGGGCTAATCCCTTACTTGATAGATACCCCTTTGCAAACAGAGTAGACCCAGATCAGATGGTTTATGTAGGAGCCGTCTGATCAGGGTCTGCTGTTTGCTAATGTATCAATATAGATTTGACTGCACATTTTCTCCCATTGCCAAAAAAAATCCATGTGTTCATATGTCATTATAAAAATCACCCAATGAATATGCATGACATCATCATATTCATGAGGTTTACAAATGACTTTAAAACGTCCATTATTAGAAGTTCTTATTGGCCGTAATGTTCTTTATGTTTTAAAAAAGAGACACCAATAATTTTGAAATTTTCATTTTCTTTACCATCTCTTGCAAACAATACTGTTTTCATTTCGGTCGTATATGTCGCTCAATGCACGTGCATTTTAAAATATTGACACACCGTTAAGTGAATATTTGTTTGCCTTTTTGTGTACATCAGTTTTATTGAAGGCGAGTCAATATTGGCAAAAATACTGCAGATGTATGGTTACTTTTGACCTATACCCTTTCAGTGTTATTGACAATATCCAGTGCTATGTATTGACTTTATAATTGACAGTAATATAGATAATGTATGTACTGCTATAGATAATGTATGGCAGCCCAAACACGAGCCATATTACCGTCGACATTGAATCAATATGGGATATTGTCAGTAAAACTGAAGGTGCATATCTTGAAGTTCTGTCAATAACATTAATGAGTTCAAAGTCAAGTAGATATTTATTGACGGGTTGCCAATATTTGTTTTTACTGCATATGAAATGACCGACATACACGGCCAAAATGAAAAAAACATATTGGGCAATACAGTAAAACTCCTCTAAACCTTTCAATTTAGTATAAATTCGGTCTTGGGGACAGGTGATAACTTAATGCAAGATGAAAGTCATGCAGAAAGCTTCTCGAGGACTTTCACCCTGCATTAAACAGTCATATACCTAAACGTTTCAACATTCTTCTTTATTAGAATTCTGGTTTAGAGGGATTTTACTGTAGTTTGTGTGATTAAGATTATTTTTTATTAACGCCCGTTTCTGTCAACTATGGGCTAATTGGACGCCCCAGAGGGATGGGAGCAGTTACAGAGAAACCCGGGCGCAATGTCATACTCTTATTATCGACAGAGTTTCTCTGGTTCTTTTAGATGCCCAGTGTAATGCACTGATACATTACAAAGTATCACCAATAGTAACAAGCAAGGTTTTACGCAAGCGTAAAGTGGCTGCGTAACGTCTTTAAGCAGGATAGAAGAAAAAGAGGGAGCAATATTGTTTAGTAGTTTAAATTAACAGATACATTGGGAAAACATGACTGTAATGTATAAATTAACAGCAAAAACGGGGGAATGTTTTAAGGAGCCATGATGCATAATACCTGTGTATGACACCAATAATACACATTACCACGAAGTAAATACAGATCAATGGTATTCATGCACAATTGTGAAATATTCAAAACGGTCAACAAAACCACGAGTAAAAGGTCTCAGCTAAATAACTTTACCAAAGACAAAATTCAAACAAAGGACTTATACTTTTACAATATTAGTGTACAGAATTGTTTTTAAACCAAAAGCACGTAAACTAAGGGTGCTAACAAAAAAAATGAGAGAAATTTTTTTCGAACCCGCGACCTCACATTTCCTGGGCCACCGTTATAACCCCTCGAATACGCTGACTGCTACAAGTGGTTCATGCTTTTAAATGATTTATACCCAATACACTAGCATTTTCAATGGCAGAAAAGAAGCAAATAACCTCGACAAAAATATTTGTCCCCGCTAACAAAAAATGTATGAATCAAAATAAATAAAATAAATAAATGTATATAAATAAAAGCTTGTCTCACAGTAACCCATAGTTATTAAAAAAGATTGGCTTTTATAGAAACACAGGAACGCAGAAACGCATGGTCAAAATTCAAAGCCGTATAATTGTGGGCTGCTTTCAGCAGCCCAATAAGTATTTGATGATCAACTTTATAGTTTCAATAGCACTGACAATAACATTGATAGTGTATAGACAGCTTTAGAATGAACTGTAAGAGGACAGTTTAACCCCTTCAGACCAGTAGAACTTGTTTTAAGCGGCCATTCATTTATTGAACATTATGACTTGAAAAGCAGGTGGTTACTTAATGCAGGGTACAAATAATGCAGAATGCTGCTATAGGAGCTTTCTGCATTTCTTTTGATCTGCATTAAGCTACCACCTGCCTTACACACCCCAAAATTTGACATCTTTTTGCTGTCTGCTTAAGACAGATTCTGTTGTACAATGAAGACGGGTTTGAGGCATAATATGCAGATTGGACCCAGATGAGACGCAGAGTAACTCGTGTAAAATAATGAACAAGCTGCCATTCTGAAACTTAAAGCAGACGAAAATCTGTCCAGCAGACGACAATGCTGGCACTGAAAGGGTTCATGGGACAATACACGAACCATATTTGCAGCTTCTATGTTGTCTAATGAATACCTCGTGATTATGCCTTTTTAACACACGAACACGTGTATAGTTGAACCGCATTATCAGGAAAAGGGTGTATCATAGTGAAGACCCAGTCCGGTCGCCTCGCTGAAACTCTTTACTATCATATGAAGTGCACGCGAACTTTAATGCTTTTAAGAACCAGTAGATTTTAACCCTTTCCTTCATATAAACGCATTTCACACATTTGCAAACATAGTAGACCCTGATCAGACGGTTTCTAAAGGAGTCGTCTGATCAGGATCTGCAGTTTGCTTTTGACACGATATAGATCTGATTCTACAGTTTGTGTCAACGCAAAAAGTTCCCTTGAATATCTTACATTATTAAACCTCAGCTAATAGCTATTCATGATGTCATTAACCCATTCCCTCATATTGACGCCTCTGCAACAGTCACCTGTTGAAACCATTGTGATAAATAGAGCATTTGCTCCTATAGGAGCAAATGCTCTATTTATCACTATGGTTTCAAACTACAAAATTCTAAATTTTTCCTTTTCTCTAGTTAATGCTCCTTTTCGGTAGATTTATTCAAAGAGGTTAGGTTTAAAAATAGCCTATGAGGTAATGAGTTAAAAGGTAAAGGGTTAAGTAAAGACGTAGAAAAATATTTTAAAAAAAGACCTTGACTTCTTTATGATGTCATCAGATCAAAACATTTTACACAACGAAAAAACAATTTTTATAAAGAGGAAGAATTCAAGTGAGCCCCAAATATCTTAGGTTGAATTGCGAAAGAAAGGTACTTTACACTTCTGTTTGAGTCACGCCGGGGAAACAATATATAGCTGACTTGTAAATCACCTCTAGAAACCACGACGGAAGATTTATTCCAAGTTGAATTCAGATTTTTTTTCTCCAAGTTTTATTGTGCAGTTAACTGTTCGACACTTCATCAATCGTGTTTCTAGAGTGAGGAGGTGTTTTTGGTTAACATTGTCAATCCATTCCCTCATATTGACGACTTTGTAAAATCACTTTGTGAAACCATTGTGATAAATAGAGCATTTGCTCATCTAGGAGCAAATGCTCTATTTATCACAATGGTTGCACACAACACAATTCTAAATGTTCCTTTTCTCTAGTTAATGCTCCTTTTCAGTAGATTTAGTCAAAAAGGTTGCATCTAAAAATAGTCTATGAGGTAATTGGTTAATGTGGGACACATATGCACTGGCATCTGTAAACAGTGAAGACCCGAATCAGCGGGCTCCTGGAGGAACCCTCAGATCAGGGTCTGTACTGTGTTTCACTCAAAAACCTTTAGCAAGTTTAAGCATTTCATACTGAGCTGAGTGAACTCTGTAATTAAGCACTGGTGGGCTATTCTACTCTGAAACTTTGAGAGGGTGAAACACGAAAGGAAATGTTCTGTTTCTGTTGGCATGACCACTAACATGTTATATGCTTACATTTGTTTACTTAGTTTTGTTCTCTTTCAGGTGGCAAACGGTTACCCATAAACAGCGGAAGGAAATTGAAAACCAGAAACTGATACGGTAGATGTCCGAGGTCAAATCCTCCTAGTCAGATATGAGTGGGGAGATAAGGAGGAACCTGTCCAGTACGAGCTCGACCCAGGGAAACGAGACCGATGCTCTCCTCCGGTCACTCGAGTGTTGTCTATGTAACGAACGATTCACTTGTCCCAAGGAGTTGAACTGTGGCCACGCTTTCTGCTTGGAATGTTTAAAAACGCATAATAAGGACAACAGGAAAGCGAGCATCAAGTGCCCATTGTGTAAGAATCCAACCGCGATTCCTAAGGATGGCCTAGGCGATCTTCCTACGCATAAGTTTTATCAAGATCTGTGCAACCAGGTCAGTGTTTTAGAAAATGAAAATAAATTGTCAAGGGGGTCATGCAAGTTTTGTGATGATAACGAAAAGCTGCCAGCAACTGTAAAATGCATGGCTTGTCAAGTACCCATGTGTGAAGGCTGCGCTTCAAACCATGTGCATAATGGCGTTACAAATGTGGTGCAGATCCATCGCAAACAAGACTCGCTGTTAAACGACATTCTTCCAAAGCGAGACACTGCTTGCGAACTACATCCTACCGAATCGCTTCTGTTGTACTGTGTCCCTTGTAAAGCTTGTGTGTGCTTCAAGTGCAAAGACGATAAACATTCTGATCACGAAATATCCGACTTGGCAGATTCCGCAAAACCCGCACGAGCGGCAATCGAAGACATTCAGTCGCGGCTGAAAGAGTATGCGAGTGAAACACGCGAAGCCTTGGGCGATATTGAAAGACTGAAAAAGGGATATGCTGCCAATGTACAGGCTACGGAGAAAATAATAGAGAAAGAAGTTCAAATGCTTATCGATCATCTCATGAAAGAGAAAAAACGGATGATAGACGAGCTGCATGGTCATGCGAGGGATATTGAACGAAGGCTTGACGTGTTTAAGAATGAATTTGAAGGAAAGGATCTGCGAGCTAAAGCAATGGTTTCGTTATCTGAAAACCTCATGCTGTATGGGAATGACGCTGAGAACACCAAGTATAAAGACATGGTAGAACAACGCTGGGCAGAGATTCAGGAAGAAAAATTGAACAGATTTGGACAAGGATACCAGTTGGATGTCCAGTTCTTCATGAACGAAGGACTTCGAAGTGTGCACTCAAAGGAACTCGGGTGTTTACGCGTAACGCAAACGTTATCACCGTGGACGTCCAGAAAGAGCGTCGTCCCGTTTGACATACCGCCTCTAAGTAATGGAGCTATTGATGCATCAACACTCCACCAGAAAGTTCGCTTAGCGATGTCAAACGACTTCTCGCTTAAGAGATCACCGATCTTCGCCAAATTCGTTGACCCAAAGTGGAATCTTGAGACGTACAAAACGTGCAAAAAAACCGGACAGACTGTGACAGTTTGGCTCAGGGTTGACGAGGAGCAAGAACAAAGTGTCCGTGCATCTAAACGCCTCTCGATGCGCTCATACTCTGCGCCATGTATTATCGCTGAGATAGACTCGTTCAATGAAAAGGGCGAACATGAGTATAAGAAGAGCATTGAAAAGTTGCCAGATGGAACAATTGTAAGATTGTCAATAGGTGGCAAAGACACCATTATGCTGGCAGTGTATCCTGGACTATACGCGTCATCTGTTATTGGTCAATCCAAATTGAAGTCGCTTTCTAAGAAGGATGTAGACGGCATTTATGTCGCTATATTAGAAAAGGGACAATTTGTTTGCGGTGAGCTTAGAAAAATTCCCATTCCAGAAGGTCCGGGATTTGATTTTGATATCACTAGTAGGGGCATCATTGTGTTAAAGTCGGCGTTATCCCCTGACGTTAGAATTTATTCTACCAAGTGCCAAGAACTGATTACCAATCACGGCCATCAAGGATTCACTGTTAAGAAGATTATGGAGTCGGCGGACAATGACACTGTTACAATATACACAGATACTGACGGAAATATCGTCTGTGAAACCATAGCTGACGACGGAGAGCGAGAGATCTGCTTTACTTTTCCTCAAAATTTTATGACGCCACTTTCGTTTGAGTTCAAGGAGGCATGTTTTGATAGGAGGGGCAGTGTGATTTTGTTGCTGAAGGCGGGGCATCAGGACCTGTTGTATCAGATTACAAATGATTTCTTCAGGAAAGAATATCTCGCGAAACCGGAAATGTTGCATAAAGTTGATAAGCTGGCTACTTTACCAGACGGGCGCATTTGTGTGTTCGATAAAACAGAATGTGTGCTCATGACCTTAAAGTACGTGTAATAAAATGTCAAAGAAGTGACTTACGTGGCCAGACCCATTTAGCACGCGTCCGTGTTTAAAGTATTTTGCTGACTGGCCACACATGTGCTAAACATTTTCTTATAGATCTAGAACTACTTTCAGAGAACGGTGTGTTTTTTGTTCGGTTTCGATTTGAGAATCTAGTAAACCACTCTAAATCGGATTTTTAAAAATAATTTAGGTTCACAGGCAGATGGGTGCTTAATGCAGGGCACAAGTCATGCTGAACGCTCGGTTTGGAGCTTTCGGTATGATTTTTAACCTGCATTAAGATGCCACCTGTCTGAAAGATTCGCACTGATACCAATTGTACGTACGGTTTAGAGGGGGTTTAGTGTAGCACACAGGGTATCCCTTTGTACCGTATAAATTAGATTTAACCCTTTACAGTAAAACCTCTCTATAACGGCCATTAAATTACATCAATGATTTTGTGTTAAAGGCATGTGGCAGCTTAAAGCAAGGTGAAAGTAAAACAGAACGCTCCTGTAGGAGCGTTCTGTTTTACTTTCACCTTGCTTTAAGCAGCCACCTGCCCTAAATACCAACTACATGTAGCCTGGGTCCCCATGGTACCGGTGTACTTAATGAACTCAACACGCATACAAAGAAAATATCATTTAACTGAAATTTTTTTAGCAAGCCTTTCCTTCACTTGTCTCTAATCTTTCAAATTGTCTCAAGTACAATATTATTTCTTTTATATTACTAAGTCTGAGAAATGTCAAAATAAAGCGATCACATTGAGTGACGTAAGGGAACCAACTCCATGTAACCGGTGCAATGGTAAAAATTGTCGTAGTATGGAAAGTCGTGTTGACACTGCTTTAAATGTACATTTTCACATAGACTCAAAGTCACACATAACATATTATATCCGTTAATCTTTTTTTCAAGTTCCGAAAAGTTCAATCTAACAGTATCACAATATCTCAAAATGGAAGTTAACTGTTTTTACAGTGTGGGCACTTTAACTCATTACTTCTACGCATGACACGGGCTCTAGAACACGTTTTCATGAACATGAAATCGCTCCATTATAGCGTGAAAAATAATTTCACAATAGAATAGCAGAAGTTACTAGTGCTTGACAAAGTTAACAATTGGCAGGTGGCGAGATTTATATTTACACCGGTATCATGAGGCCACCGGTATCATGGGGTGTTACAGTAATTAACACAATTTAGTGGCCGTTATAGAGAGGTATACTGTACTTCATGCATACGCGTTTGTAACTCAATAGACACGTCGTTGTAAACAGAGTAGACACAGGGTCTGCTCTGTTTGCTTTCACATTTTCTTGCCTGAATATTCATGAAGTGAAGAGTTAAAAGGCTGAAAAAGATCGTAATTTCCTCCACAAAGATTTACACGGTTTGAGAACATGTTGGAAAGCTACAAGGCTGGATGCAAGCTGGCTGAAGTCATACCAGTTGGTGGTATATACATTGTACGTAGACCCAGCCATTCAAGTGTTCAAAATGGCATTGTTCTAAAATGTGTGCTAAACAATTCAACACATGAACATACTTGAAATAACCGAATCAGGTACAGATGTATATCACCAGAGAACAAACGTTTTTAGCTCACCTGAGCAAAGTTCAGGGTGAGCTTTTGGGAGACTTGAATGTCCGGCGTCCGTCGTCAACAATTGCTTGTGAACGCTCTAGTGGTAACACTTTTAGTCCAATCTTAGTGAAAAAGTCCAATCTGCATGAAACTTTGTCAGAATGATTGTCCTGATAAACTTTTAGACGAGTTCTAAAGTGGGTCATGTGGGGTAAAAAACTAGGTCACCAGGTCAAATAGTAGAAAAACCATGGGAACACTCTAGAGGTCACATTTCCAGCCCAATCGTCATGAAACTTTATCAGAATAATTGTTTTGATAAAATCACGGACGAGTTTGAAAGTGGGTCATAAACTAGGTCAAATAGTCACGTGGGGGTAAAAAACTAGGTCACTAGGTCAAATGGTAGGAAAACCTTGTGAACACGCTAGAGGTCACATTTTTCGCCCAGTCTTCATGAAACTTAGAACGATTGTCCTGATAAAATATTGGACGAGTTTGAAAGTGGGTCCAAAAAGTAGGTCCATAGGTCATATCTTATAAAAATCTTGTTAACACTCCAGCGATCACATTTTCAGCCCAATCTTTCTCAAACCTGCTCAGAATGTTTGTCTTGATGATATCAAGGTTGAGTTTGATCATGGTCGGGGCGGGATCAAAAAGCAGGTCACTAGATCAAATCTTAGAAAAATCACTCTAGAGGTCACAATTTTAGCCCAATCTTCATTGGTCGGAATGATTGTCTTGATAAAATCTTTATTCTAAATCATTGAAAATCTTGTTCTCCAGAACCACTGCTCATGATCCACTATAACATTGTTCCCTTAGGTCAATAGTGGTCCCATCCTGGGACTACCCAGAATATTAAATCTTTGGTAATCAGGTGAGAGATTAAGGGCCATATTGTCCTTAATAATGGTGGATGTGACATATACATAAATATCTGGCCAAAAAACAACCAAACATCTTCATGAAATTCTGATAATTGTCTTGTTGCTTAATTAATACGTTAACCCATTCCCTCATATTGACGACTCTGTGAAAGTCACTTTATGAAAACATTGTGATAAATAGAGCAGTTGCTCCCATAGGAACAAATGCTCTATTTATCACAATGGTTTCAAACTACAACACTCTAAAGTTTTCCTTTTCTTCAGTTAATGCTCCTTCTCGGTAGATTTATACAAAGAGGTTGTATCTAAAAATAGCCTATGGGGTAAAGGGTTAACAAGTATTCTGTACTGACACCAGATATCCAGTGTAGTTCTTTGGATCGTTATCACTGGTATTGCAAATACTTTCTACATGTATTTTTAGTTGAATTACTGGTGACCTGAAACCTTTCCATACACCGGCATCTGAAAAGCTTTCTAGTTACAACCAGGATTCATATTTCTATGAAGTTATAGGAGGTAAATGCAATACCTGCAAAACACATCTGAATTTAATTAAAGTTTTTGGGGGTTTCACTTGCTAGATGTTTATGACATATCCGCCATTTTTTTTCATCTTATTTTTTTTGCTGTTCACAAAAATGCAAACTGATAATACCGATGTAATTTTGCACACATACTAGACTTGAGGATACATGTATATTGTCTATATAATACCATATTGTACAGTATAGTCTCGCTAATACGACCAATCAAAAGAAGTATAATTCTGGACTTTTAATCCAAAGTCCGCCAGTCACAACTTTCGTTGCATTTGCAAACAGTGTAGACCCAGATGAGAGCTCCTGCTCTCATCTGGATTTATACTGTTTGCCATGGAAAATCATTTCAACAAATCCTGTATATTTTTGTAAATGTTTGCCTAATTAATATTCAAAGAAGGCATAGTGAAAAAAAATGTGGCAAGCTAAGTGTCAAAACAGGTGGTAGCTTAAGGCAGGACAAAGATTATGCAGAAGGCTCCTATAGTTGCTTTAGCGAGACTTGTTATGCAGAAGGCTCCTATAGTTGCTTTAGCGAGGCTAGTTATACAGAAGGCTACTATAGTTGCTTTAGCGAGGCTAGTTATACAGAAGGCTACTATAGTTGCTTTAGCGAGACTAGTTATGCAGAAGGCTGCTATAGTTGCTTTAGCGAGACTAGTTATGCAGAAGGCTTTACTGTAGTACATGCATGTATATATCATTGAAGTGTTTCAAAGCTGGGACATGCTTATCGTCATCCTGAACTGAAGTTAACTCAGACATGTTTCGTGGTAAGATCGTCATTTTCATACCCCCATATATGTTTTACTTTTTCAATGAACAAGTATCAACTCTATAAATGTACCTTGACGCATTCGGTTGCCGTCTGATCTAGGTCTATTCTGTCTGTAAAGGCGTTACTATGAGGGAAAATAGTTATATAACAGCAAATGACAGCATATCCCAATCTGCTTTTCAATGTATGGAATTATTTTTATGTGTTATATTGTGACATGGTAAACTGCGTCACGAGATGGTATTGAGTGAATATATAACTCTTGTCAACTTAAGTTGAGATGGGCTTCTCAGTTACACAATACTTAACCAGATATTCCAAAAATTACCTACTCACGTTATTTCGTTTCTCTGAAATTCATAGCTGGAAGGCAAGTGTTATAGTGTCGTCAGTGTTTTTTTTTAGATAAACATTGTGTTTAACCATCTCGTTCATATAAACGTGTTTTCACGCATTCGAAAAAAGAGTAGATCCAGATCAGACGGCTACTATTGGAGCCGTCTGGTCAGGGTCTGCTGTTTGCTAATGTAATTAGAAAGATATATCTTTACTTTTTAATATGGCTGCAATGTTCCATCTTCCCTTATTACCATTGTGTTCATGAATAGTCCGTAGGTATTGAAATTTGGAATATAGAACAGGGAAAGGGTCATTCAGATACACACAGTAGAACCATGTAATGAGTAAACAGCTTTAGGTAGGTTTTCTGTATTTGTTTTATCATTTTAGAAGCATACCTTTGAATTTTTTCTGAAATATCTCTTCAAGTGTAAACAAAGATTGTACCGCCAAATCTTTAAACCTACTTTTTTTTTTTTTTTAGCTTTTCCCCTCTATTAACAAATTAAATTATTTGACAGTTCAATATATCAGCATTGTCACTGACAGACTATACAGTCTACCAAATAATCCATGGCATCATTCATACCACCATTGTAATTTTACGTGCTAGACCGTCTTGTATGAAGTATGTTTTCTCAGACCCTTATGTCTGGTTTGTATACATGCCCATTTGTTAACTTATGTGGTAGAATTGAAACCGTTTAGCATACCAGTAAGTGTGATCAATGTTTTGCTAAATAGTTTTCAGATACTGATATCAGAATAATTTGAAGATCATACATTTGTAAGCATACAATAAACCAAGATGAATTAAATAATTATTTGACTTGCGAACATATTGTGTGCAAATGGTGTTAACAAAATTATGCTAATGAAAATGTATACGGTACATGATGTTATGGATGAAAGTAGTGAAGAAACTGAGCTCTAGGTATTCTCGTTCTAGAAATTGTCTCTGAAATACAACACAATTTATTGTTATAAATTATTGTAGTACTGGGAATTTATAGTACACTTCTATTTAAACTATAAGTGGAGTAACTCTGTTTTGACAAGTTTTTCATACTTAATCCTTTACTCCATGAATATTCGTGCAAGAAATAATGACAGCACAATTATTAATTTGATTGTTTTTGGTTTTTTTGGTGAAGCTTTGGCTTCTTTTATTCAATTTAACAATAATTATATGATTTTAATTAGTTTGATATAATAGCGCATGTACACAGGAAATTTGGCCATGGGAGAAATTGTATCATATCTACATTACATCATCAGCAAAAAGAGCAGATGGCTCTTACAGGGGCCGTCTGATCTGGGTTTACCCAGTTTGCAAAGGCGTATATATATAGAGTAAAGGGTTAATAGAGAAATGAAGATGCGATATGTAAAAAGTAATATTGACAAAGTCACTCGATTTAATTATTTCCTTTCTTTCTTTGCAAACAGAGCAAGACTCAGACCAGATGGCTCCTACTACAGCCATTCGCGTAAGGTCTTTTCTACATGTATTTGATATGAAATTATAAGTGATCAGATTCTACAATTTTTGCCAATACCTCAAAATTCTGTGTATGTTTGCCATTATAAAAAAATCATGACATTATTTCCTACATGAAAATTTCAACAGGGAAAGGGTTAAACCCAGAATATATTCAACATGGATAATGATAATCATCTCATTAGGATTATATAAAGAGTTCAGAATCCATTCATTGTTTGATTTATCAACTCTTTGCATGCTAGTTGCGAAATTGATTATCTATGCAAACACTTTCGACACAGACGAGATGTAGATTAACTTGACGTCGTCTTCTCAGGATCCAAACATTTTGATACTGATTGCATTTGTGAGGAGAACAATACTTTTATAACAACTGTGTAGCGTTAACTCATTCTCTCCTAGGCTATTTTTAGACCCAACCTCTTAGAATAAATCTACCAAAAAGGAGCATTAAGTATAGAAAAGGAGTTTTAGAATTGTGTAGTCTTGAAACCATTGTGATAAATAGAGCATTTGCTCCATAGGAGCAAATGCTGTATTTATCACAATGGTTTCAAAATGTGAATTTTATAGAGGCGCAAAATTGCGTCACTAGGGGATAATGTGTTAAGAATGTTTTCCTATAATAATGTAATAATTATGGAACCTGGTTTATGAATTTTGTTCGTCTTTTTATAAATTTTGTTAAAGTCTTTACTCCATGAAAATTTATGAAAAGATGATGATTGTCATGAATATTAATTAATGTTGATGACACATTGGCACAGGAATTTTTGGCTATAGTAGAAACGGTAGAATGATATCATATTTATATTATTTCACAAGCAAACAGAGCAGACAGCTCCTACAGGAGCTGTCTGATCTGGGTCTACTCTCTTTGCAAATGCATATTTATGAAGTCAAGAGTTATGTTATTTACAAAACTTTTTATTGATCTGAATGAAACCCTTTAAGCTCACATGTGAAGGTGAGCTATGTGGGATTGCCCTGTGATTTTTAACAAATAATTTCTTGAAACAATGCGTTTTCCTAAACTGCTGAATTGAATATGACCAAACTGTACAAAAATGATGCTCAGGTGGTCATCTATCAAGATATATAAATGGTTTTAGTCCATTGCATAAGTAGGTCAAAGGCCTGAAGATAGATTCTATAGAAAATCATGTACATAATACATTGTAAATGTTTCCAATTTGCTGTAAAATAAAGTCACAAAAGCTAATAGGTTTTAATTAATACTAATTTATTTAGAGTTGAACATTGATATCTCGAACTCGCATAACTTTAACTTCGGGTTAACTCCATTTAAAAGTTCGGTCCTTCCAAAACAGAATTGCTTTAAAATATATCACTACCGAAATCTAGAAACACATGTGACAGCTTAATGCATGTCTAAAGTAATGCTGAAAGCTCCTAGTGGAGCTTTCAGCATTACTTTAGACCAGCATTAGCTGTGAACTCAATAAATTGTCCAGATCAGAAATCGGATTAATCGAACCTCTGTTATCTCGAACTAATTTGTGTAGTCCCTTGAAGTTCGAGATTTCAAAGTTCAACTGTACTAATTTCTTTGTACAACATCTCCACTTAAGTTCCACTCAAACAATCCATTTTGTTTATGAAAGGGTAATTTCGAGGCATTAACACATTATACAGTGCTGTTTTTAAAGTTTCTTTATTAGACAGCTAATAAACAACAACATTTTCAAGAGAAAAATAGTTTCTATTTGAGAAATGGCATAATACTGGTACATGTACTTATATGTTTCACGTAACAGTTTGCATATGTTAGCATGCTATTAAAATAAAGGAAGATGCAGGATAGCTTTTGATCAAATTTGGATTCTCTCTGCATTTTTGCCATGATATCCATTATAAGGTACATGTAATGTTAATATAAGTTTGATGTCACATCGATTTAATACTCATAAGGCTAATTTATTACACTAAAACCTAAGTTTTTACTGCATTCACTTTTCAACTTGATCAACAATGAGATCTGATGGTTTTTGCTAACATTGAAGAGTATGACAGACCAGCAATGGTATGTAACCCTTTCCTCCATAGGCTATTTTTAGATTCAACCTCAATAATCTACTGAAAAGGAGCATTAACTAAAGGAAAGGATTTTTTTTAGAATATTGTAGTTTGAAACCATTGTGATAAATAGAGCATTTGCTCCTATAGGAGCAAATGTTCTATTTATCACAATGGTTTCAAGAAGTGACTATTACAGAGGCGTAGAATTTAGGCGTATTTATGGAGGAAAGGGGTAAACAAGTTCTGTAATCTGTCACCATGTAAAACCTGATCGTCTGATGTATAGTAAGCAAGGGCTGGTCTGGTTCTACACTATTAGCATTGTCCAAGAGACATTTTCTTGTGTCAGATGTGACTTTCTTTTGTAATGTTTATCTTGTTTGTACAGTGTATTGAATTTCATTATACATAAAACATGCCATATTTATCTATTAATGATTTTGTTAACATGTTTATGTGATATCTTTGGTATACATTGTAGAATCAGTAATCATAATAAACAGAGAAATTGTAACCTTTGAGTTTAATTATATGAGTTTAAACCCATTATCTCATAGGCTATTTTAGATATAACCTCTTTGAATAAATCTACCGAAAAGGAGTATTATCAAGAGAAAATGGAAATTTTAGAATTTTGTAGTATAAATAAAGCATTTGCTTCTACAGGAGCAATATAATGCTCTATTTATCACAATGGTTTCACAAAGTGATTTTTTCAGAGTCGTCAGTATGAGGGAATGGGTTAAACCTATCCCTGTTGCATATTCATGTAAGAAATACTGACATCATGAATACATATTAGCCGAATTTTTAGTTTTGGTAAAAAATGCAGACAGTTCAATTATAATTGATTTCATAAGCATAAAGGAAAGACCATGATGATTGATCAGACGGTTCCTACAGGAGCCATCTGATCTGGGTCTAACCTGTTTGCAAAGGCTTCAAAAAGTGTTTATATGAAGGAAAAGGGTCAATACAATAGTTTTACCCTGTACAGTTCTGCAGAGAATAATGATGATTTGAACAAGAGTGCAGAAATCATTTATAAATCGATAGCACGTGGGAAGGAAGTTATGTACAGCTTATTATAAGTCACACCAACAGGACCTTTAACACTTTCAACACTGACTTTTCAGAGTAGAATAGGCCTTCAGTGTTGAACCCTTTACACCATGAATATTCATGAAAGAAATGACATTAAGAATATTTATTAGCCATTTTTTTATGACATATGTAGTTTTATGTACACAGAATGTCTTGCTATTGGTAGAAACTGTAGAATTATATCTATATTATATCATAAGCAAACTGTGCAGACCCTGGTCAAAGGCTTCTGCAGGAGGTATATGATCTGAGTCTAATATTTGAAAAGGTGTAAAGGGTTAACAAGTACGAAAAAAATGAACTTGCTGGATGATTTTTAATGACAAACAGTGCAGACCCTGATCAGAAGATCAGATACATGGCTGTTGATCAAGTTTATAGAATTATGTTATTAAAAATATATACAGATACTTCTGGGTGTATACCAGCTTAGACAACATAGAAAAGATGTGACAGTCTTTGTACAGCTCATAGGATAAACTGCAAGGTAATCCGATATATCTGTGCACATGATTCTGTCTGTAAGCTGCCACTAAGAAAATCATAAAGAAAACCAGAATTCACCATACACATCAGCATGATTCAGATGACTTCAATCAAAAGCAATGTGTGCTGTTGTAATAATAGCCATCAAAATCTGAAAGAAAATGAAAATCATGATTGATTATTCATTGTTTCTGTTCATATGGAACAACATAAAATTTATTCACTGATTTTCCTTCAGAGTGCTATGTAAAGTTTTGTCTGCAAATATTACTCTCTGCATAACGTTTTGGAAAGAGTTTTGTCTTATTTCTAAGAATCAAGCAGTTGGGATTCTTAAAATGCACAATATGTTCAAACTTGATCCAACTTTATTCAACATTTTTAGGTCAACTTGCTTTCTGAATTTTTTTTTAAAAGAAATGTGAGAATATGTGAGATCTGAATTCAAAGCAAGTTTTGATACAGGCCTTCTGTGTTTGCATTAAGACTCAATAGTTTTAAACAGACAAAAATGGCTATAATTGATTTAACATGATTAAACTAATGCCTAAATTCATTATCATATAAAGTAGTATGACACATTGCGTTTTGTAATTAAAATATAACCTTATACTCTATAAATATGCCTTTGCTATAATATAGATATGAATCTAGTGTCTGCCATGGCCAAAAATTCCAGTGTCATTATGCTATTATAACAGTTAATCTAATTAATATCCACGATGTAATTATTTCTTATATGAATATTCTGGAGTAAAGGCTAAAAGGGTGAAAGTACATATTGATGACCAGGTCATAGTTGATGCATCATTGGCTTAAGAGCAAGATTGCTCCAATGTCTTTTGGAATTGTTTCCAACTCAACACAACCTTTTCCCTGTAGATAACTTATTATTATGTATATCTGTTTCATTTAGAGACAAAAACCTTAAAATAAATCAAGACTCCATTCTTTATCGCTACGCTAATGCACTGCAAATATTACCCATTTATCATTTTCAATTTCTTGGTGAAATAAATGTAAATGTACATTATATAACTTCTCCCAGTACAGTTACTTACGCTGGTGTATAGCTGAAAGGTTTTAAGGTTGGCGTTCGATTCTGTGGCGGTGGAATAATGCCTACAATACAAAAGTCATTAAGTTTTAATTTCTGGAACATGGTTGAGAGCAGTCAATGGGCTTGATAGTAGTGACAGAAATTATATTTCAAATGTTTAGGCACTGCTCGGCAATTCTAAAACATTCAACTCACTAAATATAGTAAAGACGACTTTTTCCATAAACCAAATCAAGAGCAAAAGCAAAACTGTAACTAAACTAGAAAATTTTGTCCATTGGACACAGATGCCCCCTAGTGATGCTGTCTCTAAATGGAGCACTTTTCACAATATGTTATATAGTGAAGAAAATTTCAACATTCCATATCTCTGGTAAAAAGTTGGAGCAAAAATTCTGGGGGCAGAAAAAAAATGAACTGTATACAGTGCATAGAGTACACCTTTTCTCTGATTACTAATATGCTTCAGGTTACTCTTCTATGAGAACTCTCAGTATTAAGACAAACTTAGGTAAATAGTGCAGACCAGATCAAACAGCTTCTGAAGGAACAGTGTAATCAGAATTTACACATTTGCTAATGTCAGTCAAATTGGAAGTTATCAAAATTATGCCAAACTGAATTATTCAGTTTTTCAAACCATAGAGAGGGGACATTGGAGTGTCAGAAAACTCTACTAAGTTAGGTAACTTGGGTAAGTATCCTCCTCCACATTATGTTTATTGCTCATTTTATGTACATACCAAGCTTTCCACCTGATGGTGGGAGTCTTACACAAACTCTATTCGGAGTCAAAGACATTCCCTGTAAGATAGTAAGGTGAACATATTTAAACATAATTTGATCATCAGGTAATTTGATAAGACAAAAAAACAATCAATCAAATATTGACTATGCATGTTTCATAGAAACAGTCACCATTTTATAATAGATCGTTATTACAATCAAAATTCAGAATTTTGTGGTTTGTTAAAAAACAAAAATAAGCATTGCAATACCCCTTTACCATAGAAATGCCTTTGCAAACAGAAGAAAAAGATCAGACAACTCCCGTAAGATCTGCTCTGGTTGCTAATGGAATCATGAACGAGACTACGGTTTCTAGTTTCTACCACTGCCAAAACTTCCTTCTTCATATCCATTATACACAAGAGTTGTCTCTAGTAAGTCATTAATGCCCTTAAGTGAACACAAACTTCAATATATTGTGTCAATATATCCATTTCCAAGATCCCATTGACCTATAAGTGTGACCTTGACTTTAGAGGTAGGGACCTGGATCTTGCATGCGACCTGTTGTCTCCATGTGGTGATATATCTGTCAAATTATTTCAAAATCCTCCGTTGCAAAACAATGTTACAGCCCAAACAGGTACATCAGTATAATATGAGCATATATGCAGGATTCTATAATGTTTGACTAACAAGTGTGACCCTGACATAAAGGTAGGGTGCTGGGTCTTCAATGCAACACATCGTTGTCTCATGGTGAATGTCTGTGACAAGTTATTTCAAAACCACCTACCTATATGCAATTATGCATGACAAAGTTACAGCCCGGAAACGAACATTACTATAGGTGTATACCTTTATAAGCAGGATACATGTACAAGTGTGACCTTGACCTTGATGGCACAGACCTAGGTCTTATGTGCGGCACATTCTCTTCTTGGGGTAAACAGTGTGCCAAGTCATTTCAAAATCCTCTTCTGCATGACAGTTACAGCTAGGACATGAAAACAGTAGTTGGATGCATGCACACACAGATGCATGGTGCGATTTTAATATTCATCCATTTGGAAGTATAACATTCATGAATCCATTAATTTATTTTTTACATGATTTTTTTACATCGGGTTAGGGTATACCAGGAAAACCAGATTTTGAATTTTTGCTTTATTTCTAATGATAGCAACATTGACCTTGGTATAAATGATTCCAAACTAAAATTCACATGTGAAGAACTAGCTAATAATACACATATTATCTTTAAAATATGGTACAGATATAATAAAGTAAGTACCAGCTGTCTAGTGGAATGATATTCACATAAATTTGTTAATATGGTAACCCGGTTATTTCTAAGGATAAAAGATTATCTAAATCTTTAGGGTACATAAAGTACTCCTTGTCAAGGTGAAATCTATCTGAAGTTCAATGGGCAATGAGACCAACTTGCAATGATCTCAGAGCATTATCAGTTATCCCTCCGGGCACGGTAACTGTTTTTAAGGGGAGATCACTTTTCAGGAGAGGGGATAAAACCCATTACCCCTAGGTTATAAGTCTAGTACATGTACTTAACTCTACCATATCACCATAAAGCTATACATGTAGCTTGCACAGTAAGGCTGTATAAAGGAAGTGACCATGATCCAAGACTCCTCCAAATGCAATCCTAACTTTTGACTCCATGGATACTATCTCACAATGCTCGATCACAATTGAAGTTATTGAGCAGTAACTGTTTTTCTAGCATTAGCAACAATGACATTGACCTCTCAATACAGTCCCCATCTTTACACAATGCAACCACAACTAAATAAGTCACACTATTTCACTTAATTTATTGTCTGGAATGTTTATCTATTTTAAGTAATGGTGACATCATTCCCAGACTTGTCAAAACGGGATCCCAACTTTTGTCTATACAAGCTATTTGTACCCAAACTTTAGTGACAAAATATTATTGTCTGAAAAATAAGTTTTGTGCTCACCCACCAAACAATCCGCACATTTACCAAATGACATTTTGAAAAACCTGGTTAATTAGAAAATTAAGAGTTCAAAAATACATTCAAGCAAGAAAATTATGGACATTGAAGATATCTAAGTCAGCTACATGTATTGAATTATCTAAAAACATCATCTTCAAATTCTTGTATAATAAAGATATCATATTCTAAAATATTACCCCTGAATTTGGAGACTGTCTGTAGCTGGATAAGCTGAAAGCAAAAGTAGGAAAATAGAACAGATCATTACATATGTTTTAGCAATCTAATCAATCTTATTTTAGTCGCATGTATATGCTGTCCATATCAGATCTATCAAACTAAAACTCTATATGGAAAATATGAGAAGGAAAGTACCAAAAGACCTAGCGATTTGTTAGTTTAAAGGGGCATAATTCCCAGAAAAATTGCAGAAGGAAAAATTCCCCGACATTATGCACATCTACATATTGTGTCCTTGCTACATACAAGGTTTTATGAGATTCTGTTAAACAGTTTGTGAGAAGTTGCGCTTACAAGATCGTACATCACTATTTCTTTAACCAGATTTTCCGCGAAAAACCCGGTTAAAAAAAGAACACCGCATATGGGTGCCAACGCTCTTCTGTTCTATTGCAGCTCTTGCCACAAGTGTGTGAAGTTTCACAAGATTTGCATGAATAGTAAAGAAATTATACCCATCATTAAAGTTTCTGGATGACAAAGACAACGGGGAAGAAGATTGGAAAATTTGTTTTTTTACTTTTGACACGAGTGAAGTTACCATTTTTTTTATAATTCAAGGGCAATAATCCTAGGGTGATATGGCAGGTTATTGAAACTGGTTGGGACTTCATTAACTAGAACTATCACTGAAGGTGATGAATACCCCCGCACAGCAGCCTTGATTGCAAATCCAAGCTTGTCACATCAACAACCAATGTAACAGGACCAAATGACAAAAATACTCAATGTTCAAGTGAAGATAATTGTTTAATGTCCAAAGGTAAACACATGAAAACTACTTCTTGCACATCTACCATTCGTGGTTAATATGTATACCAAATATAAATTAAATAACTTTAAAACTGAAGGAGGAGTTTGCGACACCAACTCCCCATGTTTCGTGCCAAAATGACAAAAATACTTAAATTTCAAGTAGAGATAATTCTAAAATGCCCAGCGCTGAACACGTGAAAATTGTGTCTTGCACACCTACCATTCATGGTTTTTATGTATACCAATTATAAACTGCATAACTTTCAGATTGAAGGAGGAGTTTGTGACACCATCTCCCTATGTTTCATGCAAAAATGACAAAAAAACCCTCAAAGTTCAAAGGGAGATAATTCTGCAGTGGCCAGCAGTAAACACATGAAAATTATGTCTCGCACATCTACCATTCATGGCTATTATGTATACCAAATATATATTCAATAACTTTAAAACTGAAGGAGGAGTTCACGACATCAACTCCCTATGTTTCTTGCCAAAATGACAAAAATACTCAATGTTCAGGGGGAAATAATTCCGCAATGCCCAATGCTAAACACATGAAATTGTGTCATGCACATCTACCATTCCTGGTTATTATTCAAACCAAATATAAATTCAGTAACTTTAAAACAGAAGGAGGAGTTTGCAACACCAACTACCCATGTTCAAATGCGGACAGACTGCCCAACAGACCGCCCAACCAACTAAAGCAGGTTTAGTGAAGATTGGATGAAAATAATTCCATTTACAGAGAGAACATGAGCAATATGGCTTATTTTGGACAAATCAAGAGCAATAATTCTGAAGCGTCTGGGACAATATGATATTTTCAACAAATTGGCCAATATATATTGACCCCACACACTGTCTGCAAGTTTGGTGAAGATTGGATGAAAATTATTCCACTTAAGTGAATGGACTAAAATTGTTAATTCTGGACAATTAAAGTTCCATAATTCAGAATGGTTATCAAACTTAGCTAAGACACTATTACCGCAAACATTTTCAACAAGTTTGGTGAAGACTGAATTGAAATTGTTCCACTATGAGAGCGGAAATGGCTTGTAATGATAGTACAGACCTTAAATGTCACAAATGTAATTTGTCTTAGCAAAATTACCTGGCATTTGTTGGTGTTAATGAATGGTAGCCAACATTTGGTGGGGTTCTGCCATACTCTGAAAAGAAAATAATTTTTATTTATAACCATTTCTGATATCATTGTTAAATACCACAGAGTTAGAAAGTTAGCACCCAATGTCTGTGTCCGTAAATATCTCTGGGAGCCAGTTACCCCCCTTTTTTTTTATATCTTTTACAAGCTGCCTAGCAATTATCTTCTTCCATAGTCTGCCCACTTTTTGCATAAATCATTTAACCTCAAAAGTTGTACATGTATTCATTTAAATAATGCTTACAACCCGTTCCCCATACAAGTATATGTATTTATTCCGGTAAATTACACAATATCTGAAAACTGCTCACAATATTTGAAAACTGCTCAATCCTTTTTATATAATAAACTAGACTACTGTCGACGAAGGGCCCCACCCGCGTAGGAGGTATCGCATATTGTAAGGCTGATTTTCCTAATGCAGACCTGCAGCAGCATAATTAAATATGCATGTAGTTTGCTTAACTGGGTGAAAATTGGACCATTCGTTATATTGTGCGGAAACCAAAAACGGACAGACGGACGGACAGACTGGCAAGCTGATTACTATAGGACATCCGCATTTTCATGTGGGGCCCTAACTAGAAAATTGTATCTGTAAGACACAGCAATGCCCCCTAGATAGTGGTAGACAATGAAAAAAACTGTGACAACCAACTGCAAGTACAAGTATGACAGACGGACAGGTTCAAAACACAAAACTCCCTGACTTTTGACAACAGGGCATATAACAAACTACTGTTTAAGAGACAATAACAAATGGACAAGCTCCGACTGACTCTGAATCAATTTAGGAAGAACATTTATGTTGTCCCAACAATGGCTGACAATGGTCAGTTAAAAGTGAAAACAAGAGCACTGCATGCCGGTGCCACACTCGTCTGTTTGATTGAAGGACTTGTGATGATGAATAAGTGCGTAAAAAGTAGTCTGATCACAAATGCTTATCAAAAGTACTTGAAAAACTGTACATGTAATTAAGAAATGAATGATGTGCTTCCGGTGTTCATGAGGTTATGCAACGCATAGCTTTACAAGCAAAGTTAGTGAAGCCCGAAGGGCTTCACGTGAATCTTTGCTCGTAACCTGCATAACCACATGAACACCAGGAGCACCTCATTCATTTCTTATATTTATATTCAATTGTATTTCTTATATTTCAACGGATCCGGTATTGAAATGAACGTTCATTGGAAAATGCAACTTTCTTTTTAGAATAAGGTTATATAAGGACGTTGCAGGGCGAATGTAAATATTTCAAAGCGATAAAGCCACCTGTATAAGGATTTGAATATGTTAGTATACTGCTCTATATGTGCTAACTAAGCTAGATTACCAGTATGTGATCAGATATAACTGTACCTTTGTTAACTGGGGAAACAATTCTGTTTAATTCTCTTGAAGGGCTCCTACAAAAGAAAGTCTATCAGCTGAGTAAGTAGAAAAAACCCATCATATTATAAACAGTGAAGACCCAGACAAGCTGCTGCATTAGAACTGTGAATTAGTCTAGGTTCTGCTATGTTCACAGTAATAGTGACTCTGAGGAGTTATAGTGTAGACCATGATTATATAACTTTACCCCACACTGTGGCACATATTTGTCTTCATTGCTTTCAGTGCCCTTGTCCCTATTACATAACTTCATAAAATATATATCAACATTGCCTGCCTTCACACTGAAACAATAATTATCATAAGCATGAATTAAATACAATACAAAACTTTCATTTCAATGTTCAAAAGAACCAAACAGGAAAAATCTTAATCTAAAATGTGTCCACAGGAGAAAGGATAGCCCACTTATGCTTTTCAGTTTAGAATATTCCAAATTCTCAAACTACAACTGAAATTAAATTGGTCTTCATTTTCCATAAAAAATCAGTTTAAACTACTTTTTAATAAAAAGTTTTTATGGAGACAGGTTGGAATCATATTTTCTTTTTGGAAGGGATGTACTAAAGATCCCACATACAAAAAAGGTAAAGCTGTATGTGATACCCCAGTTCTTGGAAAAGGAGGGCAATAATTTGTGTCCATTGCAAATCAAATCTAGTCATTGGCAAAATGTTCTATTCATGGTGTAAAAGACATAACAGCCATTGAAGAAAAGATAGAACTTACCTCATGTTATTTGAGTAACTCTGAAAATGTAAAATAAAAATATTGTCTATTTATTTTTGTAAACACAGTAATATTGTAGACACCTTATTCTAAATGTATACTATTAACAAAATTCTGACATAAAGTATGATTTAGAACTGAACCAAACACTAGAGATTATTTACCTTTTCACTCAACAGCCTCTTGAAGTAGTTTACCTCTGCTGTTCTCTCATCCAACACTCTTTTCAATAGACTGTTCTCTTCCTTCAGTTTAAGATTATCACTGTAATACGAAATCAAATGAAAAGTAGTGTTGCAACAAACACTATGAACATGTTTTGCAGTCTGAAGACTAAATCTTTTACCCTTTCCTTCATATAAATGTATTTTCATGCATTTGCAAACAGAGTAGACCCTGATCAGACGGCTCCTTATCGAATTTGATAGATCTGTTTCTTTAGTTTCTAAAACAGCTACATTATTCCACCTTCTGTATTTCATTATACATGTAATTATAAATATAACTATTTTGTCCATGAATATTCAGTAAGTATTGAATAATAGAACAGGGAAAGAGTTAAAAGCACCTGTCAATGGAATTTCCAAATGCCAACATATCCAAATCCACAGTAAAAATTAATCTTATGAAAACTTTTCTGTCTACAGAAGTGATATCAAACTGATTTTGTAATATATATCCATGTGGACAATCACTCTGGACAGTGCTTAACAGAAAATAAAATAATAATCATATACAGTGATTAGAAAATTTAACCCATCCAACCCTTTTACCCAACGGACATCTTTTCACACCTTTGTAAACAGAGTAGACCTAGATCAGATGTCTGCTCCGTTTGCTTATAGACGTGTGTATGTAAGATAGAGCGATGTCCCCATGGTGATTCTTGCCTAGCTGCAGGTAAAATTCCTGAGTCATTTGACCTTGACCCTGGGCACAGCATGGGCTTGGTGCGCAATGAAAGTATGGATAGTGGTTAATGTGTTTAAATGCAATTCCATGCCAATAGCTATAGTGGTTAGTGAGATATGAGACAATGAGAAAGCTGACAGCCAATTTGCACGTAAAAGCGTGACACATGGGCAGACGGACAGATGGACATGTGCAAAACATACTGTCCCCTGACTATCTTCAATGGGGGCATAATAAAACGGATCTGATTCTACAGTTTCTGCCATAACCAAAACATTCTTTGTTCATATGGCATTATTAATTCAGTTCATTAATATTCATTCATTTTTTTTCTGATATGAATAAATATGCAGTAATTGGTTAGGAAAAAAAATTGTGTTTGTAATTAAAATGTATACAGCCTTGTCAGAAATAGACAAATCAGTTGACATTTCAGAAATGTATATGGTTTGAAAAACAATACATGTATGATGAAATATATTTGAAAGCTGTCCATTGGTTTGTGACTGTGACTGTGAGTACAGAGAAATATAAATATGGGCTGCAAAAGTGATTTTGACGATGAATATTAAAGGCTAAATATAGATTTTCATAAAGAAATCTCACTGCATATGTTAAATATAAACCTAAACAATATTGTATAGAGGGCTTTCGGAATGAATATATGAAAGTAGCTGATCCTTCGAAAGTAAACGCAGTAATGCAAAATGAGACAAGAAATGTCGGAACGACATCAAACCGGATTTTCCTAAACTATCAACTAATGATTTCTAAAGGGTCAAAAGACCTAGTGATTTCTAAGTTCAAAGGGCCATAACTCCAAGAAATATTGCAGATGGAAAAATCCCTGAAATTATGCACATCTACATATTGTGTCCTTGCTACATACAAGGTTTTATGAAATTCTGTTGAACAGTTTTAGAGAAGTTGCGCTTACAAGGGTAGGGTCAAAAGACCTAGCGATTTCTAAGTTCAAAGGGGCAGAACTCTCAGAAAAATTGGAGAAGGAGAAATCCCCAACAATATGCACATCTATATATTGTCTCCTTGCTACATACATGGTTTAATGAAATTCTGTTGAACAGTTTGAGAGCAGTTGCGCTTACAAGGATAGGGTAAAAAAGACCTAGTGATTTTAAGTTTAAAGGGGCATAACTTCCAGAAAAATTGCGGAAGGAAAAATCCCAGACAATATGCACATCTACATATCGTGTGCTTGCTACATGCACTATGTTTTATGAAAATCCCTTGAACAGTTTCAGAGGAGTTGCGCTTACAAGATTGGCTGATGGCCGCCCTTCGTACATCACCATTTCAATAACCAGAGTTTTCCATGAAAACCCGGTTGAAAATTGCAGAATTGGTCTTATCGAGTCTGTTCATGAGCAGCTACAAAAGCAGCAATGCAAAAGAGAAATCTGAAGACTCGGTTTTATTGAGTCCATTCATGAGCAGCTATTAAAAGTGCAACACTAATTGCAGCCACTTGGACAGGCTTCAGCGGTATTCAATTTTGTAACTAAAAGCATTGAAACTGATGATCCCGAAGGACTGGAAAATATAACAACTGGGAATAAAGAACTCCAGTCATCTCATTCATACCTAAACATCAAAATTCATGATTAGATGTACCCTTTAGTCAATAAATATGCCTTTGACAAACTGAAGGAGCCAGGCATCTGTTTAGAGTCTGCTTTGATGTAATATATGATGTAATATAGATATGAGTCTATAGATACTGCAATGGCCAAAAGTGAATGTGTCCATGTGCTATTATAACTACTAATTTGATTAATTTCCATTGAGTCAATATTTCTTTCATGAATATTCATGGCGTAAATAATTAAAATTTCAAAATTGACCCATAATATGTATGAGGAACTGTACAGCATATGTTATGAGAAGAATGTTGAGAAGTTTAATCCTTTCCTCAATAGGCTATTTTTAGATCCACCCACTTTGAGTAAATCTACCGAAAAGGAGCATTAAGTAGAGAAAAGTAAAATTTTAGAATTTTGTAGTTTGAATCCATTGTGATGTATAGAGCATTTGCTCCTATAGGAGCAAATGCTCTATTTATCACAATGGTTTCATCAAGTGACTTTACAGAGGCATAGAAAGGTGTATTTATGGAGGAAAGGGTTAAGAAATGTATCTACTGTACCTTTCCAATGCCATGCTGATTTCTTTACTGTGATGCTCTTTATCTGTAACCTGAATTAAAAGTACACAAAATTCACTGTCAGCAGCATAACTTGTCATAGTAACTTGCTGTCCTTGCTATATTTCATAATATTTGGCAATGTCATGAAAATGGCACTCAATCATTTTAAACCAATGCTGTACCACATCAGTCAATGCTTTACAAGTCGTTAATATAAGTCAGAAGTGTGGAAATCCTATGCCCGACGTGGAAAATTACAGGTAGACAAGTGGATCTTTCTTTTGTAATTTTGTCCGAGGACAAGTAAAATTTCTGCTGGTATCTTTGCATAACATCTTTAACAAGAGTACCGCATACGGTACATAATATGCCCACTTGCAAACGTTCTCCGATTCAACATGCCTTATAAGTGTTGACATTTTCTAATCTGTGCTTCAGATCTTGATTTCCATATTAAGGTGATACTATTTTTAAAAAAAATGAAGTGAATATCTTATTAAATACAAAAGTTACAGCTAATCCTCATTTTTGCTGATTTTTGTAAAGTGCAACGGCCATAACTCTGTAAAGACAAACTGAATGAACCTCAAAAAAAACCTCAGCTTCAAATTTTGTTGCTTAAAACATTTGTGTTACGTTTCATTTATATCATTTTAATAGTTTTCCCAGAAAACAACAAACTAAAAGTTGACCGACAAACAAAGCAACAAACACACAAAGTTCAAGGACCTTAACTTTAGAATAAAATGAAATATCAAAACCCCCGCAATATATGTGAAAATTCACATTAAGGTTTAACCATATAAAAAAATTGAAGTAAATATCATTTCAAATGAAAAGTTATGGCCATCCTCATATTTGCATAGATTTGCATTATTTTTTTAAGTGCAAGGGCCATAACTCCGAAACAACAAATCAAATGATCCTCAGAATCAACTTAGCTTCAGGTCTAGATGCATTAAACATGTGTATGAAGTTTCATTAATATCTGTCAAACAGTTTTGCCAGAAAACAGCGGACAAACTATATACATATATTTGTATTATTTTTTAAATAAAAGGGCCATAACTCCGAAACGACAAATCAAATAAACCTCAAAATCTACTCAGCATCAGATCTTGATGCATTAAACATTTTTGTGAAGTTTCATTAATATCTCTCAAATAGTTTTCCCAGAAAACAGCGGACAAACTATTTGCATGTATTTGCATTATTTTTTAAGGACAAGGGCCATAACTCTGAAAAGAAAAATCAAATGATCCTCAGAATCAATTCAGTTTCAGATCTTGATGCATTAAACATTTTTGTGAAGTTTCATCAATATCTCTCAAATAGTTTTCCCAGAAAACAGCGGACAAACTATTTGCATTATTCTTTAAGGACAAGGGTCATAACTCTGAAAAGAAATATCAAATGATCCTCAGAATCAATTCAGTTTTAGATCTTGATGCATTAAACATTTGTGTGAAGTTTCATTAATATCTCTCAAACAGTTTTCTCAGAAACAGCAGACAAACTATTTGCATGTATTTGCATTATTTTTTAAATACAAGGGCCATAACTCCGAAACGACAAATCAAATGAATCTTAGAATTGACTCAGCTTCAGATCTTGATGCATTAAACATTTGTGTGAAGTTTCATTAATATCTCTCAAATGGTTTTTCCAGAAAACAGCGGACAAGCTATTTGCATATTTTTTAAGGACAAGGGCCATAACTCTGAAATGAGAAATTCAATGAACCTCAGAATCAAGTCCGCTTCAGATCTTGATGCATTAAACATTTGTGTGAAGTTTCATTAATATCTGTCAAATAGTTTTCCCAGAAAACAGCGGACAAACTATTTGCATGTATTTGCACTATTCTTAAGTAAAAGGGCCATAACTCAGAAACGACAAATCAAATGAACCTCAGAAACGACACAGCTTCAGATATTGATGCATTAAACATTTGTGTGAAGTTTCATTAATATCTCTTAAACAGTTTTCCTAGAAAACAGCTGACAAACTATTTGCATTTTTTTAAAACAAGGGCCATAACTCTGAAATGAAAAATCAAATGAACCTCAGAATCATCTCAGCTTCTGATCTTGATGCATTAAACATTTGTGTGAAGTTTCATTAACATCTGTCAAATAGTTTTCCCAGAAAACAGTGGACAAACAAAATGTTGACGGACGAACGAACGAACGAACGAACGAACGGACGGACGGACGGACGGACGGACAGGGCCACGACAATATACGACCACCTTTATTAGGTGGGCGTATAAAAACTAAGTTTGAAATATATGAATGTGTTCAGTGACCTTATCTTAAACACAAACAACAAGAAATAGGTGTATTTTTGTGATTACAGATTTAATTAGGAACATCATTCTGCTATCCACATTCATAATTCAAACCAAGGTTTGCAAATCATCAATGATTAATTATTGTTATTGTGGTCATCAATATTACCGGTATGTATGCAGTAGTTCTACAGTGTACATATGATATTACACACAGTTCACAGTATTGATGTAACGTTTACAAAATTGTTTCATTTCAGGGCAATTTTGGTTTTGGTTTTTATCGGGATTTATGTCGTTTTAACAGTATTTCAGTCATATCACGACGTCTAGCTAATTTCAGGTGGAGGAAGATCCCCAAGGTTCTTCTAAGCACAGAACAAATTGCATTGTTTCGTGTACAGTAGAACATCTGGGTAGAACCACCAACCTACCGCAAGTCAGCTGGAAGGCTTCCTCACATGAAAAATCCAAATGCCCAGACCGGGATTCAAATCACAGCAGTGAGGCATTTCAGGGCAATAATCTGCCATTGGATTGGCCTGACAGGTCACTGTAAAGATCTGAAGGTGCTGCAAGGCTTACAAGCTGCTAAAGGTGGAGTTTCTTTTTTAATTAAAGTATCTTATCTGTTAGTTATTGTTTGTTACCTATTTGATTCAAGCTGAATTTTAAACAATCGGTCATGCAAGTAAAGATGACATCAATATTACAATGGCAAAACATTTTACACTTAAACCTTGAAAACCTAGATTGAAAGCAATAACTAGGCACATCTAAATATATTAAATCAGTAAAATTAGGTCCGGCTCTGAGCTAACCCAATAAACCTTCTTATTCACAGGGTCAATTGTAAAAGGTATATTTGGACAATTGATACTGAAGTTGCATGATAAAATTTTACATATTAGATATACAAATCTCTTTGTTTTACTAAGATTACAAACAAATTACATGCTGTACACTACATTGTTGAGAAGCCATTTCACCAATCTCTTTCGCTGGTCATCTTGGAACTCATATGTCTGAAATAAACAAAGAAATTTTGTCTAGGTCATGCAAGTATACAGCAGAAATATAGTTATTAGAACTATAGTGATAGGCTAATGAATAACCCCTACTACCGTTTGTGTACCAGCGAAAACAGAAACGAACATAACTCCAGTATTGGCTATCAGATCATAATAAAATATGCATGTGAAAAAGCTCCTGCAGACATAATTTCAGATAATTCAGGAAGAATTAGTAGTAGTCAAGACAAATTTGTCTATAGACAGATGAACAAACCTTATTCGAGTACAACCCAATCCAAATTTCATTGTAGGGGTATACGTCAATAATCAATATATCTGCTGTTAAATGAACAACTGACAAATCTCAATTTTCTTGGAAAGAGTAAGATGATTTTTTTTATTAAATACATGTACATATAAATATTTGTACACACTGTCACACAGAATGATTATTGATATATACATGTATTTCACTATTAAGTGACTGAGTATATCAATACTTTTTAGTTGCCCAGGGGGAGGGGGAGGGGGAGGGGGAGGGGGAGGGGGAGGGGGAGGGGGAGGGGGATAAAAGTCTTGCAAATCCAAGTTTGTGACACCGACTACCCATGTTACCAGACCATGTGACAAAAATACTCAAAGTTCAAGGGGAGATAATTTTGCAAATCCTGTAACTAAACAAGTGAAAATTGCATCTTGTACATCTACTATTCATGGCTATTATGCATGCCAAATATAAAATTTAACAAGGTTTTTCTGTATCTGAGGTTAGTGGTCAAGGTCAAAGCGACCTGAAAACTGTATGTGACACTCAGTCATCCCAAGATGTGCTCATAAACCAACTTTTGCATTCCTATCTCAGGTAGTATAGGAGATATGATCTGGACAAGGTTTTTCTATACTGGAGGTCAGCGGGCAAGGTCAGGTCGCAGAGCAACACTCTGCCATCCCAAGATATGGTCACACTCCAAATTTATAATATAGGAGAAATACTTTGGATAATAGGTTTTTCCAAAGCTCAGGTCAGTGGTCAAGGTCACAGACTCGAAAATGGTATGCGACACCCGCCATCCAAAGATGTACTCACATACCCAATTTTGCATTCCTACCTCAAACAATATAGGAGATATGCTCCAGAGAAGGCTTTTCTATACCTGAGGTCAGTGATCAAGGTCAAGGTCATATAGACCTGGAAATGGTATGCGACACTCCGCCATCCCAAGATGTACACATTATACACCAAATTCGGTATTCCTACATAAACCCTTTCCTTCATATAAATGACTTTCAGGGTCTGCTCTGTTTGCTAATGGAATCTGAAAGATCCGTTTCTTCAGTTTCTAAAATTGGCTACAATGTTTCATCTTCCATATTTCATATCAGTAGGTATTGAAACTGGGAATAAATATTAAAACAGAAAAAGGGTTAAACAAGAGAAAAGTTATGAAAGATATTCTTTTTCAGGCCAGACAGACCAACCGACCAACACAGTGATTCCAGTACTCCAGTACACCCCATCAAACAGGTTTGCGGGAGTATAACTTTTTTTTACATGCTGTTACCCGCTGCAATTCTAAAAGTTAATATAAATTTTCCTTATTACTTCTCAAAAATGCAATAAGGGTCAGAGACAGTGTTTAACATAGCATCTCATTTGGATCCAAATTGTTTGCATAGGTAATCATAACATTGATAATATAATAGCATGCAAAATTAAAATGAGACATACTGAAATCAGTCGTTTCATATCTGTAAACAGTTGCTGCATCATCTTCCGTGGCTCCATGAAGTAAGCATCCACTGGAGGTTGCAACTGAAACATAGTTTTAATGGAACTTCATCTTACATATCTAGTAAATCTCTCTCAATTTAAAATATAAATCACCAACTCTTGATTGACTGAATATATACTGATATGATAATCAGACCAGTAGATAAGAGGCATACCTAGGAAATCTAATTTCTCCACCAAACCCAATCTCTGAGGCAATTCTTTTGAGTAGTAGTGAGATATAATCTGGCTTAGAAATAAGAGATTTGATAGATTGGTAGGCATCTTATCTGCAGTTCTGACAACTGAAATTCACATGATAAGAATATTGCAAAACATGTTGAAAAGAAACCTTATTTTTATGTAATGTGGTAACAGTCCTTAACTTCTTATCATAGACTAGATGCAAGCTGGAGCATGACGAGCCCTAGTGCATTTAAAACATTGGAAAAGGAGAATAATATCAAAAGGTGACACTAGCGTTATGATTCTTGTATGTGATACACAGTCAACTCATGATTAAGATATATGCCAAATTACATTGAAATCCATCAATGCATATAAAGAAAGTTATAGCCCCAACAAAATCTATATGGAAACAAGATGTGTTTGTGAAACACTATTCCCCCTCCGTCTTCTTAAACCTAGATGTGTGACCTTAACCTGAAGTCATCCCCAAAATGTTCACCTCCATAAGTTGCACAAACATGCCAAGTTTGAAGTATGTATTATTCAATGTCTACAATATTATCGCCAACATTAAATTGGGAATATATTGTACAAACCAATAGACAGAGAGAGCAAAAGTAATATGCCCCTGGGGGCACCAACAACTCATGATTAAGATGTGTGCAAAATTATATTAATTTTGCCCATACAGATAATAAATTGGGTGGTTGCATGCTCATACCAACACTGTAGCGAGTCTCAACAAAAATCAATGCCATTGTGTACCCACTACCCAGTCACTGTCAGAGCTAGGTATTTCCAGTCTGTTAAAAGTTTAACATGATTACTGTAAAACAGGTTATATTCGCGACATGATTATTTTGCGTAATTGTGATTTTTTATTAATTTGCGTCATGATGATTTCGCTACGGCATCCATCTCGCTAAATTAACATAATGGAAATAGAGTCGTATAAAACTCTGCCGAACGAAAAGGGCAAAGAATAAATTTCTGCCGAATGTATGTAACTGCCGTTGGCAATTTAGGGGTTATTAATCAATAATTTATAGCATGCGTTAAGGCCTGTATTTACCAGTATTCAATTTTGTAATTGTTTTGAGAACTTTACCCAAAACTCGGATGTATGGCACAGTGTGACACACCAGTCTACTGATGAAACGGTGGAAATGTAAGCCACAAAGTTACTACCGGTACTCATTTATTACTTTGGGGTCTTATTTGGACCGAAACTGTCTGCAAAAGAAATGGTTATTACGATTTGTCCATTATGAGACTAAAGGTTAAATCACTGGCTCTATTGAAACTTGGATGGTAAACGTGTGAAAACAAATTGACAAGATTGTGTATAAGTGTTGATCTGTTAAAGGCTGCTTGGCATAAGCCGGTATTCAAAAGTCAAAATGAGTGAATTGTTTTTCACAAACACTTAGAGTTAAACCTGTTTCAAAAGTCCGTAATTGTACAAAAACAACCAGATGTTTACCACTTGCCGTAAATGTATACATGTATGTATATAAGAGTTACTTCCCTTTTCACGGAGATCAATGAAGAAGAGAAACATTCTTCCATTTTCCGGTCTGTATTTTTTATTTAAACACTTGTTTGTTTATTAAACAAACTATATATGGAAGTAATACACTTCATTCAACATTTGTGTAAAACGAAGAATTTTATTAATGCAGAAAACACGTGGACGACGTGATAAATCTGACCATATTACGGATATACCGATTTCGGACGTTACTCCATTTTATACTTGTATCTGATTTATTAGCGAAAATATTGAATTCGCGGGGCAATGCATTCCCGAATTAGCGCGAAATATATATTGTCGCTAATAAAACCTGTTTTACAGTATTATAGATAGCTGTTTTTAAAAGTTTACCTTTGCAGTAAGCTTTAATGCTGAAGGAGTCTTTGTGCCACAGAACAAGCATTTCTGTTTCCAACCTGTAATAATCATTTAAACATGAATTTACCTATTACACCATGAATATTTATGAGTTGAATTTTATAATGGTACATTGTATATGAGAACATGATGTTTAAAGCCATGATAGAAACTGTTGAATTAAATCTATATAATCACGCAAGCAAACAGTGCAGACCCTGGTCAGACAGCCCCTACAGGAGCTATGTTATCTGGGTCTTCTGTTTAGAAAGCTGTCTCCAACAGGTTATGGCTTAACAAGCAAAACATTCGCAAACTACATGTATCCTTGTATTAAGTGAAAGGCCTTCACCCAAGCTATCTGCAAACCAAATATGAATCGTCTAGCTTAAGTAATTCAGAAATTAAGAGGAGGAGTTTGTGACACCAACTATCCATGTTACAGGCCCAAATGACATAAAACACTTACAAGAGGATATATTTCTGCAACTCCTGGATAAACACATGTCAGAAACTTGTGTCTTACACATCTACTATTCATGGTTTTTATGTATGTCAACTATAAATTCAATACATTTTTTAAAATTAAAGGAGGAGTTTGCAACATCATTACACCAACCATCCACATTACAGGCCAAATTTTTTTTAAAATAAAAATTAATACAGGTCCAATGCGATGGAATACCCCAATTTCCTGTATGTTGATGTCAACAAATCAACATAGGTTCTACACAGAATCTAATATGTCGGCATATGCCATGTCCAATACAGGTGACTTTTGTTTATTTGTGCATTTTACATGTATTATGACTGTGTTGGGGAAACTTTTAACCTGTAGATTTCCTGTATGGCGATGTCAAGAAATCGGTAAATTAGGTTCCTACACAGAATCTAATAAGTCGGCATATGATGTCCAATACAGACACTCTTGTAAGAGTATATTTGTAAAACACTGTATAATATATATATTCAAATATAATACACATATTTTATTATTGGTATGCTTAGTCCAGGAAATGGTACTTATAGTCCTGGTACGCTTCGGCAATGGTACGCTTAGTCCATAATACAGGTCCAAGGTGATGGAATAGCCCCCAATCAAACAAAACCTTAACCAAAATTTTCTGATTTAAAAAGGCCCATAGTTTTGTCAAAATACTTGACAGAGAACTTTACGTACTCTTGCCTACAAATGAAGCTTGTAAAGGTGAATAAGTTTCAAAGCTTTGTAGCATTGGGTTATGAATAACAAATATTACAAATTGTAGGAGTTTTACCTTTATCTTGGCATCTGTCACAGAATACGTGTCCACAACTGGTAAGGAAATAAGCTCGCCCATCACTGGTGGGTCCCGGCTGTTTGAAACAAGTGTTACAGTGAAGCCAGTCTACCATGTTTTGCTGAAACAATATGAAGAAAACACTCATTGTTTAAAATAACCACCAAGTGCTCCGAAAACAGGGCTCAAGCTGTGGCATTCCATTAGGCAGTTTAGTGGTATTGAGTGAGAGGATATGGTACTGATTTTGTATCTCCTTATATTATGTTCTACAAATCAAAACTTCTCCCTCCACTCAGCTCAAAACAGGGAGAAGTCAGCAGGGTTAGGGAGACTTTTTCTCCCAAACAGCCCTCTTGCTTGAGCCCTGCGATTTATTCCTGACAGTTATAATCCAACTGTGACATAGATATTTATCTAGAAATACTTGAATGGTTAGTGATATAAAGGAATAAGTATACATGTACTGTTCTTTTGTTGTAATTAAATTTATTCAACATTTTTAACTCGCCGAAATTGGTATCAAGACTAGATAATTCTGATCTTAATTGCACAACAAAATTATAAGTATTGACGAAAACTGTTGGTTTTGTATATAGTTATGCTCCACGTTAGTGAGACTTTGCCTTTGACAGTCACAGAGCCCAACCTGCGGCATTTGCAGAACAAAGACAGAGCTATGATCAGATGGATCTGCAACGTTAAGCCTGAGGATGTGGCGACATTATGTCAAAAGAGCTATTATACAACTCAGTCTTGTGGACCTGGATCTCATCCGAAGAGAGAAAATTATTTATTATTATTATTATTATTATACCACATTTATATAGCGCTCTTTTCATACAGGATATGTGCGTTCAAAAGCGCTTCACAAAGATACATTTACTGTACAATAATACATAAATTACAGAACATTTAAAATAAAATATATTTAATACTTATATATAGATAAGAATAATAATAAAATAGAATTTATTTAGGACATTGGTAAATAAGCTAATCTTTTCCGTAAGTTTATCTGTCTGTCGTATTATGTTCTATTATAGTGTGTCAACGCACTCAGATTATAAAAAACAAAACTTGAATGCAACATTCTATGCGCAGTGCCAGTACGTCCCATAATTTTGACCCAGACTCAACAGACTTGGGTACATTCGTTTAACATACAACACTGCACATAAAATATTGCCGGAAAATTGGGTAACAGAACAGATCAATTTGAAGTACATGCATATAAACTAAGCAATACAAATACACAACTGTTATTTACGCGCACTATGCAACCCCTCCAGTCAAACACTATTCGACCCGCTATGGCAATGAGGGAGTACACAGCGTATCATATTTTAATAGAGTTGTAATTGGGTATATCCAAAGTTTAATTACAGAATAAAATGTCTTATTATGGGAACCCCAAAAAGCCCAGCCAAAGTAGAGCTAAAGAAGGTATCACGTATACTGTTCCTGCAACATATCCCACCGGCTGCAATGGCAAAGGAATCACATCGGACAAATCGAGACTGTCTGAGACACGCGATGCTGCATTAGACCGTACAGGCTTAATTTGCCCGCTGCCCATATATTACACGACCCAGTTCACTGGTAAGCAAAAATACGGAAACTGGGTCAGCTTAACAGGAATCCCTGGCACTGGTTAAGGGCAGGGTAGCAAGTCATGCCAGCAAGACTCCCAATGTACCAGCGCGAAATTATACCGTAGAGGGATGCCCTGTTCCACTACGGTGCTCCCTCCGGCATTGGAACTGGAGTTACCAGAGGTACCAAGCATATAGGGATGCCCCGTTTGACAACAGCACTCCCTCGGCCACCACAACAACTGGACAGCGGAATCCCGCTGACACAACATCCGCACGTTCAACAGCAAGGGGATTCCTAGAAGTCCATAAAAATATGGATGAGGTTTTTGTTATTCATTTATCTATTTTCTACATTTGTGGAGCATTATATTTGAAAAAAGGGAGTTTATTAGTCCACAGTCATAAGGAAGTGGCAGGATCAACACTCTGTGGCCAATGCAGCAATTATGACAACCGACGATTAGCAGGTACGTTTTCTAAACTGCCCTAATAATACATGTTGAAGAAATGCGTTTTCAGAGATTTTTTGAAACATGCCAGTGAGCCTGCATCTCTAATGCCTGATGGAAGAGCATTCCAGAGTTTGGGAGCTGCATGCATGAAACTTCTCTCACCGTACTTTACCTTACGACTTTTTGGTACAACCAACGACAAAGAACTACTTGCTGATCTTAATTCTCTGCGGGGCCTGTACACGTCAAGCATGTCGACAATGTACTTGGCGGATTCATTGTGTATGGCCTTATACGTAAGTGTCAGAATTTTGAATTCAATCCGATGCTGAACCGGAAGCCAGTGAAGTTCTTTCAAAACAGGCGTGATATGATTATATCGAGAAGTCCTTGTTATGATGCGGGCTGCTGTGTTTTGCACTCTTTGAAGCTTCCGCAGTGTTTTGTTTGGAATTCCATGCAGCAATGAGTTGCAGTAGTCTATCTTTGATGTAACCAGAGAGTTCACCAAAGTCTTGGTAGCAGCAGGCGAGAGATACTTTCTTATATGACCTATTCGTCGGAGCTGTGCATAACTAGACCTACACACGGAATTGACGTGTGATGTCATATCCATTTGTGAATCGAGCCATGCGCCGAGATTCTTTATACACAGAGATGGCTTGATTTTAGAGGGTCCTACTTGCACATGAATCTCTTCAGGTACTTCTGTGTTTTTAGTATGAAACAGTATGACCTCGGTTTTGTCAGTATTGAGCTTCAGCATGTTCTGGTGCATCCAAGACACTAGCTCCTTGAGACAGTTCTCAACTCGTGATAAAGCTTCCTGTTGACAGGAAATGTCCTTGGGCTTAAATGATAGGTATAATTGTGAGTCATCGGCATAAAAATGGTGGTTGAGCCCATGGGTTCTGCATATTGAGCCGACAGGTTTTGTGTACATGATGTAGTACTTCGGTCCTAGGACCGATCCCTGTGGCACGCTATATCTCATGTCAACTAGAGTGGACAATTCCCCATCTATTGACACTTTTTGATAGCGGTCATTTAGATAGGAGGTCATCCACTCAAGAGGTTTCCCAATGATTCCGAAGTCTCTTTCCAGGCGTTTCAGCAACGTTTCGTGATCGATAGTATCAAATGCAGCCGATAAGTCAAGCATCACCAGAATTGTAATTTCGTTTCTATCTAAGGATTGAAGGATATCGTTTTGAACTTTCAGAAGAGCAGTCTCTGTTGAATGATGCTTTCGGTATGCTGACTGATGCTGCTCGTGTAGACTGTTTGAGGTCAGATGGGACTCAATGCGTTTGTCAACAACTTTTTCTAATACTTTGGAGACAAATGGCAGATTTGATACAGGCCTATAATTTTTGAGTTCATTTGAATCGAGATCAGGTTTCTTTAGAAGGGGTCTGACATGCGACGTCTTGAAAAGTGTGTGCATCCTAGAGTCATCACCAAGAGCACTATAAACTATAGGTAAAAATAACTAGAACTACCACTATTAAAGGTGATTAGTACCCCCACTAGCACATTTGACAGAGATGGGGTTATAGAAATAAAGCTTCCGACTGCTAAATTTTCATTTGTTAAATTACGAAAAAGGAGATCATTCATTCAACACCTTTATCGCAGGTGCAGAACTTCAGGTGGTGTGCAACAATACTGCAAAATTTAAAAACGTTTTGTTAAGGTGTGACAGAGAAATCTTGAGAATTTTTTTTTTATTAAAACAAGCTAGATTTTGAGAAAAGTAACAAAGGGCAATAACTCCAAAAATACTGAAGACAGAGATATGGAACTTGTGCACTGCACCTGTGGTCAATGTGTTATATCTATATATGACGTTTGAAGTCAATAGCTTTTATACTTTGAAAGTTATAATCTGGACAAGCCAGATTCTCAGACAATAACAAAGGGCAATAACTCCAAAAATACTGAAGACAGAGTTATGTACCATGCACTTGTGGTAAATGTGTTCTATCTATATATGACGTTTGAAGTCAATAGCTTTTATACTTTGGAAGTTATGATACGGACAAGCCGGATGAACAGACGGATGGACTGACATGGTGACTCCAGTATACCCCCCCCCCCAAAAAAAACCCCCTTCGTTTATGGGGTTATAATGATAAAACCCTAGTGGAGTTTGTGTTGTATATTCTCCAACAATAATGTTTAGAATAGTAGAGCGGGTGCATATAATTCCGAATTCCATATAATACCGAACGATTTTTATCAATACCAAAAACACAATTTTATATCCATGTAACCAGCTTTATATCATGTCATGTATCACGTCATTATCAATGTCATTTCTCCCACGCTATTTTTTTTAACAAGACCCACAATTTTTGCTGACGTTATCAGAATATTGATTCGCAGCTTCCTCAGAGGTTAGTGAAATTAAGCGTTATGCTACTTACGGGCAATTGTTAGCTAAGATTCTACGGATGTGCCGAATGTGCTGAGAACTGTTTATTGTTTAATGTTATCTACACTATAGACATGCGGTCACCTTGTGCTACATGCAAAAAGTGGCCATTGTACATGACTTAGGAGACACATGAGTGTTCGGAATTCTAACCAAAAATTTTAGTGATGGTTTTAATTCCGAACAAATGTTACTAACTATTTCTCCACAATAATTGGTGAATTATTCAATGGGTTTAGATTTTATATTCCACTTTAATTAAGGTAATAAATGACTGCATCATTTATTTTATTGCTGCCTTTCAGAAATGAGCCGCCAAACTTCGGTGAAGCGTAGGCAGAAAGATTCTGGAGTGGTGGATCATGCGGCCAGTCAAGTGCGGTCTGGTCTCTGTCTCGTGGCAAAACCGCAAAGTTGTACAAAGTTCCGAAAACAACACTCTTTGATCGGGTACACAACAAGAGCTGTCAGAGGACAGCGTGCTTGACTATTCGCAGAATTGTTAGTGTAAAAATGCTTGATAGTGGACTAAAATAGTGTCAAATGATACTAGAAGCATGTAATCAGTCTCAGTAAAATATCTTTAATAGTATTCAGGATGTAGGATCTCTTTGAACTCTTTAATGAAAGAGAAAGACTTAAAGTAAAAAAGGGCAATCATTTCTGTTAAAATACTTGACAGAGTAATGTACTCTTGCCTACATATGAAGCTTGAGGTGGTGAACATGTGTTCCAAGGTTAAAAGCTTTATCTCAAAGGGTAATGTAAAAAAGTGGACTTTATCAAAAACCTTCACCAAAAATTCTAAGTTAAAAGGGCCATAATTCTGTCAAAATGCTTGACAAAGTTATGTACTCTTGCCTACAGATAAAGTTTGTGATGGTGAACAATTGTTTCAAGTTTTAAAGCTTTATCCCATAGGGTTATGTAAATAAGTGGACTTAAACAAAAACCTTAACCAAAAGTTCTAAGTCAAAAAGGACCATAATTCTGTCAAAATGCTTGACAGAGTTATGTACTCTTGCCTACAGATGAAGATTGTGGTGGTGAACAAGTGTTCCATGTTTCAAAGCTTTATTCAAAAGGTAAGAGGCAAAAATCGGACTTTAACAAAAACCTTAACCAAAAATTCTAAGTTAAAAACGGCCATAATTCTGTCAAAATGCTTGACAGAGTTATGTACTCTTACCTACAGATGAAGTTTGTGGTGGTGAACAAGTGTTCCAAAGTTAAAAGCTTTATTCCTAAGGTTAGAGGCAAAAAGTGGACTTTAACAAAAACCTTAACCAAAGTGTGACGCAGGCGCGGACGCCGAAGCTGGGGCGAGTAGGATAGCTCCACTAATCTTCGAATAGTCGAGCTAAAAAGTATCAAGTGATCAACTTGGCGCCAAGACCGTCCTTAAACCAGAAGAGGAACAACAAATTGCTGAGTGGGCCTTGCACATGGACCGAATAGGTTACGGGAAAATGTGCCAGGAACTTACCAGTGTTGTTAAAAAAATACTTGATGCTGATGGTAGGCAAACGATTTTTAAAGATAACAGGCCTAGCAGGCAGTGGTTGTGTAGTTTCTTCAAACGCCATCCACAGTTGACAGTTCACACAATACAGTTAGGCAAGGAGCGTGCAATAATTACCAAAGAGAAAATTGCTCGCTGGTTTTCGGATTTTGAAGGGTAAATTTGTATGGAGGTGAAAGATCCCAGAATCCACAAGGATCCTACAAGGATCTACAATGCTGACGAGAGCGGGTTCTCGCTTTGTCCAAGTAAAGGCAGTAAGGTAGTTGGTAGCAAGGGTGCCCCTGTTTTCAATCACTATGGAAACTCTGATAAGACACAAATGACAATTATGGCGGCGGCAAGTGCAGCGGGGCACTTTGTTCAGCCAATGATAATCTTCCCCGGCCAGTGCTTTGCATACAACCCCCTCGAAGGTTTTGAGGTGGCAGGATTTGGCAGGTCAGGTACCGGGTGGATGGACAGTGAAGTGTTTGTTAGCTGGTTGAAAAATGTAATGATTCCATCTATTGAATCTCGTCAAGTACGCAAACCCGTATTTTAGCTTTTCAACGGGCACAAGACCCATGTGTCAATGGAGGCATCTGATCATACCTGCCTGGCAAATGGTATTGAACTGTATCGTTTATTGAAACATTCCTCACACCTGATGCAAACCTTGGATCTCCGTTTCTTTGCGTTGCTCAAGTCCGCTTGGCGTCGGTCAGTTTGCTGTTTTCAGTCCGAAAATGTCAGCGAATTCGTCACAAAGCAAACGTTTGCCAAGTCTGGGTAGCTAGTTCAACTGCTGATGCTGCAGTCAAAGGCTTCTTGGAGGCTGGTCTGTTTCCACTAGATAGTACCCGCCAGATGAGTTTGCTGAAACTGAAGCCTAGCAAGGTATTCGCATCTTCATGTGCTAACGCTCCAGATGTAAGTGCGGATACATCATGTGAAAGGCAACATTCCCGCAGCGATGTCAGACGGAGAACTAAATAATAACCTAAATGAAGCAGGTGCCGCAAGCCAGAACACAAACACACGGACGCCGTCGGATACTAAAGACCAGACCTCGACCGCTGAGGTGATAGATGGAGAGGCATCTCGCCGAGGCAGGCAAAAGCGGAAACTACTCCGACAGACCCTACAACAGCAGTTGCATCTCCTTTCTCAGAATTCCTGGCTTTTCCTACCCCAAAAGTTTGTAAACCTAAGGCCCGTAGAATCCTTATGCCTAAAGCAATCACGGGGTCAAAATATCGACAGCTCCTTAAACAGAAATAATAACTTAAGGCGAAATTATTTCAACACGAGGAGAGTGTCTGCTTTCTAAAGATACCGTAGTTACTTTGCTGAATTCATGTAGCTCGTCAGCTACATGTACCTTTAGAAAGCCGATGTGATATTCTGAGTACAATCTGCTGAAACAGAACAAGTAGCTGGGTAATAATATTCAAGCAAACTCCAATACAGGTAGAAATTCGACAAATGTAAAGTGTCTGCTTTCTAAAGATACCATAGTTACTTTGCTGAATTCATATAGCTAGTCAGCAACTTCATGTTATGAGAGGATACGCATGGATTTTGTTCCAGTGCTGAATAAGGTCATGTCCAAGTATCCATTATGACTTCGTCAGATCCCTGACCTACAAATCCCAGCTCCACTTTCTGAGTCCAAACCTACCACAACCACAACACAAAATATACCTAGATTCACTACTCTCTTTTTTGTATTTTAGCAAACAGATGCAATAAAATGAAGAGAAGAACAGGATTACCTAAGAAATATGCAGATTTTGTCATTAACATCCCAAAGAAATTAAAGGTAACCATCAAACAAGAGTCTTTGGACACCGAGGAAAAGCAAAACAGAGACTTTTATAGCAATATAAAGCAAGTAACTAAGTTGCAAAGACAAGCAAGAAGAAAATGCAGATAGTGATGATAACCAAGAAGACGTTGATAGGGATGACAACCTAGATGAAGACATTCAGAGTGATAAAAATAACAAGAGTACCGCATACGGTACATAATACGCCTACTTGCAAACTCTGATTCAACATGCCTTATAAGTGTTGACACTTTCTATTCTGTGCTTCAGATCTTGATTTCCATATTAAGGTGATACTATTTTTTTTAAAAATGAAGTGAATATCTTATTAAATAAAAAAGTTACAGCTAATCCTCATTTTTGCAGATTTTTGTAAAGTGCAACGGCCATAACTCTGTTAAGACACACAGAATGAACCTCGTAATAAACTCAGCTTCAAATTTTGTTGCTTAAAACATTTGTGTTTAGTTTCATTTATATCATTTTAATAGTTTTCCCAGAAAACAAAAGACAAACTTAAAGTTGACCGACTACCAAAGCAACGAACACACGAAGTTCAAGGACCATAACTTTAGAATAAAATGACATATCAAAACCCCCGCAATATATGTGAAAATTCACATTAAAGTTTAACCATATAAAAAAATTGAAGTAAATATCATTTCAAATGAAAAAGTTATGGCCATCCTCATATTTGCATAGATTTGCATTATCTTTTTAAGTGCAAGGGCCATAACTCCAAAACAACATATCAAATGATCCTCAGAATTGACTAAGCTTCAGGTCTAGATGCATTAAACATGTGTATGAAGTTTCATTAATATCTGTCATACAGTTTTGCCAGAAAACAGCAGACAAACTATTTGCATATATTTGCATTTTTTAAGTAAAAGGGCAATAACTCCGAAACAAAAAATGAAATAAACCTCAAAATCGACTCAGCTTCAGATCTTGATGCATTAAACATTTTTGTGAAGTTTCATTAATATCTCTCGAATAGCTTTCCCAGAAAACAGCGGACAAACTATTTGCATTATCTTTTAAGTAAAAGGGCCATAACTCCGAAACGACAAATCAAATGATCCTCAGAATCAATTCAGTTTCAGATCTTGATGCATTAAACATTTGTGTGAAGTTTCATTAATATCTCTCAAATAGTTTTTCCAGAAAACAGCAGACAAACTATTTGCATATTTTTTAAAGGATAAGGGCCATAACTCTGAAATAAAAAATCAAATGAACCTCAGAATCAACTCAGCTTCAGATCTAGATGCATTAAACATTTGTGTGAAGTTTCATCAATATCTGTCAAATAGTTTTCCCAGAAAACAGCGGTCAAACTATTTGCATGTATTTGCATTATTTTTTAAGTAAAAGGGCCATAACTCTGAAAAGAAATATCAAATGAACCTCAGAATCGACTCAGCTTCAGACCTTGATGCATTAAACATTTGTGTGAAGTTTCATTAATATCTCTCAAATAGTTTTCTCAGAAAACAGCAGACAAACTATTTGCATATTTTTTAAGGACAAGGGCCATAACTCCGAAACGACAAATCAAATGAACCTCAGAATCAACTCAGCTTCAGATCTTGATGCATTAAACATTTGTATGAAGTTTCATTAATATCTCTCAAATAGTTTTCCCAGAAAACAGCGGACAAACTATTTGCATATTTTTTAAGGACAAGGGCCATAACTCTGAATGAACCTCAGAATCGACTCAGGTTCAGATCTTGATGCATTTAACATTAGTGTGAAGTTTCATTAATATCTGTCAAATAGTTTTCCCAGAAAACAGCGGACAAACAAAATGTTGACGGACAAACGAACGAACGAACAAACAAACAAACGAACGAACGAACGAACGAACGAATGGACGGACAGGGCCACGACAATATACGACCACCTTTATTAGGTGGGCGTATAAAAAAGGAGTTGACAGCGATGACAACCAAAAAGACTTTGATAGCAATGACAAACAAGGATATTTTAATAGTAATTACAACAAAGACGACAATGATAGCAATGACAACCAAGAAGTCGTTGATAACGATGACAAACAAGAATATTTTGATAGCGATGACAACAAAGAAGATAGTGATGACAGCCAAGAAGATGTTGATAGTGATGACAACCTAGATGAAGACATTAAGAGTGATGAAAATGACAAGCAAGAATACGTTGACAGGGATAACAAACAATATTTTGATAGTGATGACAACATCGAAGACAGTGATATCGATAACAACAAAGAAGACGTTGATAGCAATGAAGAAGACTTTAATAACAATGACTGCAAAGAAGAAGACGATGATAGCAAAGACAATCAAGAAGATATTGATAGTGATGACAACAACGAAGACAGTAATAGCAAGGACAAAGAAAAGGACGTTGATAACGTTGACAACAAAGAAGACGTTTTTAGAGATAACAACAAATCAGATATTAACAGTGATGACAACAAAACAAAAGATGCTGATAATGAAAACAGTCAAGAAAAGAAAGTTGATAGCGATGACAACCTAGACAAAGACGCTGATACCCAAGACATCATTTTGGATACCAAAGGAGATGTTCATAATTAAGGGTGAGTTTCCTTTTGAGTTTGAATTTGCCATCCCATATCAAGCGTTGGTGCAATTACTGTATACTACAACTCCTACGTATAAAAGACTAAGCGGAAATTGGACCAATGTATTTGCCAAATATTTTAACACTGTAATACCAATTTGTGTGTTAGTGTTCAAATACAACCACATTGCTTGAAGCAGCCAAGCTGCTAACTATGGACAGTTTTCTGCAAAGTGCAAACATTCTGGTTGTCAAGCAATTTACAAACTGACAATTGCTGAAAAACCAATGGGCAAAAAAGACGTAATAGTTCATGTCAGTCGCACGGGTGAGATATCAATAGACAATGAAACCAGGTCGAGATTTGTTAAAGGTATCAGGTGCGAACAGGTAAAAGAAGTGTTGCAGCATAAAGTTCCATACATGTATCGATCTGAACTACTGGCTGAAGCAGATGTCGAACAGCTAAATGCAGGCAATTTATCTACAGTTCCAAGCGTTTTAGAACAAGTTCACGCAGAAGAACATCAGTATGAAAAGTTGAGTGACTATGTAGTTGGTGAAGTCTATGCTGTAAAGCGAACACTGGAATTTCTAAATCAATCTTAAAAACCCATTAAAGGAATTGACAGACGCCTGCAAAAGAGGAGATTCGTTTTTATACTTTGATACCACTGGACTATCCACAAAGAGACCATGGGATAATCCAAAGCTGATGTATATGTATTGTCTTGTTTTACGTACAGTACATGAAGGCACAATGAAAGCATACGAATTGCCGAGATGCTAACAAACGACCATACAACACCTTCCAAATACAAACTTTCTAATGCGTATTAAACATGCTGTAACATCAACTAGATGATATCGTGCCCCGAAAAAATAGAGAGACAGATTTCAGCCTTGCCATGATACATGCAGCTAGTCGTGCATTTAATTCTTGTGATTTGCTTGTTTACCTTACAGAGTGCTGGAATATCTTGCTGAAATATTTGCAACGCAAATTCCTGAAACATTAAACATATTTCACAATTGTGCAGCCCATATGTTGAAGATATTCCAGAGGATGATTTGTCAGTGTGTAGAGGGAAAAAACTTGAAGAAATTTTGGTTGTATGTTCTGGTAAGACTGCAGACGTCGGCATCCCTGGACAATGTAACAAATCTTGTTCGAGATTTGGCAACAGTGTGTAAAAGCACTACCTTGAACAAAAGGTCTGCGAAAGCACTCAACCGATTGAAAGAAGAGGTACACATGCTTGAAATTGAAGATGGTGTAGAGAAGGCTGCAAAAATAAATGAAAACCAACAGGATACTCATGACATCTCAGTGTACCAAATCCAAATTTCATGGCTTCTTTAGTACAATCATTTAGGAGGTACATGTTTCAAAAGATTTGGGTGAAACAAATCCATTCCACAACCCAAGTATTGTTGAAAAACTTCTGAAAGACTACCTGCCTTGTTTCCCTTTGTGGTTTGGCATTCTATTGTCAAAACCAGGCAGAAGTATCATTGAGGGGCATAGAAGAGACAGCAATGCAGTTGTCACGCAGCAATTTGCAACTGTAAAGCACAAAATATTAAGAAAGGAACGTAACATCAACCCAGGAATGGCATGTCGCCTTCTGCCAAAGGAATGGGGAAGTATGCTGTTGTCTCTTCGAGGAAGAGGAAGATAAAAGGTGACACTCAAGAGGAGGAAAAGTGGCAAAGGTCAAACCAGCAAGATAATTTTTATGATGAAAAAGAAAAAGTCGAAGTACTTCTCAACGCCTTCAAGCAAAGAAGGAAAGACTATCGATGACATAGGGCGGGGGACAAAAGACAATGTATTTGACAACACTGCGTTTACTGAATTACTGTGAACTTAATAAAACTGTTAATCAGAAAAGTTGGCTACTAGTAGCTGGCTACTAGTAACTGGCTACTTGTAGTAGGAGAACTTGGCTACTAGTAGTGATGAGTCGATTGTTGCTTACAATCGATTGCCGATCGATTATGGCCTTCCGATTGCGACAATAGATTTTGTCTAAGCACAATCGATTGTCGGCAAAATGCCTAATCAAATGCGCCAGCAGTTTCCCCCATCGAACACGCCAAGGAGAGAGACCACAAACAAATTGGCTAGCGATACTTCTATTCTAAAGATATATTATCATGGTGTGGAAATACCGGTACTTTGGTTTTTACAAGACAGACAGGCATTACTCACTGCCCGGCCCAGCACGACAAACGGCTCATCATTACATTGGGACCTCTACTTTTCCTGTGTCATATCAATGACCTGCCAAACTCTGTCAAGTCACAAGTTGGTTATTTGCTGATGATTGCTTACTGTATCGGGAAATAAAATCTCAGAACGATCACATTATACTCCAAAACAACCTTGATGAATTGGATAAGTGGGTTGTCAAATGGGGCATGAAATTTAATGCCAGAAAAAGCTATTTGCTTAGTGTAAAATTTGTAAATAACAAATCTATGCTCTTTTACTAGTTGAGCGGTGAAATATCAAAACAAGTTGAAGAGAACCCATACTTAGGACTAACACTTCATGAATCTCTTGAATGGTCAACTCGTATTACCAAAGTGGCAAAAAAGGCAAATTAAACCATGGCTTTTCTTAGGCGCAACCTAAGAAATTGCACCGAACAGTGTCGTAAACTAGCTTACATATCACTCGTTCGTTCCTTGACCGACTATGGCGCAGTCATATGGGATCCATACTACAAGAAAGACATTGAAATGATAGAGAGGATAAATAATTAGGGCGCACATTTCATTAAAAATGACTAAAAAAATATAAAAGAAGAGACGTGGGTTGAGTCACGCGTATGCTAAACGACCTGGAATTACCGGGACTCCAAGATCGCAGAAGATCCAGCTGGCTGATTCTCCTGTACAAAATCAGCGAGGGGATAGTGCCAGCCATACCACCAGAGAAGTACATAGTGCCGGCACGACGAAAGAGACGCATCAGAGCTAGGGTTAATAGAGACTACACATTGTGGATCGATATATTGTGAATCATGAGAGAGGCATTCATGTAGATAGTGGAAGTAAACCCACCAATACACAAACTCTTTCTTTGTCCAAACCGCAGTGGAATGGAACCATCTGGACAGTGAGATAGTGAGCGCAAAGACATTAGAGGGTTTCAAGGCAGCCCTTCCTTTTAAATATTTTGATTTATATTGTTAAGTCCCACCCAACCACCCGGTGTTCTACGCAGCAACTGGTCCTGCACCGTACCAAAGTAGAAGCAGAAGAAGAAGTCTATCCTGGGACACGCCTTTGCCAGTACTCAAGCGATTCCATAGCAGGCGCGTAGCTGCCTATACGTGAGTACGCAGTTGAATCCACATAATTCTGACCAAAAAATAAATGTAATAAAAAATAAAACAAAACTATGAAAATCAGCCAACATACAATACTTTGCTGATATAAAACGTCCCAATCATCTTCTACATTAAATAGCCTGTGTGCACTATACCCCACCGAAATAAAAATCTTCAGAAATCGAGGAGGGGTTTTCCGTTTATCATATGTACAACAATGTGTGTGAGATAATATTGTGGGTCGGAAAGTGACATTCGTGACAGTCAGCTGCTGTAGAAGCTCTGTTCAATTATTTCATTAAGGACCAGAGGGTTTCTGTGGCTAAGATGCGTGACCGGGGTTACGATAGAGCCAGTAATATGACCGGGTGTCATTGTGGAGTACAAACTTGGATACAGCAACTAGATCCACAAACCATGCGGAAATTGCATAGCTTGAATCTTTCGATTGTGCATGCCTGCAAAGATAGCACTTGTAAGAAAATTGCTGGACAAAGAAAGAGCAGCAAATCCGTTTTGCATTCAAGGAGTCTGCAAAAATTGTACTAGCATTTCGGGAAGAGCTGGGAAACGGCACTGTTGCTAGATAATAACTGAACAATTAAGTGATTCCACTTGAAGCGTCTCTGACCAGTCACGTCTACAAATGTCCTCAAGGTGATAGAGCGAGAAGACGCCAATGGGCGTAGCTATAGATTTTGCATCCTTCGGTTCTACTTTAAATATCGTCTCCCTGGTAGTTGTTGAGTTCGTGCTTTAGGGTATAAAGGGGAGTCAGGTTCTTAAAACAAACTTCCGTGCAGTGTGTGATGAGCTGTACTGCAAAACAGTAGCCATGGTTGAAACGCAGGAAGCAAAGCTTTCAAAGCCAAGAGTAGCTTGCCAGGAACGCTACTGTGGCAAAGTTCCTACAGATTCCGTATCGCAATACTGGAAACGGGCAATACATGTATACATACTATCCGTTCTTTAACCCTCTGGTTGTAGAATGGAAGATTGCATTATAATCTCCAAAGACAGATTCAAAGCAGAATACATTATATCTGATACCAAGTATTGTCCATGAAATGACACCTGCCCCATAAGCTGCCAATTTTATGCCTTTGGCACGAGTTCATTGGAGATCGTGAAAGCTTCGGATGTGAAGTTGCCCGCTGGAGAGTAAGGCGGTATTCGAAAGAAACAAAACCTTCTGACCCGAGTGCGAAATTAAAAGACACTATGGCGTATGCTCGTGTCAACAGCCTCAGCAGTTCAGTATCATGAGAACGGTGAAGAAATACATGAGATCTACTATGTCCGCTGAATGTCAGTTTGGACTAGCAATTTTGTCACAAACATGTATATGGACATTGAAAATATCTTCACACATGTAAACAAGAGTACCGCATACGGTACATAATACGCCCACTTGCAAACTTTCTCTGATTCAACATGCCTTATAAGTGTTGACATTTTCTAATCTGTGCTTCAGATCTTGATTTCCATATTAAGGTGATACTATTTTTTTAAAAAATGAAGTGAATATATCTTATTAAATAAAAAAGTTACAGCTAATCCTCATTTTTGCAGATTTTTGTAAAGTGCAACGGCCATAACTCTGTAAAGACAAACTGAATGAACCTCAAAATAAACTCAGCTTCAAATTTTGCTGCTTAAAACATTTGTGTTAAGTTGTTAAGTTTCATTTATATAATTTTAATAGCTTTCCCAGAAAACAAGACAAATTAAAAGTTTACCGACTAACAAAGCAACAAACACACGAAGTTCAAGGACCATAACTTTAGAATAAAATGACATATCAAAACCCTGCAATATATGTGAAAATTCACATTAAGGTTTAACCATATAAAAAAATTGAAGTAAATATCATTTCAAATGAAAAAGTTATTGCCATCCTCATATTTGCATAGATTTACATTATTTTTTTAAGTGCAAGGGCCATAACTCCGAAACATTTAATCAAATGATCCTCAGACTCGACTTAGTTTTAGGTCTTGATGCATTAAACATGGGTATGAAGTTTCATTAATATCTGTCAAACAGTTTTGCCAGAAAACGGCGGACAAACTATTTGCATATATTTGCATTTTTTTAAGTAGAAGGGCAATAACTCCGAAACGAAAAGTCAAATGATCCTCAGAATCAATCCAGTTTCAGATCTTGATGCATTAAACATTTATGTGAAGTTTCATTAATATCTCTCAAATAGTTTTCCCAGAAAACAGCGGACAAACTATTTGCATTATTTTTTAAGTAAAAGGGCCATAACTCCGAAACGACAAATCAAATGAACCTCAGAATCAACTCAGCTTCAGATCTTGATGCATTAAACATTTGTATGAAGTTTCATTAATATCTCTCAAATAGTTTTCCCAGAAAACAGCGGACAAATTATTTGCATATTTTTTAAGGACAAGGGCCAAAACTCTGAGATGAAAAACCAAATGAACCTCAGAATCAACTCAGCTTCAGATCTTGATGCATTAAACATTTGCGTGAAGTTTCATTAATATCTGTTAAATAGTTTTCCCAGAAAACAGCGGACAAACTATTTGCATGTATTTGCATTATTTTTTAAGTAAAAGGGCCATAACTCCGAAACGACAAATCAAATGAACCTCAGAATCAACTTAGCTTTAGACCTTGATGCATTAAACATTTGTGTGAAGTTTCCTTAATATCTCTCAAATAGTTTTCCCAGAAAACAGCGGACAAATTATTTGCATATTTTTTAAGGACAAGGGCCATAACTCCGAAACGACAAATCAAATGAACCTCAGAATCAACTCAGCTTCATATCTTGATGCATTAAACATTTGTGTGAAGTTTCATTAATATCTGTCAAATAGTTTTCCCAGAAAACAGCGGACAAACTATTTGCATGTATTTGCACAATTTTTTAAGTAAAAGGGCCATAACTCCGAAACGACAAATCAAATGAACCTCAGAATCAACTCAGCTTCAGATCTTGATGCATTAAACATTTGTATGAAGTTTCATTAATATCTCTCAAATAGTTTTCCCAGAAAACAGCGGACAAACTATTTGCATATTTTTTAAGGACAAGGGCCAAAACTCTGAAATGAAAAACCAAATGAACCTCAGAATCAACTCAGCTTCAGATCTTGATGCATTAAACATTTGCGTGAAGTTTCATTAATATCTGTCAAATAGTTTTCCCAGAAAACAGCGGACAAACTATTTGCATGTATTTGCATTATTTTTTAAGTAAAAGGGCCATAACTCCGAAACGACAAATCAAATGAACCTCAGAATCAACTCAGCTTCAGATCTTGATGCATTAAACATTTGTATGAAGTTTCATTAATATCTCTCAAATAGTTTTCCCAGAAAACAGCGGACAAACTATTTGCATATTTTTTAAGGACAAGGGCCATAACTCTGAAATGAAAAATCAAATGAACCTCAGAATCGACTCAGCTTCAGATCTTGATGCATTTGACATTTGTGTGAAGTTTCATTAATATCTGTCAAATAGTTTTCCCAGAAAACAGCGGACAAACAAAATGTTGACTGACGAACGAACGAACAAACGAACGAACGAACGAACGAACGGACGGACGGACGGACGGACAGGGCCACGACAATATACGACCACCTTTATTAGGTGGGCGTATAAAAAGGACTGAAAAAAGATCTTTGTTTGAAAAACGGGGCTTGTATTTCTTTTATATTAAGCTTTCCTTCAGAAATAAAATCAGTCGAGCAAAGGGTTTATTTGTTGAAGTACTAAATATACCGCCTCAGAATGCCCAGAATACAAAACAGTTTTCAATTTTTCTGGAGAGGGTCGGGTGGGATTGGTGATGGGTGGGTGGGGAACAGGTCACAGGCCCCCAAGTCAAACCGGCCTCTAAAAAGTCAAACCGGACCTCATTTTGGTCAAACCGGCCCCCAAAATATTTGTTGGATGGTCAAACTGGCCTCATGTAATGTTATATTATTATGTATCATAAAATGTAATCTTCGAGAATCATTTAATCAGGAGATATCATGTTTCTGCGTAAATTTTATAAAAAAATTAACACTTTTGTTAAATTTGAGCCTATAATGTAACCGAAATTTTAACACTTATCGTAAGACACTCATCAATTTTAAGACACACATTAATTAGCATTGTATGACTTTAATATAACCGCACAATTAACACATAATATATTAGTTTTAGCTATGTACAGACAAAGACTAATTGGCATGTTATGCACGTGTCATTAAAGGTATTTAAAGGTGTTAATGATAGGTGTTATAATCCCTTATATGATTGTTAAAGATGAGCACTAATTGCTAACGTATGCACGGGGCGGTAACACATAAATGTACTTTACGGTGTTAATCCCTTTGTTTTAATTGTTGGATTCCGTCAATAAAAAGGTTAAGTTATTTTTCAGTATTTTTGAAGAGCGTTAATTTGTGACGTGAGTGAAAAATGGTATGTATAAAAAAAGTTTATGATTTCATGTCTTTCTCACTATCAACAAGTTACTAATATGTGATTGTTTCTCGGTGTTTTATTAACTTTTTGGATAAATCATCGTTATTTTGTACTGGAATAATTTGTTTCTATTAATTTATTCCACGTGAACCATCGGATATGTCATTGGTATTTTATATGTGATTAATGGCAATTTTTTTCTGACTTTGAATTCTTCTCGTATTGGTGTTAAGTTATCTGTGTATTGTATTGTGTTACAATGACAGACAACTGTATAGATTGTGGGAAATTGGTTCGACCTTTACAGCAGGCAGTTACATACGACTCATGTGAAAAGATGGCAGCACTGCACATGCAATACGGGTATGTTAATTTATATTATCAAGTCCCTACCATGTTCCCCTTTTGTCTGTGTATCAATGTGTATGTCCAAAAATAAGTTGAGAATACCATCAAATACAGCTTTCGTGATTTATTTTGACTATAATAGAAATCAATCATTATTTCTGGCTTGTGCTGTGCACGTGCATTACTGGTATGTTAAATTTAATTATTAATTACATACCATTTTTATGCCCCCATTGACGATAGTCGGGGGGCATATTGTTTTTGCCCTGTCTGTCTGTTTGTCTGTTTATTTGTCAGCAACTTTAACATTGGTCATAACTTTTGAGCCAGTATAGATAGAGACTTGATATTTGGCATACATATGTATCTCATAAAGCCGCACATTTTGAGGGGTGCCGTGTCAAGGTCATCCTTCAAGGTCAGAGGTCAAATATATGGGTCAAATCGCCAACTTTAACATTGGCCATAACTTTTGGACCAGTAGAGATAGAGACTTGATATTTGGCATGCTTGTGTATCTCATGAGGCTGCACATTTTGAGGGGTGACATGTCAAGGTCAAAGTCATCCTTCAAGTTCAGAGGTCAAATATATGAGGGGGCATAGTGTTTCACAAACACATCTTGTTCCCTTGTGCATGTGTTTGTCTTTCTGCATGTATATATGTATGTCTGTCCAAAACTAATATGAGAATATCATCAAATACACCTTTCACGATTTATTTGACTATAATAGAAGTCAATCTGTTTGTGTGCACGTGCACTCAGTATATATACTGAGTGCACGTGCACACAAACAGAAACTGAATTGTTGATTTACAGGTTGTCAGACATGCCCTCAAGAATCGCCAGCAGGTGGAAGAATTCGTATGTGATTACGAACCGGCCATATGGAAGGCACTGAGACAGACTTTTCTGACGACCGGGATTAAGGGATTAAACAAACCAAACAATAGAATCATTTCAACTTATCAACATATTTTTCCTGATACTAAGAGCTGGTCTATACTTGGTTTACAAAGGTGTAGAAATGCGTAAATACATGTAATATTAAATAAGTTGTTATGATAATGCATGGAAGTTATACCCAGATAAGACCACTTCTGAGCTGGGTATGCTCTAATTTGCTTACAGTATACTACATAGCTGATGCTTTAGAATTTGTTTTTGTTGTTTACCTAAATTTTGTTATATACATTTTCAGGATAAGGGGCTGGCAACAGAGTACATGAATGATCGGGGCACCTACTCTCTGGTGCGAATGCTTTTCTGTCTACCGTTCTTACCAGCAGAACACATCGAGGAGACATTTGATGCGCTGAAGACCTTCAACTCCGCAGACCACCTCCAGCAATTATTCTCATACATAAGACGAACATGGATAACGTCAACGACCTAGCCTATTTCGTCGTGGAGTGTCTTAGGTAAGTCTGTTAGGACCAACAATGATGTTGAAGGTGCATTGAATATTAAATCACCATAAAAAATGCAGATTACGATCAGAGCGTGTTAAATGAAGACATCCGACAGAGACCAAATACTAGTTATACCGAAGTGATGTAATATAAATACACCACAAATGTTGCGATATGTTATCAACCTTTAACTCGCTGAATTTTCCTACTAAAAATAATGACATCATGAAGTATTTGAAATTGTTATTATAATAGCATATGAAAACTAGATTCATATATGGGCAAACAGAGCAGACATAGAAGAGGCGGCCCGGGTTTACAATTTGTTCTTATATCGTAAATTGTGTGACAGTGCTCATTTGTATATGAGTTTTTCGGTAAATTGTAAAATGTTTAATGCCAATAAAGATTATGTTATGTTTCAGGTTGGCACAGGCGTCTGAATACGAATGCTGGAGTGGCGCCTCCATTCTACACCTTGGTAAGGCATCTATTCAACGAAGCAACACACGTTGAAGGCCAGGTCCGCCTTGTGAGTGAGATGAAACTACGACGCTTACAGCGACAGTCGTATAGGCCAGAATCTTCGCTGCCTGGGAAAGGTTTTTATGAATATGATAAAAAAATATAGAATGAAAACCAACAATAAACATGTCAGAACAGATGACTAGTGAAACATAGCTTTACTAAACTTTTTTTACTTTAACATTCATGTACAACTGCCATTTAAACAACCAATCAAAAACACCCATTTTTAATTGATTTGGTAGATTGTAAATGTACATGTGATTAATGAATATAATTATATATGTATATCTGTACCAATATTATCAGAACCGTTTTACCTTATTCAGCTACCGTGCCAACGAGCTGACGGCCACGAGCCTCCTTAAGAAAGTCTCGACCATGTATCAACCCAGGATAGCCTGCCGGGATGACGCCGACATGTCTTAGATAGACTGCATTCATAGGACATGTTAACCCTTTCCCTGTTATATGTTGAATATTCATGTACACAATTGTTATGATGAATATGGAAGGTGGAACATTGTAACCATGTTAGAAAGTATAGAAATAGATCCCATATGTGTAGTCTGTTTGCAAATGCGTGAAAATGCTTGAAAACACGATTATATGAGGGAAACACGTTTACATGAGGGGTAGGGTTAATTATATGAGATTTAGAGTATATATTTTGCTATGTATGTTAATTATATGTGGTTGGGAGTATGTATGTGTGTCTATGTATGTTAACCATTTACTCCTCGATTATTTATGAGCATAACTTCTAGATAATATTTACCTGACATATTAACACAGAGTAGACCCAGATCAGATGGTTTATAAAGGAGCTTTTTGATCAGGGTCTGCTCTGTTTCCTTAGCATATTCTACTATAAATTTATTTTCTTCCTAAACAAAGCCACGATAAAAATGAATCTAATAAATATTAATTGTCATTATTTCTTACTAATTCATAGATCAAAGATTAGGGTTATAAATATACTTTATAAGATTTACTTCTTGAATTGACTTGATATGTGCTATTAAATATACGCCTGTGCAGAGAAGACCCAGATCAGACAGTTTATAAAGGAGCTTTTTGATCAGGGTCTGCTCTGTTTGCTTAATATAGTCTACTATAAATCCGATTCCATAGTTTCTGCCTAAACAAAGCCATGATAAAAATGAATCTAATAAATATTAATTGTCATTATTTCATACATAATGACTAATTCATAGATCATAGATTAAAGTGTTTAAATATACTTAAAAAGTTTAGTTACAATATTTATTTCTTGAATTGACTTGATATGTGCTATTAAATATTACAAACATCGGCTCAGAGTTCTGTTTTTTTGTCTTGCTTCATTAACGTGGGTCATCACATACTATAGCTTCTTTCCATATTAATAAACCGTGTCACTCAGTTTAATTTGAGAATTTTTTCCATTACAAGATTTAAATATTTCAATGTTCAATATTTATTCCGAAGTTTCAATACCTAGTGATAATCAAGTTTTTTTCTTTCAAATTCCATGAGGAAATGGCATAGATCCTGATCACACGGCTCCTACGCTGTTTGTAAATACATGAATACACGTTTATATGAAAGAAATACTTAGTCCTGGTTTGGAAAAAAATCGAAAATTTCACTGGATGTCATTATTTTAAAACATTTGCAAAAAAGTTACTTAGTTCATTTTCGTTTGCAAATATGCATAATAAGCTACTAAGCTAGTCTCATTAATGACCCGTGAGACAGCATGCTAATTTTGTGACAGTTGCCGTCAGACGGAATAGCGTTAAAACCGAAAGTAGCTCGGTATCACTATTTAGAGTACACAGATGTGAACTACCTAATAACCAAGATAAACAATAATAATGTTCATTCAACTGACACAATGAATGCGTGTCTAATTGGATTATCGTAAATATACATACACACTCGTGCCATTAATGGGATTATCACACAGGTCTACCGAAATGCGTGCCATTATACTCACTTCCTATGGTACTGCGGGTTCTACGATACCGCGGTATTTTGTCTTTTGCACCTGCGCGAGTTATACGCCATCTGAGGGAGGGACTATGCACATTCACTAGGAAAATCCATGAAAAGAGAACACTTCCTCAGCAACTGTTGGTTTTATGGGGTTTTGAAGAGGTGGCCAGAACTAACAGTTGTTAAACCCCAAAAACTATCAATTTGTAGAGCTCAATCAGCCTCACGAGAACTTTCAACTATTCTCACCAAGCACAACCTTCATGATCATCCAGAATGCATTTTCAACATAGATGAAACAGGAATAAACACAGAACACAGCCCACCAAGAATAATCTGTAACAAAGACACAAAACCTCAAGCCATAACATCTACAAGATCATCAACAGTAACTATAGCTGGAGGAAATGCAGTAGGCAATTACATACCCCTATACTATATATTTCCGGAATAAAGATGGAATCCAGAGTTTTTGGATGGGTGTATTCCACTATCATCAGGTGAAATGTCAGATTCTGGTTCGTCAAACACGCAAATCTTCAACAAATATGTTACTTCACATGTTACCACAGTACTCTGGTGTAGTTATTGGAAAAGACAAGCCTTCCACACTGACTTCTGTATGATGGCCACAAGTCACAAATCAATCTTACACTAACATAATGGGCGAAGCTGAATAATGTTGTATTGTTTGTTCTCCCTCCCCATACTAGCCATCTCACACAGCCATTAGAAGTATGTGTATTTGGTCCTCTAAAGTCTATGTACAACAAGGAATGTCAGATGTATCTTCAAAGAAACCTGGAATTAAGATCAGCAAATATGAAATAGCTCAGCTAACCAATAAGCCATACATCAGAGCTTTGTCTGCTCAAAATATGATATCAGAAAAACAGGAATTACCTGTTCAAAAAAGATGTAATCGAGGAATGTCAAGTTGCCCCAGCTGTCATATATGAGCATCAAAAAGACAATATTGAAGAAGATGAAATACAGATAGTCTCATAGATCATGTACAAGATGAAGCACTGAACAACGTGCACCAGATGCAGCACTAGAAAAGGAACCTGTTGCATGCAATCCCTCAGTCATCTTCTTCAATGAACGAACAATTATGTCTGTCATAAAAAAACCAAGGAAAAAATTTGTACCACCTTTTCTTACAGGGAACCTGCTAAAGAAAGAAATTCAAAATACAATAAAGGCTGCAGCTCAAACAAAATCTAAAACAGCAAACACATCACATAGGAAATGCAGTAAAACATCGGTAAATGTGAAGAAAATTAAGATTACATCAAAGAAGATGCCTGATTATGAGAGGCCAAGTGTTTCAGGTACATCCTGTAAGGGTGGTCCAATTACCTTGCACGAAGATGATGAGGATGATATAGTGATCTGGAAGATGTTTCGAGGGAAGATTTATGCTGTGTGTGTGGTGAATGGCAACCAAAAGAACTCATAGGGGGTGTTAGTCTAGTTTTGCTGCACATCTGTCCGTGTGCTGAGGCGTCATGACGAATTCAGATGCACACACTGTGAAATTAAATCCAATTAAAACATGCCACATGAAGCACTCATCTGTAAATTTGTTGATTTCAAGTTCAACTTTAGTATTTTTACGGATAAAGTTGACAGTTTTGATGAACTCTGTGTAAATATGTTTGGCAGTAAAGTTACTTCTCATAGACGGACACAAGACTTATGTTTCGATGGAGGCTTCCGATACCTGTATTGCCAATGGCTTATATTGCCTCTTGGAACATTCCTCGCATGTCCTACAGCCGTTAGATCTTCGCTTCTTTGGTCAGCTAAAGTTAGCTTGGAGACAATCAGTGCGTGACTGGCAGCTCACTACTATCGGTGAGTTTGTCACGAAGCAAACATTTGCAAGAGTGTTTAAGCTCGCTTGGATAAACGCATCAACAACTGATGCAGCTGTAAAGGGGTTCTATGAGGCCGGATTTTTCCCTCAAGTTCCTTCCAAAGTAATGGCATCAATGAAGTTGGAACCAAGTCCTGTGTTTCAATCAGAGACAGTAACATCTACTGAATCAATCAAATCAAATTCTTCTGCTGACAGCGAAAATGAGAACTACCCTGATAACAGCGAAACATTCCAAGCAGACGACGATGAAGTCCCTCAAGTTGCTCAAAAAGAAAGCAGTCCCTTACATGATAACACCGAAAGTGCAAACTCTGCTCCGGTGACACCTGCTAGGAAAAACATTACTCAAACAACAAAGGCACAGCCTTGTCAGGGCCATGATGCACCAGACATTACGGTGCACCAGACATTACAGAAGTCCAAACCAAAGGCCCAACGAGTTTTAATGCCTAAAGCCATCACTGGGATGAAGTATAGGCAACTTCTAAAAGCAAAGTTAGAACAAAGGGCCAAAGAACTCGAGGAAAAGCAGAAATGCAAACAGGAACACATCGACAAGAAAAAGAAAAAAGAAGAAGAAACTAGAACTATCACTAAAGGTGATAAATACCCCCACACGACAGCCTTGATTGCAAATCCAAGTTTTGAACATGTAACAGGACCAAATAACAAAAATACCCAAAGTTCAAAGAGAGAAAATTCTGTAATTTATGCCAAGTATCAAGTGAATCAGGTTGAAATTGAAGGAGGAGTTCAAAGTATAAGATTTTGCCTGCCAATTTCAAGGCCAAAGGTCAAGGTCACAGAGACCTGAAATTTGTGTCTTGCACATCTACTACTCCTGAGTAACATTTATGTCAAGTATCAAGTAAATCAGGTTGAAAGTGAAGGAGAAGTCGCCGTGCAAGATTTTGCCTGCCAATTTTAAGACCAATTTCAAGGTCAAAGGTCAAGGTCACAGAGATTTTAAATTTGTGTCTTGCACATCTACTACTCCTGAGTAACATGTATGCCAAGTATCAAGTGAATCAGGTTGAAAGTGAAGGAGGAGTTTAAAGTACAAGATTTTGCCTGCCAATTTTAAGACCAATTTCAAGGCCAAGGTCACAGATACCTGGAATTTGTGTCTTGCACATATACTACTCCTGAGTAATATTTATGCCAAGTATCAAGTGAATCATGTTGAAATTGAAGGAGGAATTCAAAGTACAAGATTTTGCCTGCCAATATCATAACCATTTTCAAGGTCAAAGGTCAAGGTCACAGAGACCTGAAATTTGTGTCTTGCACATCTACTACTCCAGAGTAACATTTATGCCAAGTATCAAATGAATCAGGTTGAAAGTGAAGGAGGAGTTTGCCCTACAAGATTTTGCGTGCCAATTTTAAGACCAATTTCAAGGCCAAAGGACAAGGTCACAGAGATTTTTAAATTTGTGTCTTGCACATCTACTACTCCTGAGTAACATTTATGCCAAGTATCAAGTGAATCAGGTTGAAATTGAAGGAGGAGTTCAAAGTACAAGATTTTGCCTGCCAATTTCAAGGCCAATTTCAAGACCAAAGGTCAAGGTAAAGGTCACAGAGACCTGAAATTTAAGTCTTGCACATACACTACTCCTGAGTAACATTTATGCCAAGTATCAAGTGAATCAGGTTGAAATTGAAGGAGGAGTTCAAAGTACAAGATTTTGCCTGCCAATTTCAAGACCAATTTCAAGGCCAAAGGTCAAGGTCAAGGTCAAGGTCACGGAGACCTGAAATTTGTGTCTTGCACATCTACTACTCCTGAGTAACATTCATGCCAAGTATCAAGTGAACCAGGTTGAAAGTGAAGGAGGAGTTCAAAGTACAAGATTTTGCCTGCCAATTTCAAGACCAATTTCAAGGCCAAAGGTCAAGGTCAAGGTCACAGAGACCTGAAATTTGTGTCTTACACATCTACTACTCCTGAGTAACATTTATGCCAAGTATCAAGTGAATCAGGTTGAATGTGAAGGAGGAGTTCAAAGTACAAGCTTTTGCCTGCCAATTTCAAGACCAATTTCAAGGCCAAAGGTCAAGGTCAAGGTCACAGAGACCTGAAATTTGTGTCTTGCACATCTACTATTCCTGATTAACAATTATGCCAAGTGTCAAGTGAATCGGGTTGAAACTGAAGGAGGAGTTTGCTGTACAAGATTTTGCAGACAGACCGACCGCCCGACAGGCTGATTCCAGTATACCCCCCTCAAACTTTGTTTGTGGGGGTATAACTAGATGCAAGAAAATAGCATTAGAAAAGAAGCGCACTGAAAGGGAAGAATTCCGGCGTAAACAAAAAGAAAGGAAAATCAGAAAGAATGCCAGAGAGGAGCAAATTCTTAAGGAAATAGAAAATTCAGAAAGCGATGATGGCATTCACGTACCATGATCAAAGTGCTTCAAATGTGAAAAGGAATACGAGGATTTCATAGAATGCACAAATTGCTGCCGTAGATTCCACTTTGATTGCGTTGAAGATGAAATGATCAGCGCAACTGATGAATTACCCTTCGAATGCAAGTACTATTTATTAAGCTGTTGAATAGAGAAAACACTGTAATTATGTAAAGAAAGTTCCGTCATATGTTTTCTGCACACCTTTAAAAAGATCCTACAATAAATCTCAGGTAGTTTTAAGACTCATCTTCAGCTTTCAATAAAATGACAGTTGTTCAAAGAGTTTACCTCATCCTGTTCATTTGAAATCAAGAGTTGGGTTCAAATGGTACCAAACTTAAAATAAAATGTTTTCATTCATTGTACAATCTATTGCATGCTTTTCTCTCCTTTTGTTACTCGAGTTTGAGTAATAACTATAACTTGATATCATTGCTCTCGATATTAGAAGTTTGCATGACAAAACCTTATTGAAAATAGGGTTAAACCTGTATTTTTTTCAAAACCGACGCTGTTTTCGAAATTAGGAACAGTCTTGTTCGGAATAAAAACCGCCGTCCGGAATAAGGTACACCCACACCGGTCACTCATTTCTATATCTCTCTTCTATTTCAACACGTGTTAACACTGCAAGCATAGTAAATGGAAGGTAAAATATAACCCGTGATAGTTTTTCACAGCTGTGTTAAAATAACGGAAATATTACCGAATAACGAAATATGTTGCCTGGCTGTTCGGTAATAGGTACACCCGCACTATGTGCCGAAATTGCCCGACTGTCGAATTTACCTGAAGTTACTCTATATAACTTTTGTAGAGGGCCTACAGATGATGCTATGTGCCAAAGATGAACGCTGAGAACCCTGTAGATTCAGAGGAGAGGAATTTTAAAGGTTGAAATTGTTGACGACAATGCACGACACACAACGGACATCAGGCGATCACAAAAGCTCACCCTGAGTACAAGTGCTCTGGTGAGCTAAAAAATCGACTACCGGAAGGGGAAACCCCTCCCACCCCAACTCGCGTCCACCCCCCCCCCCCCCTCCCCCAGCAAATTTTTTCTTGGTACGGCCCTGTATGATGGCGGGGAGGCTGACACAATTATGAATCCACATGAATAGAGGGCTAGCTACACCTCTGCGTAGCATAATTAACTCGCGCTATTTGCATTTCTCGGACCACCTCCGAGACAAGCTGTTACATAAACAATGGAGGGATCGAGTGATCATCGGCAAAACGCGGAAAATTTGAACGGAAATGGCAGACAATACTTTGTTCAGTTGTTGTAGAACAAAAATTATAAGTACATGTATTGATGAAATTGATTTATTTTATATCACAAGGGCATTTTTCGATATAAGGTCAAATTGAAAATCTTCATAATAATGAATGAATGAATGAATGAATGAAAGACTTTGTTTAACGAGGGTAGCTTAATTAGTCATAATGACTATTCTATCAAACAAAAGCATTTCATACAAGATACAAAACAGTAAAACACAGTTCTATATGCACAAGAAATCAATGTTCAGAAATTCAGTAATGTTGCGTCTGGGTAAATAATAATTGTTGTCTGCTTCAATTTTTAGATTTGTAGATCTAATTCTTTTAGGACACGCATTTAGATCCTGATAAAACTCGGAGTAACTTGGCATCTAATCTGGACCCAATCTGTTATCATAGTTTTGATTTGCCACTAGCATCTAAATACTTCATGAATGAGCATAACAAATAAGTATTTGTTATAAATAAGTATTTATGAAATTATGATATCGGAAATGTGCGTTCCGCTACTTCATTGTAGGGATTCCTCTTTAAAATAGTCTTTTTTATTTTACAAAATAGATTAAGTTAGAATCTAGTAGATCTAAATAACATATATAGGAAGTATAGATCTACAGTGAGTTAAGTTCATAAGCAGACTGCGAAGACAGCAAATTCAATCTGAATACGTCTTTGTTGATATTCATACACCCTAAACTATTATTTAAGTTTAATATAAACGTTTCTTTTTATGAGCAGTATACTTTTAAAAACTGTGACAGCGTATATCAGACAGCTCAGAGCCTCTTTACAATGATTCATTGTTTTATAATTGCACTTGGTTATGACATATATTAATTAATACATTGCTCCGAGAACATGCATATACAATAATGAATTATAAAATGACATTCCCATTATTCTGTGAACAAACCTCTGCTCATATTATCTAACGTTGCAACTTTGAACACACAATCAAGTCAGTTACAGCGTGGGCCTAAAAAGCCTTTTATATTACCTTGACAGAAACTTGAATTTGCAAGCATTTTGCCAATGTCACAATTTTCCACTGTACATGTACTTGGAAAATTAGTGATTCTGGGTTCTTTTAATAGAAACAACAGATAAATACTACAACCACAAAACAAATACCATGTCTTATCATATAATATAATATATATATATATATATTGGCATATAATATGATAAAACTCATAGCAAATAAGTTACCCTACACTAATAACTACTAAACACGACTCACTACACGTCAATGTAAGTTAAGGCCATGCAAACAGGCAGATAGTCTCAAAATTATCACACACAGGATAATAATCCACACAGGATACTCTTGCCACTAATGCGTAATGTCAAATATAAAGTCCACTCAGGATAATATAGCCACTAAGGCTTTAGAGTTAATACTTCGCCACACAGGATAACGCAGCCACTAAGGCTTTAGAGTCAATATCTCTCCACACAGGATAATACGGCCACTAAATATATCAATTCAAGTCCTTGGTAACTTAGGGTAACTTTTCACTCTACCATACACCACATTGTATCAGCTAAAAATATCTACATAACTATGGACGCTGTCATTTCAATATACAAATTGGTCTTAGACACTAAACTGTATCACATTTGGATATGCACTAAGCGCTAAACTGCTTCTTGACTAAGCTAGTCACACATCACAATTAAATACTAAAACTCAGTCACGTGCTAAAACACAAAAGTTATTCTGCAACTTTGCATCTAAGGATATTTCCTTTAGTATAACTAGGCGCTGCAGTCATAGGTATGGTCTACATGGTTCTCTGGACTGGACAGCCTACATCTAAAACCCCTGATAGAATCTGACAATGGTCATCATATGCAACTGCATGAGATTCTGCCATGTCATGTTCTCAACCATGTGCTTTTCTCTACCAAGTTTTCTTAAAAATACATCTTGACCAAGCACACTGTGCTGTAAGACTGACCAATATTACACATAGCTCTACCTGATGTAAATTAAAAACCAGTCACCCGTGACTCTATCATACAGGTATATACACTGATACACTTTGCAGTATGTAGATTTAAACTTCACCATAAACCCTATACCCAAACTGACCACAAACCCAATACCCAAACTGACCAATACTTGACAGCCAAGTTAATGTAAAAAGTTCTAGCTTCTGGTGATCATCCAGCTTTACCAACTAGTGACCCATCGGCATAACAGTCAGAGTACGGCGGATCTGACCCCGAACTAGCCATTTTAAAATTCGGCGCGGCGTCACTATGTAAACTTCATTCCGATGTATTGATATTTCTACAATAAAGGAAGTCGCCATAAGGGAGGTAATCACTAACGATTTATGTGCTATACTTCCCAGCAAATAAAGCGCTACATGTTACAAAGCTAGTACGAGTTAACTTTATTATCATCACAAAAGGATGTACTCATACTATCAGCATATTTCTGTGCGGCCTTATACATAGTGGTGTAACAATACATCAAACTATCGAACTATCGTGCTAGTTCTCTATCCCAATTACACTATCGATAGTTATTTCCATTTGACGATAGACTATTGCGATAGTTGCTCTGACTATCGATAGTTTCGATAGTTCTTTCATATAATTGGCATTGTGTTTTCAAGATGGCGTCAACCATAGCGGAGATCGAGTTTGTTAAAAACAAAAGCAGTAAAACACAAGTGGCAAAGCCCAATCTATTTTAAATCATTTCCACAAACATTTTTAGTAAGTATTTACAGCAAAGTTAGCATGGGCTTACCGTCTATCGAACCTCTTAACCTTTGACCAGGAATAAAAAACGTTTACTGTGAATACAGGGGTGGCGAAATCTTATTTTGGTTGACTTGTCCGTTTTTGTCAAAAGCTATTTTCTACTTGTCCGTATGATGAATTAATAACAAAAACCTATAAAATTTCACTTGTCCGTTATGGCTTTGGGACAACACGGACAATACGGACGTTTGATTTTGCCACCCCTGGAATATTGAAGAAAAAAATAAATCAGCAGTTCAAAATAATCTTTTATACATACCCTGAAACAATTAAATATTTTTATCCTCATCTATTAATCCCCAAACAATCCAGTGTTCCCCACCACCCGCATAACAAAAACAAAAATGGCTGCCAGAAAAACCTCACCTGCTTATCGAACCTTTATTTTAGAAACTGTTTACTGTAACATAATACTCATAGTCACGTTATTTCATCATGGGCATGCGACCTTTGCATAAGCTGAAGGGGTCAGAGCTGTCAAACATTTTTAATGTGGTACACTTTTCAATTCATGTTGATATTCTATAACGTAGTAAGAGTTTTCTCATGTTTAGCATAGTTGAACGGAAAATAAACTGTATTGACCTGTTTATGACGTATATTTCGTTTTTAAAGCTACGAGGCTTTGTTTACAGACAAAGCAATGGTACTCATGATTTTATGACGTAGTGTGCACTTGTGCATGCGTAAAAACACAAAAAAAATGAAAGGTTCGATAAACAGGTGAGGTTCGATAGAAGGTGAGTGTACGATATATCTTACACTGTGCAAATTTGCATTTACAAGTTTTCAACTCTTGGCAATAACTATTGCAATAGTATTGCAATAGTTTCCAGCAATAGTAATAGTATCGCAATAGTACTTTCAGCAATAGCAATAGTATTGCAATAGTCAAAACTGGTCCCAATAGTCAGCCCTACTTATACACCCCCACACTCCAACCCCTGAATTTTATTACATTTTTTTTTAATTTTCTTTTCTTTTCAAATGCTCAAAAAAGTTGAAGGCCCGGGCCTGTTGTGCCTTATAGCAGCTACGCCGCTGAAAACACACACAAAAAAAATGAAAGGTTCGATAAACAGGTGAGGTTCGATACAAGGTGAGTCTACGATATTTCCAAATTCTTGGAAATTTAAAATGGTCTCCAAACAATCAATATTAAGATTTCTGGAGCATATACGAGATATGTTTCCTTATGATATGGAATTAGGATTAAACTTACAATTGACGCGTTTACATTTGTCTGGTTTGTAGTGTCAATCATCCGTTTTCTAACTTGCTCTGAGTTATTTATCGTCAAGTTCTTATCGTCTGCATTATTTGGTTTTCGCGCTGCACGGGGAACCGGCCTTGAGAACTCTTACATGAAGGAGGTTTGGAGTAAGACTAACTTACGCAAAGGAGATTATGTGGAGCAAAGAGCGAAAAGAAAATCAAAACTAATAAATAAAAGAAATAAGCAAAGTTACAAGTATGTGTAACCCGGGGTTAGAATCAAGAAGGATCCAGAAGGGTTGTTGAGTTCTTTTAATCAGTATATGTAAAAAGGTCTGAAATACAAATAGCAATGATGAGTACAATGTTGAGCCAGAGTTGAATAATAAGACTCGCGTATTGAAATACAAATAGCGTACCCGACTTGATTCATTTGTTAACCGAACAAATGACAGAATTGTAAATTAAATCCTAAATATAACAAATAGAAAGCTTACCAGCTGGTCGTTATGAGAAGAATATAAGCAATAGCCACGGAGAGTTTTCTATAATAAAGACGTCCGTCTAGTACGAGAGTTATAGCCAGAATATTGGAAGCGGGAAAAGAGGTTTAGCTCATTAACTACGGTCAGGTGACTTGATATGCTTCACTCACCATGTCAACTCACACTTAACCGATTCTCTCGTGCACACTCACCACGCACATGAACATACATACAAGTGTAAACATACTAACATGTACATAACATATCGGGGATCCATACAGGGAAACTATGGTCTGGTTACATACTCCCCTGCTTCCTTGAAATGTCTCCTGACATTTACAAACTGAACTATTAAAACAGGCATATCAATAAGTTTAAAATAACTAGAACGATACACAGCTACTAACACTATGCTTTCCAAACTATTAAACAGAAAGCATGTACTTTCTTTACTAGAGAACTATGCAGAAAACATGAAGTTTCAAACTACAAAACTATAATGCAGAAAGCACAGATCAAACAATATATTTTATCCTGGAAGCTGAATACAGAAATAGAATCTACATCCTAATCCTAAACTATAATTACTTCTACAATAACTGACCAATGATATACAGCAAACTAATCCAAATACAGCTTCCAAAATGCAAGTTACATGTATTAAAAACAAAAATGAAAAAGGTGTCAGACCTGTACACATAGCGTGTCATATATGAGGTAAACGGAAATATATGTTAAGCTAAAACCAATGTGAAGCTCAGACAAAACAGGAATCGGTTTCACAAAAATTGCTCCAAACAATCTGGGGACACACCCACTGCCCATAACGGTCAGGGGCTTTCCTATTCCGGACAGGCCTCCTAGAATGTAAACTAGGTGAGGGAGCTTGGTCTTGGCTTGGGTCTGGATCTAGAACCAAGTTCGAACCTGGATCTGGATCACAGGGAAGGGTCTGATCAATGCCTGGGACTGAGCCAGGGCTTTGATCCACAGTAAAATTGTTGCCTGAGACTGTCACAGGGCTTTGGCCAGGATCAATGTCTGGAACTGAGACAGGGCTTTGATCCACAGTGAAATTGTTGCCTGAGACGGATACAGGGCTTTGGTCAGGATAAGAACCGGAAACTGGACTACGGGAATGGGTAGAGTGACCGGAAATGGTGTCAGGATAGAGAACAGAGACAGAGTCTGGAACTGGATCAGGACTAGAACAAGAGACAGGATCCAAAATAGGATCTGAAACGGAATCAATGGCGCCACTCTGGCTGGAGTTGCTTCCAACACTGGTGCTGGGTTGCCTAGACCCATGGGTCAAGCCACCCGTGTCTGACGCCCTGTTACCAGGTGTCTGACTACTGATCCTCTGTCTTCTAGCGGGAATAATATAAATCTGGCTCTCAGAGCTCTCTTCCCCGGAACTTGACTCAGACTCTGCTTGTCTGGGTCTTGGGGTCTTTCGAGGACCCGGCTGAGACGGACCTCTGGGCCTGTCCCTTGGACTGCAGGGTTGCTCAGCTGGCACACAGTTGAAGGGCAGAAGAAGATTCCTATGTAATGTTCGGGTCTTAGATCCATTTTCTGCCCGAACTTTGTATACCGGCAGATCTGGATCCGGTATGCCACAAACAACATAGGGTATCTCTTCCCATCTATCAGCCAACTTCTGTTTCCCTTTCAGTCCAACATTTCGGACCAGGACCCGATCCCCAACTTCCAAAATAGCCTCCTGTTTCCCTCTATCATAGAAGTCCTTGTTCTTCTGGGCACATTTCCCGGCATGCCTAGCTGCAATGTCATATGCATATTGCATGCGGGCTCTCAGCTTCTTGCCATAGGACTGTGGCCCTGCAGTAGCCTCGTCCTGAGCAGGTGATGTGCCTAAGAAGGCATCCACTGAGAGTCTCGGGTGCCACCCAAACATTAGGTAGTGGGGCGAATAACCCGTTGCGTCACTGCGGGTTGCATTGTACGCTTGGACCAACGGAGCAACGAAAGACTTCCAATCAGCTTTCTGATTGTTCTCCAGGGTCCCGAGCATTTTGAGAAGGGTCTGATTGAATCGCTCTGCAGACCCATTGCCCATAGGGTGGTAAGGAGTAGTCCTTGACTTCTGCGTATGAGCGAGTCTGCAGAGCTCCCTGATGACCCTACTCTCAAAATTACGTCCCTGATCACTATGGAGCCGGGCTGGAAAGGAGTAAAAGCGAATGAAGCTTTCATACAGGGCCTTTGCAGTTGTATGTGCAGTCTGGTTACGACAAGGAACAGCCTGAGCATAGCGTGTAAAATGGTCAGTTATTACCAGTACATGCTCAAAACCGCCCTTGGATCGCTCCAGAGACAAGAAGTCTATGCACACCAGCTCCATAGGATAGGTGCTAGAGATAGGATTGAGCTGCGCAATAGGTTTCGTAGGGGCCTTCCTTCTGATGCATCTGTCACATGCCTGGATCTTTGATTCTATGTCCTTTTCAAGTCCAGGCCAATAGAATCGTTGCTTGGCTAACCAGAGTGACTTGTCCTTGCCTTGATGACCAACGTCATCATGCACACCCTTCAAAGCTTTGGGTCTAAAGGACTCTGGTACAACCAACTGTTCGACCACTTGGCCATCCTGAGCTGCAGTTCTGTACAGAACATTGCCTGAAAGGTGGAGCTTTTTCCACTCTCGAATGTACTTCTGTACCTCAGGCAACTCCATACGGGATGCTTTGTCCCTGGGGCGAAAACTGCTGCTCAGGAGTCTGATCACTCTGGCAAGGACAGGGTCTAGCCTCTGCTCCTTTGCCCAATCAACCTTACTGAACTGCCCAGAGTCGGACTGACCATCAGCGGCCGTCTGAGGATCAGCCTTTCCAGGGAAACATTCAGCGAAAGGTACATTAACTGTCACCGACTGACAGATGGCACGTATTGCATCAGAAGGAAGCCTGCTGAGTCCATCAGCATCACTGTTCCTTTTGCCAGCTCTGTACTTAATTGTAAAATCATAGTTGGCAAGAGCTGCGACCCAGCGATGCCCAGTAGCATCAAGTTTGGCACTGGTTAGGACATAAGTCAATGGGTTGTTATCTGTGACAACTTCAAAACAGTTGCCCATGAGATAATCATGAAACTTGTCAGTAACAGCCCATTTCAATGCCAAAAATTCCAGCTTGTGTGCGGGATATTTGCGTTCACTGGGCCGCAGACCCCTGCTGGCATAAGCAATAACTCGCTCCTTGCCCTCCTGCTTCTGATACAGGATAGCCCCTAGCCCTTGCCCACTGGCATCAGTATGCACAATGAACGGTAGCGTGTAGTCCGCATAGGCTAGTATAGGAGGATTCAGAAGCTTCTCCCTAAGTACAGAGAAAGCCTCTTGCTGTTGCTCTCCCCAGACCCATCGAGCAGGTTTTTTGGGTTTCCTCTTAGCCTTCCCCTTCTTGACCTTGTGGGTCGAATGGCCTTCTAAGAGGGCATTCAAGGGCTGAGCTATTGAGGAAAAATTCTGAACAAACCGCCTGTAATACCCAGCAAAACCAAGAAAATTTCTCAGCTCTTTAATATTACTGGGCGGCTGCCAGTTCCTTATTGCTGCAGTTTTCTCTGGGTCTGCGGCAATACCCTCACTGGAAACTATGTGTCCTAGATAGACAACCGAGGTCTTAAAAAACTCGCATTTGGAGGGTTTCAGCTTAAGGTTGTGCTGAGACAACCTTTGAAAGACATCCTCAAGTCGCTGAGTGTGCTCCTCAAACGTCTTGGAGAAGATCAATATATCATCTATAAAGATGAGGCACTCCCTGAGATGGAGCTCGCCCATACACTTCTCCATTAACCTTTGAAATGTCGCCGGCGCGTTACAGAGCCCGAAACTCATGCGCTCGCACTCATAGAAGCCAAGGTTTCCGACAGAGAATGCCGTTTTCTCCTTGTCCTTCTCTTCCATCTCCACTTGCCAGTATCCAGATCGAAGATCGAGTTTACTGAAAAACTGGGATCCAGCAAGTGTATCGACAGTATCGTCAAAGCGAGGCAGCATGTAGGCATCTTTACGTGTTCTGTTATTCAACAGTCTGTAATCAATACAGAACCGCAAAGAGCCGTCTTTCTTCCTGACTAATACCACATTTGAAGAGAATGGGCTATTAGACTTACGAATGGCACCTGCTGCCAGCATGTCTTTCAAATGCTGTCTAACCTCCTCATACATTCCAGGGGGTATCCTCCTATAGGGCTGTTTAAAAGGTTTCTCGTCTATCAATTCAATATTGTGCTTGACAAGATCAGCACAGCCCAAGTCTGTGAGACCACGTGAAAATATGTGCTCCCAATTGCCCAACACTTGCTGAGCACGCAAGACTTGTTCTGGAGTCAAAGCTGTGGTGTCTACCTTGACTCCAAGTTCCTCTAAAATAGAGAATCCCTTCTTGTCCGCAACAGAACTTGGGACTTCTGAGGCAATGGTATCAATTACCTTGACCTCACTGACTTGACAGACAGCTGATATTGGCTTAATTGTGATAGGTTTGGCAGTCATGTTGCAGACCTTCACAGGTATTCTGCTATAATCAGTCTGACTGAGTTTAACAACTCTCGGACAAACCGAATAGCAAGACTGCACAATGGTTTCTGTAACAATATCCGTTACATCCTGATCAATATTTCGAACAAATCCATTGATCATTACAGTCTGGTAGGGCTCTACCGAAATAGGCTTCCGACTGCAAGCCTTAACTGTGTAAGTCTTGTAATTAAGACTATCAATGGCTAACTGCCATTCATCAGGGATATCCGAAGATACAGATCCTGATGATACTCTTAACTTCAGAGATCTCAGAACATTGGTGCCTACAATAACTGGACAGGCATGATTTAAATCTGTGTCTGGCACAACAAGTACCGGCACAGGTAAGCTAAAATTAGCTATGAATGGTACTACCACAGTCGTCTCTATGTAACCCAAGTAATTGAGTTTAGATCCATCAGCCACTGACACATCAAGAAGAGAATCAAGACTCTGCAGTGGGGGTCTGTCTTGTAAAGACAAGTAAAAAGACCGAGAGACTGTGGTAACCATAGAGCCACTATCTATCAAAGCTGTGACATCCTTGTCATGAAGCAATATGGTAGACTCATTAGAGTTACCAACAAGCCTGCCTAAAAGTGGCTGGCCTTTATTCTCAGAATATACCTCTGTGTGGCCATCTACAGAGGCTGCTACTAGTTTAAAGGATTCTGAGAATACCTGTTACCATGATTCTGATAATTCCTTCTATTCCCTCTATTATATCTGTTGGGAAATCTCCTGTTATATGGTCTGTTATGTGTGTTGTTGTTGTTAGTGTTGTTCATGTTGTTGTTGTTGCTGTTGATGTTTGCAGTGTCTGGTGTGGGTGAGGGTGTTTCACTAGAGTGAACACTAGCTGGCAAAGAGTCCAGTTTGTGCAGGATCTGGTTAAATTTATCATCAATCTTAGAGTTGATGCGTTTTTCCAGACTGTCCAGTTCCTTTACAAACTTTTTGTCCAAGTCAGAGATCTGAGACTCTGCAACTATGGGCTGCTGTGCCGCCTTCTTAGAAGGAGGGGGTACCACAGTACTCACTTCCAACTCCTTCTCAACAGATCTGACCTGCTTAATGAGCTCGTCATAATCTGTAATCTCGTCATATTTATGACGTGTCTGGCTCTTCAGGTTCTCAGATGCCAATGACGTCCAGAATTTATGACGTAGAAAGCCATTCATGGCTGTCTTATCAAGCTGACCAGGGCCAGAGGCAAGCCTTAGCAGACACTCAAGTCTACAGCCAAACCTGGTTACCGATTCATCCGGTTTCTGGTAACAATTAAAAAACTCTTGCATCACCATTCCTGGTGTAGAGACATCACCAAAAAGCTTATCTAGCTTGAAGAGAATAGTATCCAAAGAGGCATCTTCTCCCAAGCTTATCATCACTGACCTAGCAGTGCCTTTCAAAGAACCACGAATGGCCTGTGAAAGTCTAGTGGAAGGCAGATCCGTATCGTGCATTAAGCACCTGATCTCAAACCTCCATTCCAAATATGTGGAATCACCTTTCAAGTCATCCCCCGAAAAGGATGGGATTTTCGGCAAAGGTGCAGCAACACCATACTGGGCACTAGTATTATTACTAGATGTATGTGTAGAAAAGGCAGGGGTGGTGGGGGTATTTGTTTTTACTGGTAAGTCACCATGGGCCCCTGAAAGAAAATCCTGTAAATGAAATGGGGTAGAGGTCTTTAACCGGGCACCACGGCCTACAGAGGGTAAAACATTTTACAAATCAAAGTTCGGTGTAGAAGGCATAAAATCTGCTAAATGGGGTTGGAGTGGGGCAGAAATGGGTGTAGTACTTTTTTTCTGTACCACATAATTACCTGTATCTTCCAAAGCTGCAACAAGCTCCTTTTCTGAAAGGGAACTAGCCATTGTCTAAGACTGGCGTACCTAAGCTACTTGCTATAAAATATGAATAGAAGTAACTGCAGAATAACTAAACCGCAATCAAAAACACCTTAACACCAATCCAATGGATTAACCACCAAACTAAACCCCAGCTGCAGAAACTACAGTATCCCGAAGAAAATTATGCCAATCAAAACAATCTACCAGTAACTAACTGCTCTATCCACCATACTACATCATATGATCAAACTACAAACACTAGACCCAGCATATAACTTCACAACAACAGACCAGGAGGTAAAATGGGCATATATCAGGGCTAATATTAACTAATATTAGCATACATACAATATTCACAAAATAATAAACAAAGTCATTATCACACTAAATTGTCACCTTCCTGATATTGTCGTCGTGGTCGCCATTTGTAACCCGGGGTTAGAATCAAGAAGGATCCAGAAGGGTTGTTGAGTTCTTTTAATCAGTATATGTAAAAAGGTCTGAAATACAAATAGCAATGATGAGTACAATGTTGAGCCAGAGTTGAATAATAAGACTCGCGTATTGAAATACAAATAGCGTACCCGACTTGATTCATTTGTTAACCGAACAAATGACAGAATTGTAAATTAAATCCTAAATATAACAAATAGAAAGCTTACCAGCTGGTCGTTATGAGAAGAATATAAGCAATAGCCACGGAGAGTTTTCTATAATAAAGACGCCCGTTTAGTACGAGAGTTATAGCCAGAATATTGGAAGCGGGAAAAGAGGTTTAGCTCATTAACTACGGTCAGGTGACTTGATATGCTTCACTCACCATGTCAACTCACACTTAACCGATTCTCTCGTGCACACTCACCACGCACATGAACATACATACAAGTGTAAACATACTAACATGTACATAACATATCGGGGATCCATACAGGGAAACTATGGTCTGGTTACATATGCTAAGTACAAAGTCATTTATAACGGCAATAGGGGCAAATTGATTCAGTTGCCACTGAGTGACAACTGCTATCTCTGTATTGTTTTTGTTTTAAATAATATAGCACATTTTCTAGTTTCATACTTTATCATGAATGGTAATGTTGGCATAAAAAACAGCAAAAAACAACAACAAAAGAACAGATACAGAGAGAGAGAGAGAGAGAGGGAGAGAGAGAGAGAGAGGGAGAGAGAGAGAGAGAGAGAGAGGGGAGAGGGGAAGAGAGAGAGAGAGAGGGAGATACATAGATGGAGAGAGAGACACACACACACATATAGAGACACAGAGATACAGAGAGAGACAGAGACAGAGATACAGAGAGACAGAGACATAGAGACAGAGACAGAGAGACAGACAGAGACAGATATAGAGACAGAGACTGACAGACAGAGAGACAGAGACAGAGACTCAGAGACAGAGAGAGACAGGGAGACAGAAACAGAGACTCAGAGACAGAGAGAGACAGGGAGACAGAAACAGAGACAGACATTCAAAGAGACAGAGAGGTAGGGAGACAGAAGCAGAGAGGAGAGAGACAAGGAAGAGAAAGAGACAGAGTTATCGAGACACAGAGCAATAAACAGAGATATAGATAGATAGATAGATAGATAGAGAGAGAGA
>OY755238.1:63454173-63524173 GCA_963576725.1 Azorinus chamasolen | reverse complement strand
ATGAGGATGGTGTTTCACAGGCACTTTAGCATGCATTTTTCTGTGTCTTTCATGTTTTGTCTTTATGCAGTTGTCCTGTATCTATAGACTAGTTGAAAAGTGGCACTTGGCGTTTGTGCAAAAAGCAAAGTTAAAGATCAGCATTTGCATCGGAATGCTACATAATATTCTGATTAGAATCTACAGTCTTTGCAGGTGATACTAAGATGTAATATTGGTGAGTGACAAATATTAGATGTTGGGTTTCATTGCAATGGTTTATCTTGTGCCACATCACTTGCAAATGTCTGACAGTCCCTTTTCCTGTGACACTAGTTACATGTACATGTATATTGATCATATTCTTAACCCTTTCAACACTGACTTTTCAAATGGACAATTCTAAAATTCCAACAGGTCAAGCTTACTGTGAGTATTCAGGTATTGTTTTAAAGAAAAGTGTAGCATGTCAAACAGTGCAGACCCTGATAAGAAGATTCCTCTCATCTGGTTCTACACTGTTTGCATAGGACATCAGAGACTTATTATCCACACTGAAAGGGTTTAATTTCCGTAGCAAAATGAGCCATTCATGGTAATTGGCTAACCGTAAATGATTTATTTTGTAGTCTGCCAAAAGTGGATGGTTAATTGAAATATCATTGTACTTGTATAATCCAAACATTAGCAAACATAGCCTATGCATATTTTCTTAACATGTGTTGAAGGATGAATGAAGTTCTATACATTATTTTTATTCATGTATGTCATGTGGTGAAATAACTTAAAATTTAAAATGAAAGACACAGAAAAAGCAAATAGATCTTTGTACCAGTATTAACCATTTTACTACCATTTTAGTTTCTGACATACAGAACTTAACCCTTTCCTCCATAAATACGCCTTTCTACGCCTCTGTAGTAGTCACTTCTTGAAACCATTGTGATAAATAGAGCATTTGCTCCATAGTAGCAAATGTTCTATTTATCACAATGGTTTCTATTACTACACAATTATAACATTTTCCTTTTCTCTAGTAAATGCTCCTTTTCGGTAGCTTCATTCAAAGAGGTTGGGTCTAAAAATAGCCTATGGAGGAAAGGGTCAAATCTCTTTTCATGTGAAGTAATCATAGTCTGCAAATTTTTTGTCTGCTGCAAATTGGAAATTTTCCTTCATTCTTCATCAAAAATGAAGTCAGAGTATCAAACAGATTGGATCCTGATGAGATGTCAAATTACTTGATGTTTCCTCTGGATCCAAACCATTTCGAGGGCTTGTGGCAAAACTATTCTAACTCCTTCACTTTGTGAAGGAGTTAGAATAGTTTTGCACCAAGCCCTCAATTTTGTATCTAGATAATCACATGTTCACTTCTAGCATGCAAAAAGTTAAAAAAACAAACAAACCCATAATTATTGAATTTGGTGAATTCTTCATTTTATTAGCTTGTCTGTTTTGAAGAAAAGTCAAGCTATTGAGATCACAGGGTCATATATATAGGCGTCGTTGTCGGCGTGCAAAAACTTTAATGTAGCTAATTACTCAAAAGGTATAAGAGGTATTAACATGAAACTTCATAGGTTAGTAGATCTCAATGAATGGAAGGCCACTACATAAGAACCATAACTCTTGATTTCAGAATTTTTGAGTTATGGCCCTTTATTTTTTCCAATTTTTTAAAATTTAGCTAGACAAGCACCAAATCAGACGAGCGTTGGCGCCACATGAGACTCTTGTTTTCATGTTTTAATACTTTTTCTGGTTAGAATAACAAAAAAGAAAAAGAGTCAACTACAATCTATATTGGTAGAAAAAAAGGTTAATTCTGTGAACAAATTTTAGAATTCATTTTGAGAGGTGGGTCACTTTCCTACACATACCAATAGTGAGAACTGGAGGAGTATTAGATTTATAATTTGTGTGGAGTTGGTGTTATGGTAACTGATGCAGTGATTAAATGTGTTTTTAGAAATATATAAGTTAAACAATATAAAAATGCATTTATGTATGATGGTTTGATTAGCAACACAGGGTTTAAACCTAATTCTGCTGAATAATTAAAACTGGCTTCTTCCTATAAATATGAATATTAATTAAGCAAAAACATATATCAAAATTTACCCTTGAAGGAAATGATTTTTATGACAAACAGTACAGACCCTGATCAAAGGGATCTCTTAGGAACCCTTTGATCAGGGTCTACACTGTTTGCGAATATCTTATATACATGTACTCAGTTCTGGCACACTAAGGGTTAACCCTTTCCCTGTTCATTGTTTATTCCAAATTTCAATACCTACTGAATATTCTTGGACAAAATTGCTATAATGAAATATGCAAGGTGGAACATCATTGTAACCATTTTAGAATTTTAAGAAACACTCTACAGAACTATCAAATTCCAATAGCAAACAGAGCAGAACCTGGTCAGACGGCTCCTATATGAGCCGCATGATCTGGGTCTACTCTGTTTGCAAATGCGTTAAAACACGTTTATATGAGGGGAATGGGTTAATTTAGTAGCGAAATTCAAAATTAAGAATTTTGTGAAATGAAACCACTCGGATTGGGGTCATGATGATTGCACAACACATTTTTGCAGTGGGAATATTTGTTGGTTACACAGACAACTACTTATTATGTATAAAATATTTGTACCCTTATTAGTAATGTAACAGGAGTTACATCCATTGGTCCATCACATATTGGCTCAACCTAGAGGTCATATGTCAGACAGGGAGAAGTTTTGTGAGATCTAGGGAGAAGTTTTTGTCATGACTTTTGGTTTTGGCCCTGATTGAATGAATCCCAAAACTCAAAACAGAGAGAGGAGAGCATGATACAGGACTTCCAACAGTCATCTTCTCACTTACACATAATTATAATATACAGTAGAACCCCGCTAATGCATTCTCTTAATGAATAAACACGGGTGCCTTTATAAGCAGGTGGTTGCTTAATGCAGGGCAAAAGTAATGCAGAAAGCTCCTAGAGCTTTCTGCATTACTTTTGTCCTGCGTTAAGCTACAATCTGTATCTAGCACCCTGAATTATACCTCTTTTAGGTGGTCACATTAGAGGGGTTTTACTGTGGTTGGTATGCTGCTTGTTCCCTACAATGCAGGAAGTGTTTTAGAGGCATTTTTGACCTTTTTAACATACCAGTACCAAACTGCCATTAATAAAAATTATTTGCAAGTCTTCACCAACAGTGCATATTTGTGGCAATGCCATAATGGCATTATTCTGTCAATATTTCTTTTAAGGCTTTCCCTGTTCTATGTTTACTAGATTTCAAAACCTTCGGAATGCTCATGGACACATTAGTTATAATGAAATATGGAAGGTGGAAGATTGTAGCAATTTTAATTTGATTTGCTAACAGAGCAGACCCTGATCAGATGGCTCCTATGGGTGCTGTCCTATCTGGGTCTACTCTGTTTGCAAATGTATGAAAAGGGGTTAATATGAAGGAAAGGGTTAAAAGATGTTTGAATAAATACAGCACACACAAATGCTCATTTGGACAAGATCGACTGAAGCATGAGCCCTGCCCCACATTTGTATTTTTGCCAAAGATTAATCAAGGCCAAGGTCACATTTAGACTAGAGGTAAAAGCATTAATATTGCTATGATTTATTAAAAGTATTATCCTATTTACCTGAAGTATTCAGACCAGAGCTACAGATAACGGTGCGTACCCAAATATTAAAATCGTCATTTCTCCACCAAACCCCGAGTATACTGTGACCACTCTTTAGAATCGAGACGATTCTAAAGAGTGGTCACAGTATAGCCCGGCTTGATGGAGAAGTAAAGGAGCTATTGTTGAAAAATGTTTAAATTTATATATCTTATCTGGAGCTTAGCAGACATTCAATCTTCCCTCCCTAACAGTTTACATAGTAGCAAATATTGCAGACCCTGATCAATGGGCTCCTTTATTAGATGTTCGATCTGGGTCTGCAATATTTGCCCAAGTTTGTCAGTCTGAACACTTAGGGTAATTTGGGTTGTCCCATTTAGTTACAGTGATTAATTAGGGTTGTCCCATTTAGTTACAGTGATTAATTAGGGTTATCCCATTTAGTTACAGTGAAGGGTTGTCCCATTTAGTTACAGTGATTAATTGAGGTTGTCCCATTTAGTTACAGTGAAGGCTTGTTCCATTTAGTCATAGTGATTAAATTTTATCAGATAATATACACCCATCTAACATGGCAATTTCAAGGTTTAAAAGAATTGTATATTTTGCAATTCTTCTAATTATTCCTTATTCCTTATTGTTCCTCATGTAAGTCCTGATTAGTAACCTATCTAGCCTGTAAAATCCATGCATAGAATGTATTAGTAAATGCTATTGAAGAGTCTTGGAAATTTTAATCAATTATAGTACATGTATTTTGAAGTTAATTACTTTATTGCATACCAACAATAATAATCACCTCTCAACATGTTACATAGATCAAAGGTAAGGTTACAAGTTAATAAATCACAGGTCAAGGTTACAAGCTACATAGATTACAGGTCAAGGTTACAAGCTACATAGATCACAGGTCAAGGTTACTAGTTACATAGATCACAGGTCAAGGTTACAAGCTAGATAGATCACAGGTCAAGGTTACAAGTTACATAGATCAAAGGTAAGGTTACAAGTTAATAGATCACAGGTCAAGGTTACAAGCTACCTAAGTCACAGGTCAAGATTACAAGCTACATAGATCACAGGTCAAGGTTACAAATTACACAAATCACAGGTAAGGTTACAAGCTACATAGAACACAGGTCAAGGTTACAAGTTACATAGATCAAAGGTCAAGGTTACAAGTTACATAGATCACAGGTCAATGTTACAAACTACATAGATCACAGATCAAGGTTACAAGTTAATAGATCACATGTCATTGTTACAAGCTGTATAGATCACATGTCAAGGTTAAAAGCTACATAGATCACAGGTCAATGTTACAAGTTACATAGATCAAAGGCCAAGTTTACAAGTTACATAGATCAAAGGTCAAGGTTACAAGTTACATAGATCACAGGTCAAGGTTACAGTAGTCAGATCTTGAAAAATCTTGTGACTACATACAGAAGAACATACTCATTAATAGTGAATTTCATCATTACATTTCAATGATGATTAGGGTGTCAAACATTTTAGATCCTGAGAAGACATTTTACTATTCAGTGTGTCATCTGGGTCCAGGTTGTTCATATGGTAAACCATGATTTGACCATTAACATGCTGAGAGTTAGTGAAGTAGTGCTGAATGCTTATAAAAAGTAATGTTAAAGAATATTAAATGTTTGTTGCATTTTTTCACTTCCTTATGATATATATTTCATATATGTTTAATATATATAATATAAACTTTAACCCATTCCCTCATATTGATACCTTTTGTCGCTTTTGCAAAAATCACCTTTTGAAACTATTGTGATAAATAGAGCATTTGCTCCTCTAGGAGCAATTGTTTCAAACTACAAAATTCTAAAATTTTCCTTTTCTCTAGTTAATGATTCTTTTCAGTAGATTTATTCAAAGAGGTTGGATCTAAAAATAGCCTATGAGGTAATGCCGCGATGGGTTAAAAAATGTTAAATGTTTGTTGCATTCTTTCACTTCCTTTATAAATGATATATATTTCATATATCATATGTTTAATATATAATATTAACTTTTAAACATGTGCATGTATTTTTGTATGGTAATGTGGTATAATCCTTTACTTCTTGAATAATCATGTTAGAAATAATGATGTCATGAATAATTATTAGAATTAATTTTTATAGTGACATATGGAATCAGGAATGTTTTGACCTGGTAGAAACTGTACACTCAGATCTATATAATTTCATAAGTAAACAGAGTAGGCCCTGATGAGCTGTCAGAGGCAGTCTACTCTGTATGCAAAGGCATTAAAAGGTGTATTTGTGGAGTAATTGATTAAGTTTTAAGTTGGCCTGCCTTTTTATATTAGTAGATGGTAGATAATGGTTAATTCTGTTTCTTTTTTTGTGTAGTGAAACTCAAGCCAAGTTTATACAAGACAGAATTACGGCTGTCGAGAAGAACTTTGGCCAAATGTGTGAGACATTCTCTTCATACACAAGAAAGACTGCAAGGCTTAGAGATAAAGGTAATATCATTTTCTCAATTTTCAGAGAAATCTTTGATTCTGATAGTGATTTGAGTCTGATCATGATTTAGTTGGTATAATGGCACACAGACATTACTAGAAACTGTAGAATTAGATATACAGTAGAACCCCTCTAATGTGACCACTTAATGAATGGACATGGATGCCTTAATAAGCAGGTGGTTGCTTAATGCAGGACAAAAGTAATGCAGAAAGCTCCTCTAGGAGCTTTCTGCGTTACTTTTGTCCTGCATTAAGCTACCACCTGCATTTATTACCCAGAATTATACCTCTTTTAGGTGGTCACATTAGCAGGGTTTTAATGTATATTATTTAAGCAAACAGAACAGACTGATCAGAAGACTCTTACAGGAGCCCTGATATGGGTCTGCTCTGTTTGCAAAGGTTTAGAAAGGGGCATAGTAATGGAGTAAAGGGTTATATATACACGTGAGTGAAAATCATTGCTTATATACCTTGTGTATTATGAAGATGTCTTCATTTTTTTCCCTGCAGGAGATCAAGTATCCAAAGATTTACTACAGTATGTGGAAGGAGAGACATTGAATCCATCAGCCAAAGAACACTTCACAGGTCTCGCTCAGAATCTCTCATCCATACAGGACTACAGAAATGCACAGGTAAGAAGCTAGGTACCTTGAAGTTAGGTACAGAAACAACTAGACCACTAGGAGCTAAGGGCAAAGGGTTAAGCCTAATCTATCTGTTTTGACATATTCACAAATATGTTTTAACACTTTACAGTATATGTACATGTAGAAATAAATGTATAAAGTGCATTTAGTTAGATGAAAGATGTTCATAATCTGATTTGCAGATTGCAAATCAAACAAATCAGTTAGTCTCAAAGAGACAATTCTAAAGAGTGAACACACAATAGGGTTTGATGGACAAATAAAGTTATTCAAGTTATTCTTGAAAATGTTTTTTTATTTACTCATATCTAGACCTCTATGCACTGTTTATTATAATTTGATGTAGGTAACTAGATTGGAAGCCAAAGTCCAACAGCCTCTCAGTAACTATGGCCTAAAATGCAAGCACACAAAGGCAGACTTGAAAGCAGCTTTCGCAGCCAGAGACAGAGAAAACAAAATACGCAAAAAGCTTGATGTGGCACGAACGAAAGGAGACACACGCCAACTAGCAACTTTGGAGACAGACTTGACAAAAGCCAGTGTGGATGCCTCACGGACGACAAAAAATCTAGAGCAACAAATGGATAAATTTGAATTAGAAAAATTACAAGATGCAAAGGTTTGTACATTTTGCCAATAATTTGAAATATGTGAAAAACTGCATAAACAACTTTTGATCTTCTGAAAGCTTTGGTATCAAAATCTGACATGGGTAAATATATAGAGTAGAATCCTCTAAACAGGTATATTATTGGTCTTGGAGACAGGTGGCAGCTTAATTCATGGTGAAAGTCATGCACAATGTTCCTCTAGGAGCATTTTGCATGACTTTTACCCTGCATTAAGCAGTCACCTGCCGAAAAGTATCTAAATTTTCTACCAGAATTCCAGTTTAGAGGGTTTAACTCTATTATAACCCTTTGCTTGCTATTCACGTCAATCTACCCATCTGTAAATAGTGAAGACCCAGATGAGACAGCTCCTGCAGGAGACACTGGGTAACTTAGCTTCTCAACAGTGTTTAAAATGTTTGATACTAGGATTCTATTTTTGAAACAAAAAATGAAGAAAATTCAACATGGAAAGTTAAAGTAGATAATAATAGATGACAGTGAAAGAGTTAAACCTAGAGGAGCTTTCTGCATGACATTCACCCTGTATTCAGCTGCCACCTGTTTCCAAGACCAATATTTATACTAAATTAAATGTCCAGTTTAAAGGGTGTTTGCTGTATTGCTCAGTATAAAGAAATTAGTATAGATCTGCATATAATTGTTACCATCTGGATACTGTTTTTCTCTGTTTACAGAAAGTTCTTTCCGACTTTGTCATGATAGAGATGGCATTTCACGCAAAAGCACTGGAGGTGTATTCCCAGTGTTACCAGGATCTCAGCACGGTTAGTGTGGACCAGGACATCAGGGTGAGCAAGTCTTATCTCTTTCTATAAGCCTGACACTGTATACGTGAATTATTTGTTGCTCATCTTTTTTTAGACTGAATGAGATGTGAGAAATGTTATGGCTATCAGATTGATATTCACTTATACCAAGAATTCCGAGTCATTAACCATTACTCCATAGACAATTTTTAGATTCAACCTCTTTAAATTAATCTACCGAAAAGGAGCATTAACTAGAGAAAAGGAAATTTTTTGAATGTTGTAGTTTGAAACCATTGTGATAAATAGAGCATTTGCTCCTATAGGAGCAAATGCTCTATTTATCACAATGGTTTCACAAAATGACTTTTACAGAGTCGTCAAAAGTCATCAATATGAGGGAAAGGGTTAACCCATTACTCCATAGAGATACCTTTTGGCACCTTTTCAAACAGAGTAGACCCAGATCGGATGGCTCCTGTTTGAGCCATCTGATGAGGGTCTTCTCTGTTAACATATGAAGTAACATAGATCTATTCTACAGTTTCTGCTATGGTAAACAATTCCCTTGTTCATGATGCCATTAAAAAATCAGCTAATTAATATTCATACAGTCATTATGAATATTCATGAAGGGGATAAGCCAGTAGAAGGACACATTAGGATATGATATAGGTACTGTGTCATTTCTCTACACCTACTGAATATTCAAGTAGAAAATAGTAATATAAAGAAATACGGAAAGTTGAACATTGTAGCCATTTTAGAAACCAAAGAAACTCTTACAAGAGCCATCTGATCAGGGTCTGCTTTGTTTGCTTGTGAAATAATATAGATTAAAAATCTACAATTTCTACCATGGCTAAAATTGTATGTGTACATGTGCCATTATACAAATTCAGCTAATTAATATTCATGATATCATTTCTTACACGAATATTCATCGAGTAAAGTGTTTCATCTGTTTCAGGAATTTAGAGCAAAAATGAGACCTTCCAACAGTGCAGCTCGTATGAATATAGCCCGGTCAGGGTCAGTGTCATCTCTTGGTTCCAGCACAGCATATGAAGACACACCCAGGGTGGACACACGTGCCATGGCTAGCAGACAACTACCAGGCAGACCTGCAACCAATGGAGGAATAAAAGTGAGTCTGTCATAATGAGTGAAACTTGTAACTGAAACTGAGGTTTTGAGCTTACTGAGTTAATGAGGCTGCTAAACAATACAAAATTATTATTTAAGATTTACAAACTGTGTAGAACGAGATCAGCTGTCACATTTTAAATGTGGCATCTGATGAGATTCTACACTGTTTGTGACACAAGTTTAAAATGCAGTGACTAGTTTGGACTAGTTTGGTTTTACACTGTTTGCAAAGCCTAAAGGTTGTTTCCTACAGTAGGTCTGAAAATGTTCTACCTCAAAAATTTCATTCATTCTTGTTTCAAGGTAAATTTTTTCTTCCTTTTCACTCCTTAACCCTTTGCCTCAGAGAGGCGCCTTTCCACACAATTGTCGCTATATGAGCTGTCTGCTCAGGGTCTGCTCTGTTTGTTTTTGAAATAAAATAGATTTGATTTGCAATTTCTGCCAAGGCCAAAACTTCCTGTGTTCATATGCCATTATGATAAATAACCTAAATAAAGTGATAGTCTCTACCTGCAGAGAGTTTTTAACCCTTCTCTTGCTGAATTTTAAAATACATTTCTTCTTCTTTACCCATGCCCTGTTGTATAATTACATATATCGTCACTGTCTACAATTATTTCTCTGTGCAATCACTGCTGTGGAGTGCACTGGTTGCACAATCAATTTGTAAATAGTGCAGACCCTGATGAGACAGCTCCTGCAGGAGCTGTCTCATCTGGGTCTTCACTATTTACCGGTAGGTATATTGACGTGAACAGCAAGCGAAGGGTTAAAATGCCTTAAATATATATAAATCATTTGTTTATTTGCTGAAAAGAAGTATATTGCAAGAAAATTGATTGAAAAACTTTTGAGAAGACAAAACTTTCATGCATTTGTTATAGAAGATTCGCTGATGTATTAAGTTAGTGTTTATTCAGATTCTATTATAGTTTCATAACTGTTCAACATCGGTGGATAATAATTTGTTGTACAACAAAAATTTTAAGTATGGACAAAATCAGTTTATTTTGTATCATAGGGGCATTTTTGATGATCTTCATAACACTGATCAAACATAACTAATACTATCAATTATCATGTTGTTGAAAATATGCATTTAATGTAGGGTCTATCACTTTAACTCTTTTTGCGCCAAATTTAAAAGTGTCGTCTGCAATAATAATTTCATGTTAGATATAATTCTAAACTAAATAATAAAGGTATATTAGTAAAACATTTGTTTTTAAAAACATGTATGCTTGGGCTGAAATAATGCAGAAAACAGTGAAGTCCCAGGTCAGATGCCGCCTTTTCAAGGCGGCATCTGACCTGGGACTGCACTGTTTTCAATGGAGCCAACAGGCGACATTGGCGCCGAAAGAATTAATATTCATGATGTCATTTTTTCAAACATGAATATGCATGAGGTAAAGGGTTAAAGTTTGTTTATATCAAACTGTCAAGCTGTTTTGCTCTTTGGCTATAGTATATTTTGATCTTGGGCAATGGTATGCTCACGGTCAAGATCTCTTATATTCCATTACCTTTTGCAAGTCCCATTTTAACCCTTCTAATGCAGGATATTCAACTGTTAATCCATCCACTATGAATATTAATTAGCTGAATCATTCTAAAATTGGATCAGTTGTAGCCACTGAATTATAATGGCAAATAGTGCAGACCCATATGAGACAGCTCCTTTAGGAGCTCCTCTATGAGCTGTCTCATATGGGTCTACACTATTAGCAAGTGTAGAAATGTACGTTAATACCATGATAAGGGTTAAATGTGGACGCACATGTTGCTGCGTTTAACCCTTTCCTCCATAAATACGCCTTTCTCCGCCTCTGTAAAAGTCACCTTTTGAAACCATTGTGATAAATAGAGCACTTGCTCCATAGGAGCAAATGCTCTCTTTATCACAATGGTTTCAGAACTACACAATTCTAAAATGTTCCTTTTCTTTAGTAAATGCTCCTTTTTGGTAGATTTATTCAAAGAGGTAAGATCTAAAAATAGCCTATGAGGGAACGGGTTAAAGTAAATAGAAATAGATTTGATAGCATATATTTGACAGATTATAATCTTTTATCAACCTTTGCTAGGGACTTTCAAAGTGGAATGGTCCATCATTGTATAATAGAGTCCATTTAGTATGAGAGGGTATAATTTGCAAGAGGATTTTATATGACAAACAATGCAGACTCCTAATCTGATTCCACATTGTTTGCAAATGCCAGTACAGTGCTCCCTCTCTACAACGACACCCTTTGGGATACGAAGATTGTATGTGTTGTTCAGAGGGAGTTGTTATAGGGAGGGAAAATCAAACATAATTAGCTTGTTTTCAGATCCCCAGATAAGGTGTATTTCGAGAACTAAAACCGTTATGCCTCAATCAAACCCTATGTTGTGACCACAACATAGGGTTTGATGGAGGCATAAATAAAATACGATGGAAAAAAGTTTCTGGAGCCTTGTTGTTTGGGAAACAGTGACATGCGTTGTTGTAAGGAGGGAATCGTTATTGAGAGGGCCGTTGTAGAGAGGGAGCACTGTACACTCTTTTCCGGCTTCAATGGGTCATATTCACTTTTAATGCACTATCCAAGAATAATTTATTTGTAGAATTTATCATGCTAATGAAGGTAACAAAACACTTTTTAGTTTGTGATCAGTGCTTAGGCCAGATGAAAATATAGGGTTATTATGGTTAACCAAAATCAGATGCCACAATCATTACACAACGGTTGACCTGTGGTATATACTTGAACAACAAGAGTGTACTCCCTCCTGTACCATAAACCACATGTGTGTTTCTAATAGAATATTTCATATCCAGTTCCCCCTTTCTACAAATAACAATCAGTTAATTTTGACTAAAAATGTATAGAAGTCAGGCTCTTGATGACTTTTTCATTGATACATGTATATTAAATTATTGGACTGGTAAATGCCTCTTGTTTAACCCGTACCCTCATACAAACACTTTTTCATGCCTAATCTTTTAAAAATTGCAAACGGAGAAGACCTAGACAAAATGCTCTATTTAACACAATGGTTTCAAAAGGTGACTTTTACAGAGGCGTCAAAATGCGTCAATATGAGGGAATGGGTTAAAAATGTACTGGAAGTTAATTACATAGTGACTGTCTTTCTTCCCGTGGACAGCCTCGTTGGATGACCCAGTAGTGAGGTAATACTGTACCATACTTGTCCTATCAACCAACTGTGACATGGGAAATGATCAGATCCCATGCACAAATAGTCCTCCCCACTTTTCCCACTCTGCATCAGTTTCAGCTAAAAACTGGTAGAAAAAACATTGCTAAGACCCTGAATGAAAAGGAAGAACTTTTGTTTTCTCTTTCTGATTCTTTGCAATATGTTCGGTAATGGTTTTTTTTTCTTATTTCTTGGGAATGTTAATTTCAAAGCCTTTTAACAAAACTTAACTTTATGAAGAATTATGCAACCAATGATGGTTTTAACTCTTGACTGAAGGTGAAAAATGTAAGAGTGGTTGCTTAGATATATTTCACTGTCTGGTTGCTTTGCAAAAAGCATCTTTCACTGTTTGGTTGCTTTGCAATAAACAAAGTGTCAATGCTTGAGCATACACACTTAAAAAATCTTATGTCCTAATTTTTTTTCTTAAAATGTTGAGGTCACAGTATCTTTAAACAAATCAGTCCTCATTACTTAACCCTTTACCTGATGATGAACTAGGAAGATGAACAATGGCAGAAACTGTAGAAACAAATTCATATTATTCCATAAACAAAATGAGCTGACGCTGATAAGTTGGCTCCCTACATGCATCTCTATCAGGTAAAGGGTAGGTGTCTCTATCAGGTAAAGGGTAGGTGTCTCTATCAGGTAAAGGGAATGTGTCTCTATCAGGTAAAGGGAAGGTGTCTCTATCAGGTAAAGGGAAGGTGTCTTTATTAGGTAAAGGGAAGGTGTCTTTATTAGGTAAAGGGAAGGTGTCTTTATTAGGTAAAGGGAAGGTGTCTCTATCAGGTAAAGGGAAGGTGTCTCTATTAGGTAAAGGGAAGGTGTCTATCAGGTAAAGGGAAGGTGTCTCCATCAGGTAAAGGGAATGTGTCTCTATCAGGTAAAGGGAAGGTGTCTCTATCAGGTAAAGGGAAGGTGTCTCTATCAGGTAAAGGGAAGGTGTCTCTATCAGGTAAAGGGAAGGTGTCTCTATCAGGTAAAGGGAAGGTGTCTCTATCAGGTAAAGGGAAGGTGTCTCTATCAGGTAAAGGGAAGGTGTCTCTATTAGGTAAAGGGAAGGTGTCTATCAGGTAAAGGGAAGGTGTCTCCATCAGGTAAAGGGAATGTGTCTCTATCAGGTAAAGGGAATGTGTCTCTATCAGGTAAAGGGAATGTGTCTCTATCAGGTACAGGGAAGGTGTCTCTGTCAGATAAAGGGTAGGTGTCTTATATAGGCTCTATCAGGTATTAAAGGGAATGTGTCTCTATTAGGTAAAGGGAATGTGTCTCTATTAGGTAAAGGGAATGTGTCTCTATCAGGTAAAGGGAATGTGTCTCTATCAGGTAAAGGGAAGGTTTCTCTGTCAGGTAAAGGGAGGGTGTCTCTATCAGGTAAAGGGAATGTGTCTCTATCAGGTAAAGGGAATGTGTCTCTATCAGGTAAAGGGAATGTGTCTCTGTCAGGTTAAGGGAGGGTGTCTCTATCAGGTAAAGGGAATGTGTCTCTATCAGGTAAAGGGAATGTGTCTCTGTCAGGTTAAGGGAGGGTGTCTCTATCAGGTAAAGGGAAGGTTTCTCTATCAGATAAAGGGAGTGTGTCTCTATCAGATAAAGGGAATGTGTCTCTATCAGATAAAGGGAATGTGTCTCTATCAGGTAAAGGGAGGGTTTCTCTGTCAGATAAAAGGAGGGTGTCTCTGTCAGGTAAAGGGTAGGTGTCTCTGTCAGGTAAAGGGAAGGTTTCTCTGTCAGGTAAAGGGAAGGTTTCTCTATCAGGTAAAGGGTTAAATGTGAAAGTTACTGATGGATTGTGAAATGTTTTACAGAAGTTATGATGTCTATGGATAACATGTTTTATGAAACAGCTCGGCCTTCTAAATAGGCATTGTTTCTCAAGTCACAAATTTTTGTAGTGAGATCATGAGTTCTTGCATGCAGGGAGGTGATTTTTGTTTTTGATCCCCTTTTCCCATTGCTTAGTTGGTTTGATGGTCAGATATTCAAGAGACATTTTGCATGATTGTATAAATATCATGACTGTAACCCTTTACATACTAACATTTTGAATTTTTTTCTACAAACCTTCCATATTCAAATTAGATCAGACAACTATCACGTAAAGGGTTCATCGTCATCTCATCTTCAATGAAGCAGTATAAGGTATTGGGCTATAACCATACACAGCCTTAATGCTACATATATTATACAATGGGGACTTATTTAGTATCTATGGATAATGTACTAATCAAGGGGAAAAAATGAGATATCTGTTGTAATTATCATGTGAACATTCTTGTAAAATTGCCTTTTGTGTCTTTTAACTACAGTACAACCCCTCTAATGCGACCACCAGAAACAGGTATTATTCCGAGTGGTCGGGGCAGGCGGTAGCAGGCGGTAGCTTAATGCAGGACAAAAGTAATGCAGAAAGCTCCTATAGGATTACTTTTGTCCTGCATTAAGCAACCACCTGCTTTTAAAAACCGCCATGGTTATTCATTAATAAGTGGTCGCATTAGAGGGGTTCTACTGTATTTGCATTCTAGCAGTGAATTATGATTACCTATGCAAACAGTGTGGATCCAGATGAAATGGCGAGTAATGTAGCATCTCAATAGGATTCAAACTGATTGGTATTTTAATTGAATTTTTGATGAGAAATGAAGGAAAATTTAACAATAAGATTTCAGCAGAAGTAAATTCTCAAATTAATTTTCATGGAGGAAAAGGTTATGCTTTCAAAAATTGGCACAGTGGTACAGTTGTATCAACAATGATATAAGTCAACAGCAAAACATGTATACAAACTAAGGCTACACTAGCTCTCTGGCCTGCTTGTAAATGAGGGGGCTATAATTCAAACCCTGTGAATGCTTTATTTTCAAAGTGGAATGGTTTATCATTGTTTGAATATTCAGTATGAAAGAGTATACATTTTGAAAGACAAACAATGCAGACCTTGATCAGAATGAGATCCTCTATGAGCTCTGGGTCCGTGCTTATAAAGCTTTTAGTTGAGCCTGAGTTCGTTCTCAAGCTTTTGATTGGTCAGATTTGAGTTCTCATTCTTTTGATTGGTCAGATTTGAACCCCAAAGGCTCAAATCTGACCATTCAAAAACTTGAGAACGAACTCAGACTCAACTAAAAGTTTTATAAGCATGGACCCAGATCTAGGTCTACCATGTTTTCAATGCCACTACACTCTTTCCGATATCAAAAGGGTTAAAGGGTTAACTCTATCAAAATGAATATTCCTGTAAGAATTAATGATGCCATGAATATAATTAGATGAATATCGTACATGTATTTGTAATGGCATATAAACACAGGCTTTTTGGTCATGGCAGAAAATATCTATATTACTCCATTAGCAAACAGAGTAGATCCTGGTCAGATATCTCCTTCGGAACCTTCTGATCTGGGTCTGCCCTGTTTGCAAATTCTTTTTTATCAGGTAAAGGGTTTAGTATGAGATACTTGGACAGAACATGTCATTGGATGCTTTTGGTAGCAAAAGGGGGAAGTACTTTATTGTATCACAGGGTAACTGTGCCTTGAGGTCAGCTTAACCCTTTCCCTCATATAAACGTGTTTTCACGCATTTGCAAACAGAGTAGACCCAGATCAAAGGCTCCTAGAGGAGCCGTCTGATCAGGGTCTACTCTGTTTGCTAATAGAATTTGAAAGATCTGTTTTTTTAGTTTCTAAAATGGGTACAATGTTCCACCTTCCATATTTCATTATAACTACTTTGTCTGTGAATATTCAGTAGGTATTGAAATTTGGAATAAACAGAACAGGGAAAGGGTTAATGTTTTGTTCTTGTTAAGTAATATTGGCAATAATTAATATTTTGATCCTTTGAATGGGGAAATAAGTGCACTGTCATTGGCAAACACTGTATACCCAGATCAGAGGATTTCTAGAGAAGCTGTCTGATCAGGGTCTGTGCTGTTTGTCATTCAAAATTCTTACATATTACTGGATGGACCCTGTCAGTAAAAAAGATGGACTATTCTGCTCTGTAAATTCAGGGTCTGCACTGGTTGTCATTTAAAATCGGCACAAATTTTACCTTTTCATACATATATTGACTCAATAAATAAATAATGAACTATTCTGCTCTGAAAATTCAGTGATGAAACGATTAATGTTTAATCTTTATTTGTGTCAGCCTGCTTGTCTGTCTGTCTGTCTGTCTGTCTGCCTGTCTGTCTGTCTGACAGCTGTTGTGTACACTGTGTTGCATTAGTGGTGTTTGTGGAAAAAAGTGTTTAAAAGGTATTTTATCAATATGAATAAAATAATATTGCAGTTCCAGAAACCTCAGAGTCAAAACAATCTTTCAAAACAATGACACAATGTATAAGCTAACCCATTCCTTCATATAAACACCTTTTCATGCATCTGCAAATGGAGTAGACCCAGATCAGACGGCTCCTATTGGAGCCATCTGTTCAGGATGTGCTCTGTTTGTTAACCCATTCCCTCGTAGGCTATATTTAGATCCAACCTCCTTGAATAAATCTACCGAAAAGGAGCATTAACTAGAGAAAAGGGAATTTTTTGAATTTTGTAGTTTTGAAACCATTGTGATAAACTACATTTGCTCCTATAGGAGCAAATGCTCTATTTATCACAATGGTTTCAAAAAGTGACTTTTACAGAGGTATAGAAAGGCGTATTTATGTAGCAAAGGGTTAATGGAATTTGATAGATCTGTTTCTTTACTTTCTAAAATGGCTACAATATTTCACCTTCTATATTTCATTACAATTATTTTGTCCATCAGTATTCAGTAGGTATTGAAATTTGGGATAAACATAGGACAGGGAAAGGGTTAACCTAGCACAAAGTACCAAGATAAGCAATTGTGATAATGCTGTGTCCGTAGCTCATTGTTTTGTTATGCATGGTCTGTCAGCTGTTTTCACAATTACTTTAAAGAACCAATCTCCTCTTGAACAGTAAAATTACTCAGTCAGTTTCAATAATCCTCTGAGAAATTATCCTTCAGTAGCTGTCTGGCAGGTTCTTCAAATAAAGGTTATACATATGCAGAATTATTGATGCTATGGCAACCAGGTATAAAAACTGTGAAAGACTATATAAGAATGTACCTGTTCAATCTCAAAATCATTTCACAGAAATGTTTTTTGGTTGATCATCTACCAAAAAATACATGTAAATACTTTAAAATTATCTTCATACAAAAAACATAGGGCCATTGGTAAGGCTTGCTTTCCATTATGGAAATTCCATATATGGCTATATTGTGAAACTTTAAATATCTTCTTCTGCAAACCTACTGGACTGATCTAAAAATAGTTTTACAGAAATGATCATGTACCGAATTCCTTAAAATTATTTTTGTGTGACAAAAGACATTGCCACTTTGAGCTGGACCTGCATTCCGTACAAGACTATATAGTAAATCTTTGAAAAGTCTTCTTAAAAAACAATAGTCTGGTTTCAAAGCAATTTTATGGATTTGATTCTTGGTTGATCATGTACCAAATTCCTAAAACTTACAGTGTATTTTGATATATATAAAAACATGACTGCTAGGGGTAGGACTGTGAAACTTTAAACAAAAAATCTTAACCCTTTCACCGCCGCAGTTGCATAAATGCACCACAACAAATAGTGCAGTCCCAGATCAGAGGCCGCCTTTTCAAGGCGACATCTGATCAGGGACTGCACTATTTGTCTCAATCTCTATTTCTATATACATGTACAGTAAAACCTCGATTATCCGAACACTAAAATACGTATTATTATCAATCTTTAAGACAGGTGGCAGCTTAATGCATGGTGAAAGTCATGCAGAAAGCTCCTCTAGGAGCTTTCTGCATGACTTTCATCATGCATTAAGCAGCCACCTGCCTAAAAGGGTCTAAATTTGTTTCTAACGAAAATTCGAATAATCGAGGTTTTACTGTATGTGCTTTATTCCTTTGAAATTTGCATTTATTTATCTCATTTCCTTATTTTACTGAATGATTTAACAAACTTGGATTGCAGGTGACAATTAGAAATTTGGTGCCAAAAGGGTTAAGTTCATAATTGATATATCACTCAGTGTGTTGATCTGATGACCTTATTACTCAGATGAACAGTTTGGGTCCATATTGGGCTTCTTGTTATTAATTTTATAATTGTAATGTGGTTCTAGGAGTACAAATTCATAAATATTGTATCATTTTAAATGACTGATTAGTGTATGAAGTGATTTCACAGGCCAGTTGATTTGATTATACATTGTGTTTACTCTTATCTCCATATCTCTCTTTATCAAACAAGGCTTATTGTCTGTTATTCATTTCACATTTTACAGCTTATTAATTGAATGGAAGAATTTCATGCAAATTCAGGAATAATTATCAACATTTATCTTTGCTTATAGTCATAACTGTACGCAAGATCATTTTCATCAAACTTTCTCTGTACATCATGCAATACTAAAGCTACTCTTTTTATGACATTAAACCCTTTCCCAAATGGATAATGGATATTTATGCATGAAATGATTACTTCATGAATATTCATTAAATTATAAAAACAAAAACTTTAGGATGAGATCATAATTTCATAAGAAAAAGTGCAGACCCTCATCAGATGAGTTTTGCTTCAGCAGTCTGATCTGAGTCTGCTCTGTTTTTGCAAGGGCGTGAAAATGTGCTTAAATGAAAGAAACGGTCATAGGCTAGATATGGCTACTATTATTGTATGTATGACTCTTACCATTCTGTTTGAAAATTTGATATATTTTGGATCCAGATGAGCTGCCTTATAGTTGGGCATCTCGACAGTTACTGTTTGACACTTTGATTGTTTTTGAAAAAGAAATATAATAATACCTAAACCTGTTATTTGGAGGTAACAGTGGTGAGACTGGGTTGATTTTACTAATGCAAAGGGAATGTAATGTACTGCATTCATCCACCATATCTCATTCAACCCTATATTAACCCTTTCCTCCATAGGCTATTTTTAGATCCAACCACTTTGAATAAATATACCAAAAAGGAGCATTAACTAGAGAAAAGGAATTTTTTAGAATTTTGTAGTTTGAAACCATTGTGGTAAATAGAGCATTTGCTCTTATAGGAGCAAATGCTCTACCAGTTTTTATCACAATGGTTTCAAGAAGTGGTTATTACAGAGGCGTAGAAAGGCGTATTTATGGAGGAAAAGGTTAATGACTTTTTAGAAGTGGAATCTTTAACCAGCTCTGGTAGTTTACATCACATTATTCTCAAAAGTACTAATTATCTGAAAAGGAATTGAATCAGCAAACAGTATAGATCCTGATGAAATGACACATATAGAAGTCATGTGATCTTTGTCTGCAATGTTTACAGAAATCATGTGATCTTTGCCTGCAATGTTGTCAGAAGCCATGTGATCTTTACCTGCATTGTTTACAGAAGTCATGTGATCATTGTATGCAATGTTTACAGAAGTCATGTGATCTTTGTCTGCAGTGTTTACAAATGCCATTTTTCATGTCGGCATTCAAAGTATAGATTTATATCTTCTTCCACTTTTTCATATGTACTCAACTTTGTACCTCTTTTATTCAAGCACGACTTTCAGTATCCAATTCTATATTACTTATTTTTTGAAACTTCTCAATTCTGATCTGGATCTTTGCAAGGCTTGAATACCACTAAGCTTATACTAAATACTGAAATGCTTCACATCCCTTTCCTATGATGATTTTGTATCCCTTGTGGGAACTACGACCTCAGAGGTGGCTCTTCTGAGGCCAGTTTTATGATAGATTGTATTACGGAATAATTGTAAGTACTAGTATATGATGATGACAACTGGATCTTGTGATTGTCGTGTGTTAGAACTTAACAATAATTGCTGTCATACGAAACTGTTGCATGCTAGAATTCGTGAAAAGTTATGACTATCGTAACATAGGATTTATAATTAGTTTTGTTGTACGATCTTTCATAAAACAGGGTCTTAAAGTTCTAAGGTGATTGCACCTGTCCCTTGGTTTTACTAGATATATTATGTCATTAACCCTTTCCCACTAATTAAGGCAATTGCAAACAGAGTAGACACTTATTAAGGCAATTGAAAACAGAGTAGACCCAGATTAGACGGCACCTAAAGTTTAAATATAGAAGTGTTAGTTATTCTGTTTTCACTAAGCTTGTTCCTCACTTCTTATAAAATCAAATGTGTTCCCTTTTTTGAATAAGATTGCAAATTTGCAAAAAAAAGCTTTGTGTGTATCTGAACTTTATGCTGGCTGATATTACAGTCCTCTCAGTGAAATCTTCAATTGCTTAACCCTTTCCCTCATATAAACGTGTTTTCACGCATCTGCAAACAGAGTAGACCCAGATCAGACGGCTCCTAGAGGAGCCGTCTGATCAGGGTCTGCTCTGTTTGCTAATGGAATTTGATAGTTATGTTTCTTTACTTTCTAAAATGGCTACAATATTCCACCTTCAATATTTGATTATAACTATTTTTTACATGAATATTCAGTAGGTATTGAAATGTGGACTACATATAGAACAGGGAAAGGGTTAACCCTTTACTCCATAGATATGACTGTTAACGCCTTTGCAAAGAGAGTAATCCCAGATCAGACAGCTCATTAAGGAGCCATCTGATCGGGTCTGCTTTGTTTGCTTATAGAATTATATAGATCCTATTTAACAGTTTTTACCAGGGTCAAAACTGTTCTTGTTCATGAGCCAGTATAAATATTAAACTAATTAATATTTATAAAATATTCTTACAGTAAAGGGTTTAAATATGCAGAATTGATTTTTTTTTCTGAGTTTGAATTTCCCTGTTTAATGATGATCAGATTTGAAAATGGAAGGTTTAACATGGTGGTATTTAAAGAGTTGCTACATGTCTTTGTAAAGAGTCTTTTTCTCTTCCTGTTTTTGCTCAAAAAGTATGTACATAGTATGTTATCTTGAAATAAAAATTGGCAGATGATTTAAACATAATGATATGGAGTTGAGACAGGAGGAAAACTGTTTTCAAGCTTTGCAAACAGGATAGACCAAGATCTAATCCATGATAAAAATGTGATAGCTAATAAGAGTTTACTATTTCTACTCAATGTATTACTAGTAATCAACATGTATTTCATATTAAAAAATTAGAGTCACTGGTCAGAGACAGACACTAGCTGATCAGAGACTCAGTGAAGGCAGAGGTCCAGATAAGATGCGTAAGTTTTTAAGAATACCTCCTTTATTTCTCCACCAAACCCTATACTGTGAGCACTCTTTAGAATTGTCTTGGAGACGATTCTAAAGAGTGGTCACAGTATAGGGTTTGGTGGAGATTGACGTTTTTAGTACTTGGGTACACATCTGTAGCTCTGGTTAAGGTTCATGTCTCGTAGTGTATATCATGCATATTCATTAACCCTTTACTCCATAGACTATTTTTAGATCCAACCACTTTGAATAAATCTACCCAAAAGGAGCATTAACTAGAGAAAAGGAACATTTTAGAATTTTGTAGTTGAAACCATTGTGATAAATAGAGCATTTGCTCCTATAGGAGCAAATTGCTCTATTTATCACAATGGTTTCAAGAAGTGGTTATTACAGAGGTGTAGAAAGGCATAATTATGGAGGAAAGGGTTAAATGAAAAACAAACATATGAATAGCAATATCTTACAGAAACTTTTAATTTTACTTTCAGGGTAAGCCAGAGGAGGAGGATGACGATGATGAAGAGGATGATGATGACGAAGAGGATGACGAAGAAGATGATGATGAAGACGAGTATGAGACAGATGAAGATGAAACAGAAGCTGAGACAAGCAGAGTTCAGCCTGTGAAACCAGCACAGCGAAGATGAGAGAATAATGAACAGTATACAGAAACAATCTATGGTGCCTTTGACTTAGCAAATATACTTAATGTCAAAAGCTTTGTCCTATTTTGTGCAAAGAACTTTTTTACATACATGTAATAGAACACTAATTATCACGTCTTCAAGTTTTGACAACTGTTATTTGAAATAGTTACAATTCAGTTTTCACATAAGACATTGTTGCAATTTTTATGTTAACGTCTGTTGTATTTTTTTAACCTTTATTCTGCAAATCAAAGCCTTGTTTGCATTTTAACAGCTTTGATTCAAATGAGAGACCAAGTAACCCGGCTTCTAATCAGGATCCAAGCTATTTGACACTCTACAAATAGTTTAGTAAAACTGAAAGATATTTAACCCTTTACTTCATGAATATTAGGTAAGAAATGATGATATCATGAATAGTATGAATAGTATGAATAGTACTATGACAGAAACAGTACAATCTGGTCTGTATAATTCCATAAGCAAACAGAACAGACCCTCACCAGGTGGCTCCTACAGGAGGCAAAAGTAAAGGGTTAATTATTAGTAGACAAGAGTTAACCCATTCCCGCATATTAACGCCTTGTGATGCTTTTGAAAAAAAGTTTTTTAGTTTAAATCATTGTGATAAATAGAGCATTTGCTCCATTGGAGCAAATGCTCTATTTATCACAATGGTTTCAAATCAACATAATTCTTAAAAGTTTCCTTTTCTATAGTAAATGCTCGTTTTCAGTAGATTTATTCAGAGAGGTTGGGTCTAAAAATAGCTTATAAGGGATTTGGTTAAAGCTGGCAACAATTTTCATTGCTTGATAAAGGTTTTAAAAATTACTGCCCAGAGAGAAACTTGGTCTTTCTGGTAATGTGCCATGGTTTTCTTGAATTTTTCTGTCGATGCATTTATCTGTATTTAACCCCTTCCCTGTTGAATATTCATATAGGAAATAATGATGTCATAATTATTAATAAGATTATTTTTTTATAATGATATATGAACACAGGACATTTTGGCTCAGGCAGAAGCTGTAGAATCATCTATATTACACCATAAGCAAACAGAGCAGACCCTGATCAGATGGCTCCTATAGGAGACGTCTGATCTTGGTCTACTCTGTTTGCAGATGCGTCAAAATGCGCTTACATAAGGGAAAGGGTTATCCCTTTACTCCATAGCGAAATCTTTTGAACCCAGATCAGGTGGTTCCTGTAGGAACGATCTGATCAGGGTCTACTCTGTTTGCAAATCTATTCCTACACTTTCTGCTGTTGTAAAAATTTGCTTGTTCATGATGTCATTGTAAGCATTCAGCTAATTAATATTCAAACTGTCAATATTTCTGACATGAATATTCATGGAGTAAAGGGTTAGAACGTAATTTGTCTTTTATTTATTGTTCTGTTCTTTTCTATTAAATAACATATAAAACAAACAAACACCATTATTATGTACAGTACACACTTAATAACTAAAAAAAACTCCTCCATTTTGAACAGATTGTATTTGTTTGAATTTAGATTTTCTTGAAATTACTCATTTATCTTTCATGTAGACTTACATGGAAGTTTAAGCCTTTAAATAGACCATAGACAAGTCTTTGCAAACAGAGTAGATATCCAGATCAGAAGGCTCCTGTTGGAGCAGTCTGATCAGGGCTTGCTCTGTTTGCTTATGAAATACATGTACAGTAAAACCCCGCTAATGCAACCACCTAACAGAGGTATAATTATGGGTGCTAGATGCAGGTGGTAGCTTAATGCAGGACAAAAGTAATGCAGAGAGCTTTCTGCATTACTTTTATCCTGCATTGAGCAACCACCTGCTTATAAAGACAGCCATGTTTATTCATTAAATGGTCGCATTAGAGGGGTTTTACTGTATCTAGGTCTGATTCTACAGTTTTTGTCCTGATAAAAATTGCCTTGTTCACACTGAAATTATATAAATTAAGTCGACTAATATTGATGTCATTATTGATTACATGGATATTCATAGAGTAAAAGATTAACAGTAGTTTCTGTAGGATATAGCTTTTGACATTGAGTATGTCATTTTGTATTCCACTGTGTTATGGTGGCTAGACTGTGATAGTCCTTGTTTTAATCATAACGGTTTTAATATTTATAAGAGTCCCTGTATAAAATCCAACCTTTAACCCATTCCCTCATATTGACGACTTTTGATGCCTCTGTAAAAGTCACTTTGTGAAATCATTGATAAATAGAGCATTTGCTCCTATAGGAGCAAATGCTCTATTTATCACAATGGTTTCAAACTACAAAATTCTACAACTTTCCTTTTCTCGAATTAATGCTACTTTTTGGTAGGTTAATTCAAAGAGGTTTTATCTAAAAGTAGCCTATGAGGTAATGGGTTAAATTATGCAAACAGTGTTGATCTTGATCATCTGCTACATTGGGAAACACCTGATCAGGGTTTACAATGTTATATCAATAATGGGTAAATACACACCAGCCTGTGGTGAGTGAAAAATATTGTTGACCTAGATAAATCGTGCTAGTTGGAAATGCAGTGTCTGCCCTGGTCCTGCAAGTTTTAGAAGCTCAATGCTCAAAGCACAATTATTGTCTTCTTGTTAACACTTGGATTGCATTCATCTTGAACATGAATTACCTGTGAATACAGACAAGTCAAAAGATATAATATATTACGATATGTTCACTAAGGTTAGGGTAAGAATTAAATGTGATTTTCAAATTGAGTTTTAAGCACAGATTTTATTTTAAGTTTTATGAACTCAGACTCAAGAAAAAGGTTTTATAAACTTAGCCCCTATGTTTACAATATATTAAATACTAGACAAAACACTCTAAGCTGCTGGTGACTCACACAATATTGACATTAATCAACCACAGTTGAAACTGTTTGCATTGTTAGAAGATTGCATTTTATACAGTGGGCCTATATACTCTTTTGTTGCTAAACATCTTAAAATGTTTTAATATGTTCCAATTCATTAATTTCTTAGGGAGATCAAGTTATCAAACGGTGCATGCACAGATCCAAATTCTTGTCCTCTGATCAGCCTTTGCCAGGCTTGTAACTTGCTACTTTACTCTGTTCAGTAATGTTGAGTAGCGATCAGAAGTGTATTGATCTAATCAAATAACATCCAAACCCAGTTGTGTTGGTATTCATTAGAAAAACCTCAGAGAGATAATCAGTCAATTGCTTGGTGAAAAATTATTGTAACTCCTTCACAAAGTGAAGGAGTTACAATAGTTTTGCACCAAGCCCTAGGATTATTTTAAGTGTACCAACAAGATAGGGTTTGTCAGGAAATTGTAGAAAATAATATGTACCGTAACCTAAATTTCCTAAAATTCCTATTATCTCAGGCAATGGTATTCATAAGGTAAAAAGTTTTCAGGTAACCCTTTACTCCATAAATACGACTTTCTACGCCTTTGCAAACAGAGTAGATCCTGATCAGATGACTCCTATAGGAGCCATCTGATCAGGGTCTGCTCTGTTTGCCTATGGCTTAATATTTCTCTGCAGCTTTTGCACTGGCCAAAACATTCCTGTCTATGTGTTATTATAACAATTAATCTGGTTAATGATATCATTATTTCTTACATGAATATTTATGGAGTAAAGGGTTAAAAGTGCTGATAAATTACATGTTCAAATCATATATTTTTATATGTATGTATGAATTCTTATAAATCATATGTACATATATATATATGTAAACAATATTGCACTGAAAATTACTTGTATGCATCAGATATTATGCATGTACGCTTGTTGCAATGGATTCAAATATTTTTCTGAGTAATGTTTTGCATTATTTATTCGATACTCGGTGTTGTTTGCCCCTGAAATACAATACTGATACTATATTTGATGTAGCTGAAGTCCAATAATAATTATTATGAATATGTGATTCCCCAGTACATCATACACTTGCAATTGTAACACTCGCATGTCTGTGACTTGGGTCCATGCTTATAAAGCTTTTTATTTGAGTCTGAGTTCTTTCTCAAGCTTTTTATTGGTCAGATTTGAGTTCTCAAGCTTTTGATTGGTCAGATTTGAGCCAAAGGCTCAAATCTGACCAATTAAAAGCTTGAGAACGATCTCAGACTCAACTAAAAGCTTTATAAGTGCAAGTTGCAATGAGCAGGTATCTCTTTAACCCTATACTCCATCAATATGCCTTTCTAGACCTTTGCAAACAGAGTAGACCCAGATCAGACAGCTCCTATAGGAGCTGTCTGATCAGGGTCTGTTTTGCTTGCTTATAAAATGATATAGATGTGATTTTACAGTTTCTACTGTGGCCAAAATTCCTGTGTCCATACGATGTTGTAAAAAATAATCTTCTTAATATTCATGATGTCATTATTTCTTATTTGAATATTCATGGAGTAAAGGGTTAAAATACAAATGTTCACATAGAGAGAAAGTCACAAAAGTTTGTTTTCAGTATACAATTATTGTGTGAAAGTTTTTCATTAATTAAAAAACAAAAACAATTGCGTTCATTTATAGACATGTATTATCCTCCCAATTTGACCGAAGACTCATGCATATTCCATTAATTATAGTCGGTTTTTTAAGGTATAAGAATGCGCTATAAGAATACAGTCCTCGTGGAACATGATTATTACCGGCTTTTGGTTTGCTATTTTTTGTCGCAGAGTATTACGAACAGTCCGGATAAACATGCTGAAAATTAATCGAGTCTCAGGTCAAATTGGGAGGATAATAAAGAGATGAAGCATTTGTGATAAACAGTTGACAAAACTTAATTGGAATCTTTATTCATTGTATGCATGTAATAGAATGTTAGTCTTTTTTTTAACCCTTTGAATGCTGAATTTTCAAAGTGGAATGTTCCATCATTGTTTATATCTACACATATGAAAGGGTTAAGAGTGCAGACCTTGATCAGAGGGCTCCTCTAGGAGTCCACTGACCTCTGTCAACATTTTTTGCAAATAACAATACACACATATCCCGCATTCAAAGGGTGAATTTTGCTGAAAATAACTTTTGAATGCAATTTGTAGTGTCGGTGATCTAGTTCGATTAAATTGATGTTTTAGTTGGTTCTGCATGATCATTGATGCTTAATGCCGAAATGAAAAGAAAAATATTTTTCAAACTTTCTCTGTAATAAAAGTGCCTTTCGAAATTTAAAACTTCTTTGTTTAGTATTAAATGTAGTAGGTAATATCAAAACCTTGCTTCAAGAATACTTGATGCTTGCAGATGGTATTAGATATTAAATGGAGTTGCTATTTGTTGTAATACTTAGGAGGGAGATGTGCCAAATGCATGATGTTTCGATGATGTGTGATTCTTTTGATGTATAATGTGTATATATATGTGTGTAAATTGCATTTGGTGTACAAGGTGAACACATTGCTGAATTTTGGTTCCATAAAACGTTTGTTAGATAGTTACAGATTAACAGTATATTATATGACTAACAGGTTGATATATATTTTTGAATCTCAGATAGTTTTGCACTAAGAAAATAAATCAAGAGTTTAGTGCAAACTAAACATAACATGTTTTTTAAAGTTGAGCAGTTTTGAAAATTATTTCTTCTGCTATTTTCTCTAAATATTTTCCCAATAGCTTTGATCTTTACAAACAAGATACTCAACATCCCATTCAGATCCAAACTGTTTCAGTTGTAAACCTTATAAAGAATTTCTCCATAGTGTAGTTACAATAATTTTGCATCAAGCCCTAGAAATATGTACATGTTTGTAAGGGTGTCAGTTGCAACAGTTAATGTTGGTTTCTTGTTTGGGTCCTCTACTTAAACCTTTGAATTGCAGGAAACTAATGAATGAACTGACTATTGCAAACAGTGTAGATCCAGATCTTAGGGATTCCTAGAGAAGCCCTTTGATCAGGATATGCACAGTTTGTCATTTAAGATCCTCTTGCATTTCATACTGAATGGCTGAATTGTTATCATCTTCAACTGGCAGTCACTTAGCCCCTCTATGCTGTGGTTTGAATATTGGCATGGGCATTGGATTTTTCATGCGAGGATGTCCAGCTAGTTTGCGGTAGGATAGTCCTTCTACTTCAGTGCTCTTCTGTGCACTAAACTATGGAATTTGTTCCATACACAGAAAAACCTCAGGGGTTTTCCACCGCCTATAATTAGCTGGACATTTTGATATGACTGATAACCCTTTACTTCATATATTTACCTTTCTACGCCTTTGCAGAGTAGGCCCAGATCAGATAGCTCTTGTAGGAGCCTTCTGATCAGTGTCTGGTGTGTTTGCTTTTGATATAATATAGATATGACTATAGTTTCTTCAATGGCCAAAATGTCCTGTGTCCATTTTCTATCATAAAACTTAAATTTAATTTCTATTCATGATATCATTATTTTTTACCTGAACATTTATGGGGTAAAGGGTTACGCAGTGTAAAACTATGATACAAACAAACAAACATACAAATAAACAAACATACAAATAAACATACAAACAAACATACAAACAAACAAACTCACTGATTCGAATCTATCTTTAAACAATGATGGGCCATTTCTTTTGAAATGTTCAGCATTGAAATGTTCTGTGTATAATGATAATCAGTAATCTGTCCAATTGCATTGTTCCGTCCAGAAAAAACATTTTCTTACAACTTATGGTTGGTCCTCTTGATTATTTGTAATACATATACTGTAACACCTATAGATTTCTGTTATACTTCAGGTGGTTTATAGGCCCAGTAGGTTGAATGCCTTATGTATCTATTGTAAAAGTATATAATTTTTGTACATACACACTTGTCAACGTTATGAAATTTTACTTACTTGTAATATATGATAATACATACTTACTTGTAATATATGATATATGATAATACATACTTACTTGTAATATATGATAATACATTACATGTAATATTTTAACATGATGTTAACCCATTACTTTTTAATCCTGCATTTTTATGCCTTTGCAAACAGAATAGACCCAAATCAGACAGCTCGTAAAGGAGTTGCCTAATCAGGGTCTACTGTTTATGTTTTCTTGTTACTTATTATCATTCTCTACTGTTTGCCATGGCAATAAAAATCGAATTGTATTTTAACCCATTCCCTCATATTGACGACTTTGTAGCAGTCACTTTGTGAAACCATTGTGATAACTAGAGCATTTGCTCCTATAAGAGCAAATGCTCTATTTATCACAAAGGTTTCAAACTACAAACTTCTCAAATTTTCTTTTTCTCTAGTTAATGCTCCTTTTCGGTAGATTCAATGTATCTAAAAATAGCCTATGAGGTAATGGGTTAATTCAAGAATCAACTTTATTTATATTCATAATAGATTGACTCTTGCATGAATATTCATAAAGTAAAATGTTAAACCTTTAAACCTCATGACATAGCTATCATGGTTGTGCCTATGTTTTATTTGATAATATTGGCAGAACCAACCTGGACAATTCTGCCAGCATTGTTAATGTGCGCAATTTCAGGACGAAGATGAATGTTTTAGTGAAATATTAAGCACATAGATGTATACTTTTTTATAAGCATACTAATTTTTGTATTTTCCCAAGAGAATATGGCAGGAACTAACACCTGGGCTAGAATTCATTGACACTTTCTAAGGCATGGGTCTCAAGAATATGTATGAAACTCTTTTATTACTTATCAGCTGACTGTTGGTTATGTGAACTGTATGAGTCAGCTGGTGCAGGCGAAGAGAGTTTGCAGTAAATTTCAGGTCAAATAACTTGTTCTGAGTCAATGAAATATACAACCCTGTATGAATCCAGGGCAAGGAAACAAATTGTTTGGTACGTTTGAGAATATTATTGAGATTTGAACACTTCTAAATGTGCTGCATCAGGAGAAAAGGGTCTTTCTGGAGCTTTCCAAACTGTAGACCCAGACCTGCCTCTGCCTCAATAACCCTTTCCCTGTTTAGTCCAGTTTTCAATACCTACTGAATATTCATGGACAAAATAGTGTTACATTGCAGCCAGTTTAGAAACAAAAGAAGGATATCTACCAAAGTCCATTAACAAACAAGCAGACCCTGATCAGATTGCTCCTATTGGAGCCATCTGATCTGGGTCTACTCTGTTTGCAAATGCATGAAAATGCATACATATATTTGATGTTTGACCAGAGTCTGCATGGATACATATCAATTCTGCAATATTTTATTATCTAACTTCAGATAATATGAAGTGTTTATGACACATGACATATATGAAATATGTGTATTGTTATTATGGTATTTGACAATGATATCTGTGGCATTGCTGAGTAGCAATATGGTTTGGCCAATATCAATGTTCAGCAAAATAAATGAAATAATACTATTATTTTATTAACCCTTTCCCTCATATAAACGTGTTTTCACACATTTGCAAACAGAGTAGACCCAGATCAGACTGCTCATAGAGGAGCCGTCTGATCAGGGTCTGCTCTGTTTGCTTATGGAATTTGATAGATCTGTTTCTTTACTTTCTAAAATGGATTCAATGTCCCACCTTCCATATTTGATTATAACTGTTTTGTTCATGAATATTTAGAGGGTACTAAACATAGAACAGGGAAAGGGTTAAAAGTGTTTCAGCCAGATTCGCCCAACAGAAAACAAAATTATATTTACATGTAGATCTTTAACCCTTTCCCTAGTCAATATTCATGTAAGAAAAAATGACATCATTTCAGGGGAATTATTTGCTTTTACAAAAACTGCAATATCAGATCTTTAATTATCTTGTGAAAAGCAAACAGAACAGACCCAGATCAGACAGCTCTTATCGGAGCCATCTTGATACGGGTCTTCTCCGTTTGCAAATGCACAAAAATGCGTTTGTTTGAGGGAAAGTGTTAACATTGTAGAATAGTATTAAAGCACAAACCCAAGTTATATATATATATATATATCTGATCTGATCTAGAAAGGACCTGTGTTGACCTTTGTTTACATGGTGTTCTATAGTTTCTTTCTCATGAGGATCATGCCTTGTTACTCCTTCACTTTCACTTATCTTTCAATGAGAAAGTAGTTAAATATTTATGTAATCAAATTGCAAAGAAATAAAAAAAAAAAGTCAGAAAAATCGGGGTGTATTTTTGTTTTGCTCTGGTATTATTCACAATATCTTAACCCTGTTATGATAGAGCTGTATCTATGGTTTAGTTTGGTTTTTATCGGGTTTAATGTTGGTTTAAACCATTCCCTCATATTGACGACTTTTGACGACTCTGTAAAAGTCACTTTGTGAAACCATTGAGATAAATAGAGCATTTGCTCCTATAAGAGCAAATGCTCTATTTATCACAATGGTTACAAACTACAAAATTCTAAAAATTTTCCTTTTCTTTAGTTAATGCTTCTTTTCGGTAGATTTATTCAAAGAGGTTGTATCTAAAAATAGCCTATGAGGTAATGGGTTAACAGTATTTCAGTCATATCGTGACAAATTGCATTTTTTGTGCACAGAAGAACATCCTGGTAGAACCACCGATCTACCACAAGCCAGCTGAAACTGTATATATATGGACCTGTATATAATGCATTGCAATGTCAAAACTAGAAATGTGTCTATAGGACACCAATGCAACTACCTACTGAGTATTCATTATACCCCACGCAACGAAGTTGCTCGGAGTATATACATATAGTTTATTACCCGTCCATCCGTCAGTCCATCAGTCCATTCGTGTATCACAATACATCTAGAACTTTCATTTCTTGACCAGTTTATTTCAAATTTGCTTTAAGAATTATTGTTTTGAATAAAAACTTGGATAAGTTCAATTTTCAGAGGAATCATGGGGGATCGCTTTTTTTCTTTGACAATGTGGTGGTGTTGGGTATATGAGCTTGATCACTAAAGAAGTAATGACATGAATATTTATAAGCTGAATTTATATAATGGCATATATACACAACACTTTTGGGGTTGTATATGACTCGAACAAATATGACAGATGGACAAGGATGAATCTAAATATCCCCTTTTTAGCTCATTGAAGCACAAAATGCTCAGGATGAGCATTTGTGAGCCTGATGTCCATCATCCGTCGGCTTGCGTAGTCAGTCGTCAACAAATTGAACCTTTAACAATCTTCTCCTGAATCTACAGAGTTCTTAACTTTCATCTTTGGCACATAGCATCATATGTAGGTTCTCTACTAAAGTCATAAAAATTATGTCCCTGGGTTCAAAATTGGCCCAGCCCAAGTGGTGCCTTGTTTTCTACAGAAACAAATAAATCCTGGACGGAAGACTCTAGGAGCTTTCTGCATGACTCACCTTGCATTAAGCAACCACCTGCCAAAAAGTATCTAAATTCTTCTCTACTAGAATTCCAGTTTTACTGTACAACGCTTCTCATTCTTGTTTCTGTTTCCTTTCCTTTTGATTGACACCAGTAACCAGTGTCTCAGCTGGACCCGAACTGTTTGCATAGGTAATCACCAAATTTCTACTAGCATGTAAAGAGTTAAAATGCACAGTACAAAAGAGTGATGGAAGGGAAATAGGAAAACTACAAAAACTGAGTGTTCTAATTAATAAGTAAATATTTATTTGCTATCACATTAAAGTCCTTTGGCAAAACTCAAAAATATTATAACAAAACAAAACCAAGCCAGTTATGTAAAACAAATACATTGACAAACCAAATAAAACAAGGACCAAAAAGGTCATTTAAAATAAAAGCACTAAAATAATACTTATAAGGCAAGTCTACATATGAAAGCCTCACAATAATCCTATGGAACTTTAGTAACAAAAATATATAGATTTGTTTCCCCCATTACAATGTAAAGTTTATTGCTGATCTTGATAGCTTCTTTATAACAATTACATCTATACAGTAGAACCTCTATTTATCACAATGGTTTCACAAAGTGACTTTACAGAGTCATCAAAAGTCGGCAATATGAGGGAATGGGTTAAGCGGCCACCAAAAATGGATCTGTAAGGCAGGTGGTAACTTAATGCAGACCAAAAGTAATGCAGAAAGCTCCTATAGCTTTTTGCATTATTTTTACTCTGCAATTAGCAACAACCTGCTTTTTAATACTACTATATTCAATAGATGAATGGCCGCTAAAGACAAGTTCTACTGTACTAATTATGTTGCTATTGTCCAGTTAATGTTTTTAACAAAATTCATTCGTCTTCATCAACATTTCCCCCATGAATATTCATACGAGAATTAATGTATGAATATCATTTAGCTGTATTTTATAATACTGACATGCACATGGGCATTTTTGACCATGGCAGAAGCTGTAGAATTGGATCCATACTATTTCATAAGCAAGCAGAGCAGCCCTGATCAGATGGCTCCTGTAGGAGCCATCTGACCTAGGTCTACTCTGTTTGCAAAGGTGTGAAAAGCTGTTTCAATGAAGGAAAGGTCCTGCTTAGCAGGCAAAGGATTATTTCTATGCCCACGCTTTATAAAAAAAAAAAGAACAAATTCATAATTATGAAAATTATATATTTTATCTAGAAATAGTTCAATTTGAACTTTTACCATGACCTATTAATAAAAAAAATCCTAAAAACACAAAAGCCTAAAATTGAAAGCAATGTCAAATCAGACGACTGTAAGACAGTCACCTTGAAGTATCTACTGCTAAATATGCTACCAATTAAATATAGCTCAACCCTTTATCTCATGAATATTCACGTAACAAATAATGATATCATGGGTATTTATTAGCTGTATTTTAACAATAGTATATGAACACAATTTTGTTTTACCTAGGCAGAAACAGTAGAATCACATCTATATAATTCCACAGCAAATAGAACAGATCCTGGTCAGACGGCTCAAACATGAGCTATCTGATCTAGGTCTATCCTGCAATGGTGTGAAAAGTCGTTTATATCATGTAAAGGATTACATTTGAATAAGGAAGAACAGAAAATCTGTAACAGTAACACTTTACAGGACAGACAGGAGAAGACCTGTTTATCATAGACATGCAAATTGTCTTTTAGATAAATCAATGCTTGAAAGCATGTTTTCACGCCTTTCATAAGCAAACAGAGCTGAGCCAGATCAGACAGCTCCTACAGGAGCCATATGATCTGGGTCTATTCTGTCTGCCAATAAAATTCTAATAGATGTGACTCTACAGTTTATACCAACACCAAACGTCCATGTGTACATACTCCATTACACAAATACAGCTTATAAATATTGATGATGTCATATTTTCTTACATGAATATTCAACAGAGAAATGATGGTTAAACCCTTCAATAGTATTTACCCATTACCTCATAGCCTATTTTTAGACCCAACCTCTTTGAATGAATCTACCGAAAAGGAACATTTACTGGAGAAAGGGAAACGTTTAGGATTGTATAGTTTTGAAACCATTGTGAATCCTTTAGGAGCAAATGCTCTATTTATCACAATGGTTTCAAGTGGTAATTTTACAGAGGTGTCAAAAGGCATCAATATGAGGGAATGGGTTAACGAAATGATTCAACTATATACAGACACACAGTTATACCAACTGCAAACTATTTACATACTACACGTATACACTATACTATCACAGATAGCTGTATAACTTAACCCCTTGCACATACAGCAAAATTAGTTAGCAATTAGTTATTGCTTTACTATTGTTATCTAAAAAACAATTTTACATTATAAACAGCAACAATAATAAAAATCTACATGTCTATCACATTAAAAAAGCCCTTCTAGAACAAAGTCACCAATATAAACACATTTGTCATAATAAATATACAAATGTACAACAAAGTGCTTCACACATGATCACAGGTTATGCAACAAAATTTAAAATACAGTAAAACCCCGCTAATGCGACCACCTAAAAGAGGTATAATTCTGGGTGCTAGATGCAGGTGGTCCTAGAGGAGCTTTCTGTATTACTTTTGTCCTTCATTAAGCAACCACCTGATTATAAAGACAGCCACGTTTATTCATTAAGTGGTCGCATTGGAGGGGTTCTACTGTACACACAAATCTTTGACAAAAGGTGTTCCTGATGTGGAAGTCTTTCTTACCCTCTTTGAAATTCCATGAGAAATATCTACCAAAACAAGCATGTACATATGTAAGCTACAATTGCTGCACAACACACTCATCTAGTATACTGCTTGACTGGGACGGCAAGACAAAGTAATTTTAAATGTAACCCTTTATCACATTAATATTCATGTAAGGAATAATTACATCATGAATATTAATTAGTTTAATTGTACATGTATATGAGCAGAGGAATTTTTGCCTTGTAATATAGAAACCATAGAATCAGGTCTATATTAAATTCGTAAGCATACAGAGCAGCTCCAACAGGAGACGCCTGATCTGGGTCTGCTCTGTTTGCATAGACTTTAAAAGGTGTCTATATAAGAAGTAACGGGTTAATGTAGTCACATGCTGATTGGCAACTTTGTTCTGAAGAAGTAACACGTAATATACTGGCAGTGTCTAAAATGATATCCCCTAGTCTACAATTACAGTGACATGATAGGTGTGTGTGTTTGAAATATGATAAACAATAACCCTGCTTGGAAAACTTCATTTACTTAGAAGTATTACCCTGCTTTAGAAGTACATGTATTCTATAGATGTATTCTAAATATTATTTGCTCAAGGCTGACACTAGATTTTCAGTTCATTTAACCCTTTCGCTGCCAATGCCGGATCTGAGATTACCTATGCAAACAGTTTGGATCCAGATGAGACGCCAGGTAACTCGGCGTCTCATCAGGATCCAAACTGTTTGTTACTGTTACTATGTTTTTTGAAACAAAAATGAAGAAAATCAAAAGAATTAAAATTTGTAGCAGACGACAAAGTTAGCAGACGACAGAGTTTGGCAGCGAAAGGGTTAATTCTGTTTCATCTTTTCAGAGGCAACTGACTGAAAGAAATACCACAATCATTTATTAATGTTACCTGATGAATATTCATGTAGGTAATTATGACATCATGAATATGTATTAACTTGATTTTGATAATGGTACATAAACAGATAGGATGTTTGGCCATGACAGATACTGTAGAATATATAATTCCATTTGCATAACAGAGCAGACTGATCTAAGATGGCTTCTATAGGAACCATTTGATCTGGGTCTCTCCTGTTTGCAAAGTCGTCAAAATGTGTCTCTATCGGACATAGGTTTAATGTATGAAATACTTTTCTTAAGTTGATAACAGTTGTAAACAAAAACACTATCTATATTGGTAAGACAGGCACATAAATACATGCTGTACAATCACAGACAGTAAATGAATTAATTACTTCCTTTACCTGTATCAGCCATTAATAAGCTGGCCCAATTATCAAAGCATTTGAATTTTTTCTGCCAAAAAATTAAAAAGATAACCTTGGCAATTTTGAAAGAAGGCAGTCAAAGATATTGAATTTGCGTAAATTCTACTAGCATTGGTTCACGAAATAAAAAAAATGAGGCATGGTTTTTTTACCCTTAGCTTAACACATTACCCCCTTAAGTGACGCCTTTTTGCGCCTTTAAAAAATTCACATTGTGAAACCATTGTGATAAATAGGGCATTTGCTCCTATAGGAGCAAATGCTCTATTTATCACAATGGTTTCAAACTACAAAATTCTAATATTTTCCCTTTCTCTTGTTAATGCTCCTTTTCGGTAGATATATTTAAAAAGGTTGAGTCTAAAAATATCGTAGTAGATGATGAGTTAATGACCTGAATGGCACTTGTAAACAGCTTGGATCCAGAGTAAGTATGTGTCTCATTAGGATCTAAGCTGTCCGACACTCAATCAGAAATTTCTCAAAAGCTTGAACCAATCAGAAGTAGAAACTGCTTCAAGTCAGAGTTTACACAGGGTAAGGGTCAAAGCAATAGACATGGAAGCAAATTAACCCATTACCTCATAGGCTATTTTCAGATACAACATTTTTTAAATAAATCTACCGAAAGGGAGCATTAACTAGAGAAAAGGAAAATTTTAGAATTTTGTAGTTTGAAACCATTGTGATAAATAGATTTTGCTCCTATAGGAGCAAATGCTCTATTTATCACAATGATTTCACAAAGTGATTTTTACAGAGTCGTCAAAAGTCTTCAATATGAGGGAATGGGTTAAACCTGTAGTAGGCAAATGAAAACATTGATTGGCACTTAAATAGTGTACAAGCATGGATTTCACCATAAGTCACGATCATATCTTTATAACTCTTGAATTTAAAACACATGTATTGTTGCAATTCAGAAATAGTGATCTTATTTCAACATGATCATCGATGGATAATTTTGTGCAACAGAATGCAAAGTAACATAAATATGGACAATCAGTAGTCAATTATGCTGCTTACTGATGCAAACACATTTATGAGGGATAAAAACTACTTATGTGTACAAAAGTAAAATTTAATACAAATATTTCTTTTACCAAACATTATGTGCATTTATATTCAAATATGAAAACTACATACACAGATCTGCTTTGTAAAAAGCTTAGCAAAATGTTGCAATTATTTGCAAATCTTTTATCTTCAAATATACTACCCACACTCTCCATCTTTTATAAATATCCATAACATCAAGAATAATATAACTACTGGAGACATCATTAGAAATAAAACAGGCATTGAAATATGGATTCAAATATGGAAAAAACAATAGGAGAGCTTAGCACAAAATTATTTTAACTAAATTCTGTTGAGAAGCAATTACAAGTTGTCATCTCCTCTTATTGTTTCAGTATCTCTTAATCCTTTACTTAATGAATAATTATGTAAGAAATAATGACACCATGAAAATAAATTAGATACATTTTCATAATGGCATATGAACACAAAGGAACATGTGGCCACATCAGAAACAGTAGAATCAGACATATGATATTCCAAAAGCAAACAGAACAGACCTCGATCAGACAACTCCTACTGAAGCCATCTGTTCATGTTCTACATTATTTGCAAAAGCGTTAAAAAGAGAATCTATGAAGTAAAGAGTTGAATGCAGGAGCTGAATATCAAACAGTTTGGAGCTCCATTAACCGTTTACCTGATACAGATGACTTTTAAGCCTTTGTTAACAGAAAAGACCCAGATCAGATGGCTCCTGTAGAGATTTGATTCTACAGTTTCTGTCAAGGTAAAAAAATTCTCAGTTCATATGCCATTATAAACATTAGTGTAATTAATATTCATGATTTTATTATTTCTTACATAGGTATTCATCAGGTATAGGGTTAAATGCTCAGTAACTTGACTTATCATTTGGATCCAAACTATTTAAAAAAGTTTATCACAAACTGGCCCCATAGAGAGTAGTTACAATAGTTTGTGCCTCATCCTGAAATTGTAAAAGCTCACTAAAAACTAAAAACTATTACATGTACCATTGAGAACAAATATCACAGACATAGACAATCTGCAAAACAACATATAAAACACATTTTACAATATAATCAAATAAATAGGTAACAAGTAACAGGAGCTCTGAAAGCAATGCCATACTGAATTCTAAGTCCAACTGCTGTAACTGTGAAAAATCTATGTAGCATAACGAAATTAAAACTTGATCTGTATCTCATTATAATAAAGCTACATATCAAGTATACATTCAATATCTGCTAGAGTTTAGAAAAAAGTCCGGAAAACTGAAGTGTGACTGACTGATGGACTGATGGACAGAATGTAAACCTATAGTCCCCTTCGGTGTTCCTGGTAGGGGACTAAAATATAATAGAGCTGTTGATAAAATGTGTACTGATCTACCAAAATTTGTTATTTCTCAGGGCTGTTCCATTGCACAAACCAATTAGTACCATTTTTGCAGCGAAACCCGTCCATGTATAGCTGTTTTTTAAAGTGCTTCCCCCCCCCCCCCCCCCCCCCCCCAAAATACACATTTAAAGGGAACAGCCCTCAGCTAAACCCTATTACCTCGCAATTCTAATGAGCCAATCTTTTTGAATAAATCTACCAAAAAGGAGCATTAACTAGAGAAAAGGAACATTTTTAGAATTTTATAGTTTAAAACCATTGTAATAAATAGAGCATTTGCTCCTATAGGAGCAAATGCTCTATTTATCACAATGATTTCATAAAGTGGTTTTTACAGAAAGGCGTATTTATGGAGGAAAGGGTTAAATTTCCTAAATACACATCACTTTATCTACAGCTCTGCATTAGAACTATTAGTAGGGCTATAGGTAAGATATATATTGATCTGTCAAAAACTTATTTCTAAAAAACCCATATCTTGCCTATTATTCTTATCAGAATTGACTCTCCAAGGTGATTCTAATAAGTAGCAGCAAGATTTCGTGGAGAAATATATAAATATCTTACTTATATTTCCTATCTATAACTCTAATATTAGACATCTTTCGTATATTCTACTTGACAAGCAATGTCATGAGACCTATCTGGGTGGCAATATTTTCAAGAAAGTACACTGAAACATCAGGCAAGTGACTGATTATGGCAAGACAGCTAAATGTCCTGATTCTACACTGATTGAATTACTGATACCTGTCTGGATCTAAATTATCAGGATCCAAACTGATCAACTATGTTTTCATGGTTTTGAAAAGGGATCAATGCAGACAGACAGCAAAAGAGCATAAAGTCTTGTTTTAACTCTTTAAACTTCAATATGAAAAGTGTAAACCTAACATATACTGTAAATATAAAATGAAAATTTGAAACATCATATTAAACACAGTTTGGCATGGAAAATAGAAGTTTATGGGCAAGTGTATTTTATCAATACATGTATTTACATTTAAAGTTAACCCTTTCCCTCATATAAACGTGTTTTCACGCATTTGCAAACAGAGTAGACCCAGATCAGACGGCTCCTAGAGGAGCCGTCTGATCAGGGTCTACTCTGTTTGCTAATAGAATTTGATAGATCTGTTTCTTTACTTTCTAAAATGTCAAAAATGTTCCACCTTCCATATTTCTTTATAACAATTTTGTTAATGAATATTCAGTAGGTACTGAAAATGGCCTAAATATAGAACTTGCTTATTTTTCAAGTTTTAATATTTCCAGTAACAAAGAGACATCCTGACATATCTGATCAAGGTATATGAGGCTAAAAGTATGATCAACTTTATTTTCTGGGAATGACAAAGAATGTTAATATAATCATTGACTGCAACAGTATTCGGAGAATATTCTCTTTACAGACTACAAGTACATCAATATCTAAAGCGAGAAATTTTTTGATCTACAGTGATTAGCTTAATTTGATTTTTATCAGCTATAGCTACTTGTACAATAAAGTCATGCTTATGTCATCACATAATGTATTAACATAGGTGTCTATAAAAGTGGGTGCTTGTTTAATGTAGGGAAAAGGTAATGCAGAAAGCTCCTACAGGAGCTTTCTGCATAACTTTTGTCATACATTAAGCTACCATCTGTTTTAAATATCCAGATCTATACTTCTTTTGAGTGGAAGTATTAGCAAGACTTTACTGCATTTGATATAGTATAAATATAAATAAAACTATTATTGGGACATGTAGAATAGTTGCTAACACATACACACATGTTTTAACCCTTTCCTCCATAGGCTATTTTTCGACCCAACCGCTTTGAACAAATCTACCAAAAAGGAACATGTACTAGAGAAAAGGAACATTTTAGAATTTTGTAGTTTGCAACCATTGTCATAAATAGAGCATTTGCTCCTATAGGAGCAAATGCTCTATTTATGACAATGGTTTCAATTGGTGATTTTTACAGAGACGTAGAAAGGCATATTTATGGAGGAAAGGGTTAATCTAAATATGATCGTGCATAGTAGGTACAAGATACAACTTTGTGGACATAGAGTAAAAATGAAATTACAGAATGAAGTATCCCAAGTTCTGGCATCTATAAAATACTTAGTAATATTATGCTACAACAGAAATGACTGTATATTGACTCAAATTAAATCTATCCTTTTGAAAGCAAAAAAATATGTATACTAGCATAATTATGCAAACTGTAGTGTCTACTAGACCCAGATCAGGGGGCTCTTAGAGGTGTCCTCTGATCAGGGTCTTAACAATGGCATTGGAAAATTCAGCATTCAAAGGGTAACATTATCAAAATATAGTTCGGTTTAACCCTTTCCCTGTTCTATATTTATTCCAAATGTAAATACCTACTGAATATTCATGGACACAATAGCTATAACGAAATATGGAAGGTGGAACATTGTAGCCAATTTAGAAAATAAAGAAACTGATCTTTCAAATTCCATTAGCAAACAAAGCAGACCTTGATCAGACGGCTCCTATAGGAGCAGTCTGATCTGGGTCTACACTGTTAGAAAATGCATGAAAACACATTAACATGAAGGAAAGGGTAAAGTTTGTAGAAGCATCTGAAAATCATAGCTTCTACACATGTCATGAATGTGCGCATCATTGAAAACAACAACAATAACAACAACACAGATTCATTACAAATGCCCAACAAAATGGTTTGAAAAAATGTGCATATGCCTTTAATACATTCTTCTCTTCAAAAATGAAAAAAAATCTAATTCAAACTAAGCAGACAATAGTGTCTTATTATATAATAATCTAGCAAGATGTAGGCTAACTATTATGAATATAATAAATTAGTGGGACTGTATGTGCGTTGTATCACATGCTGTAAAGCCTGGACTAGAAACACTGCCAAATAGGTACAGTTTTGTCAATAATCAAGTTACACGCACATGTCTGTAGTATTTATACACACTATTATTCTCTCTCTATATGTACATGTATACCCATATATCTATTGTATATGTTATCTAAAATCTGAAGCATATTAAAAAAAGAATGTCACAAGAATCATCTTCTCTGGGGACTTGCATACTGTGGATCATAATCATCATCGTCATCTTCATCATCATCTTCATCATCATCGTCATCATCATCGTCATCATCTTCACCATACATTGTTGACTGGAAAATAATAAAAATGGTTATCTTACATATAAATAACATATGTAAAATTACTACAATAACATTCGAAGAGAGTGTGTTTGAACCTTGTCAGTGTTTGTACATGTCTTTATTTACTTATAGTTCTGCTAGGAACATACCGGTAGCACAGTGATATTTTAACCCTTTCCTCCATAATTACGGCTTTCTACGGCTCTGTAAAAGTCTTTTCTGAAACATTGTGATAAATAGAGCATTTGCTCCTATAGGAGCAAATGCTCTATTTATCACAATGGTTTCAAACTACAAAGTTCTAAAATTTTCCTTTTCTCTAGTTAATGCTCCTTTTCGGTAGCTTTATTCAAAGAGGTTGTATCTAAGAATAGCCTATGAGGTAATGGGTTTAGGGCAAGGCAGAAAAAAACAAATCCCTGAAACCTCACATTTGAAAACTTTTCTCTCCACACACACAGCGGATATTATATGAGTGTTTATTTACTATTGATCTTTACAAAACGAGTTGACTAAAATAATATAGGTCAAATATTTAAAAGGGAATTGTTGGCTAAGACAAAAACTGTAGCATTTCATGAGGAAACAGAGCAGACACTGATCAGATCCATTCTATAGCAGAGGTCTGATCTGGGTCTTCTTTGTTTGCAAAGGCGTTTAAAGGTGTATTTATGGAGTAAAGGGCTATAAACCTATGTATCTGATAGAGATGACTTTTCACACCTTTGTAAACAAAGTAGACCCAGATCAGCCATCTGATCAGCATCTGCTCTTTGCTTATGGAATTATACAGATCTGACTCTACAGCTTCTGCAATGACCGAAGTCAAAACTCACGTGTTCATATCACATAACAAATCATCTAATATACACGTATATTCAAGATGTCATTATTTCTTACATGAATATTCATGAGGTAAAGAGTTAATCGAATAATTAGTACAACACATATTCAGTATTATTTAGCAAACAAATTCTTGATATTGAATGATTTAACCCATTCCCTCATATAAACGTGTTTTAACGCATTTGCAAACAGAGTTGACCCAGATCAGATGGCTCCTCTAGGAGCCATCTGATCAGGGTCTACTCTGTTTGATAATAGAATTTCAAAGATCTGTGTATTTACTTTCTAAAATGGCTACAATGTTTCACCTTCCATATTTCATTTTAACTAATTTGTCGATGAATAATCGGTAGGTATTGAAATTTGTAATAAACATAGAACAGGGAAAGGGTTAAGATGCATTGCTAAATATCTTTTGAAAGACATCGATATTCAATTACAGTGCTCCCTCTCTACAATGACACCCTTTAGGATACGAAGATTGTATGTGTTGTTCAGAGGGAGTTGTTATAGGGAGGGAAAATCAAACATAATTAGCTTGTTTGCAGATCCCCAGATAATGTGTATTTCGAGAACCAAAACCGTTATGCCTCAATCAAACCCTATGTTGTGACCACTCTTTAGAATCGTCACAAAGTGACGATTCTAAAGAGTGGTCACAACATAGGGTTTGATGGAGGCATCAAGAAAATACGATGGAAAATGTGGTTTCTGGAGCCGTGTTGTTTCGGAAACAGTGACATGCGTTGTTGTAAGGAGGGAATCGTTATTGAGAGGGCCGTTGTAGGGAGGGAGCACTGTATACTGTAATGGCAGTAAAACAATTATCCAGTTTCCTACCTGTGCTCCCTGTATACGAACTCTTTTCTCTACACTGGAGCCAGTAGATTCTCCATAAGTGTATGTATACGATGCTCCTGTAGACGTGTACTCAGAACTACTTTCCAGCATGCCTGACATGCCTGTAGACCCCAGGGTTGACATGGTTGCCATTGGAGCATCCTGTTTCTGACCCAGTTTTAGGGTGCTGCCCTGAGAAGCTGATAATTTTCTGGCGAACTCCTGAAATTGTAGTAGCATATTGATATACATGACGTTAATTAGTGCATACTGTATACCTTACAATTAGTTGTAGGGATGTGATTTTCTTTTTTGCTATAGCCATTATTGTATTTAAACATTTAAATGTGAATTTAAGAGCCTTTAAATTCAGCCTACTTCTGGTACAGCTCATATTTATCCCTTTACTCCATTAATAAATATGCCTTTCTATGCCTTTGCAAACAGGGCAGACCTAGATCAGTCACAGCTCCTATGAAATAATATACATGTACATGTAGATACGATTCTACAGTTTCTGCCAAGGCCAACACTGCCTGTGGTCATGTGCAATTATAAAAATTAAACTAATTTAAATTAATATTTATGATGTAATTATTTCTTACATGAATATTCATGGAGTAAAGGGTTATTACACAAGAGCGTATCACCGTGTGACCTACCTCCAAGTCCATCTCTTCATCCATCATGGCAAGATTCTCAAAGCACTGGGAGTAGTATTCTAAGGCTTTTGCATGAAACACGAGTTCTATACTCACAAAATCAGTCAATACTTTCTGTAAGTGGAAACAGCATGTTTAATAATAACAATATGACAGTACAGTTAAAATGCATAAATAAGATGTTGCCAAAATATTGAGTTTGAGCATGAATTGACCTGAATTTATATGCAAATGGCACAGGAAATGGTTTAATCCCTTCATTTGCTTTTATACGCCTTTGCAACTGTAGACCCAGATCAGACAGCTGCTGTAGGAGCCATCTGGTAAGGGTCTGCTCTGCTTACTTATGATATAATCAAGGGTGTAATTACTGAAACTATTGAGGGAAGGAAAATGCACTAAACCCCTTACATGATATCCCAAAACCATCAGATCTGAGCTGATCTCACTGAATGTGACAACTTTTGTAATTTGGATCTCAAGCTCAAAGGGTGGAAATCCTCTGAAAGGAGGAAAAATCACACCCCTATATAATATAAATCTGATTCTAGATTTTTGTCAAAACAATTCCTGTAATTAATCTTATTAATATTTAAGATGTCATTATTTCTAACATGAGTATTCATGGGTAAAGGGTTAATTCTGAAAGATAGGAAATCCTTCAAAAGCAAAGGCAGAAATGCGAAACAAAAAAGAAAATGAAAAGTTTATTCCTGAACTCCAACTGGATTAGATCTACAATTCTCAAAAGTACAGCAACAAATAAAGTTGCAGAAGCCCGTGGACTACCCTAATTAAAGAACTTTAATGAGCAAGCTCACATACCCCTTGCCGCCACATTGTCAGAGAAAAAAAGTGGTTCCCCATGACAGATTCCTCTGAAAATCGAACTCATCCAAGCTTTTATTTAATACAATTCTTAAAGGAAATTTGAGAAAAATTGGTCCAGAAATGAAAGTGCTAGATGAGCAACAATGTATTAGGATACACAGACAAACTGTCTGACTGATGGACTAGCTGTCAAAAACTATATACATGTACTTTATTGCATGGGGTATAATTACCCTTAGTCGTTGGCCAGAAAAACTTATGCAAATAGTGTAGACCCAGATCAAACTGCTTCTTAAGGATTGGTTTGATTAAGGTTTTCACTGTTTGCTACTATGTCAGTCTAATTATCAAATGGGGACAACAAAGTTCTTCAGCTTTACAAACTGCTGGTAGATAGGGGAGATATATGGTTTCTGAATACTTAGGGTATTTTGGGTATAACAGTATCAAGGATACAGCAATAACTACAGCAAAGACCTCTAGATAAAAGGAGTACTTTAAACATCTAGGTTAAATCTTGTTGATACTTGTTACAATCATCTGTTCAATGTGATTTCTAATAAGTATCAATAAGTATCAACAAGAATGAATTCAGAACATTTCAGCAATAAAGTTAAATTTCAAGCAACTGTAATTTACCTTAAGATCTGTCAACTTTTCTTTCTCAAATGTTTTCATCTGATCATTCAAAGCTGTGCTGCCAATGCTTGCATCAGCTGCTGCCTTCTTTAGCTCTGTCTCAGCCTAAATTTAAAAGACAATAATTATTAACAGTGCTTAAACTCTGTTACAATTCTAAGTGTGTGTCTCAATGATACATACAGTGCAGTAGAACCTGACTTAAGCAAGGTCTAAATCTGAGTCTTTAAGATAGGAGGTAGCTCAATGCAGATCAAAGTAATGCAGAAAGCTCCTATTGGCAGAATGTTTTAGGAGTGTATAATTATGTTAACCCATTCCCTCATATTGACGACTTTTGACGACTCTGTAAAAGTCACTTTGTGAAACCATTGTGATAAATAGAGCATTTGCTCCTATAGGAGCAAATGCTCTATTTATCACAATGGTTTCAAACTCCGAAATTCTAAAAGTTTCCTTTTCTCTAGTAAATGCTCCTTTTCGGTAGATCTATTCAAAGAGGTTGTATCTAAAAATAGCCTATTGGGCAATGGGTTAACCTTGTGAATGGTGAATTTTCAAAGTGCAACAGCCAATCATTGATAAATGGTCGAGTCCACTCAGTATGCATGAGTATAATCTGCTAGTGGATTTTAAATGACAAACAGTGTAGACCCTGATCCTCTAGGAGTGCTCAAATCTGGGCCTGTCCTGTTTGCAAAAGCCAGTACACTTTTTGTTCACATTCAACAGGTTTAGTCAATTTATCATTTCCAAGCAAAGAAATGGCAATCAGTCATAGAGTAAGACGGTGTTGATGCAATGCAAACTGACTGCACATAGCAACAGATAGAAGTAAATATGGACTTTATGGCAAACTTTTTAACTGCAGCTCAACCAATGTACTTGTTCAGTACAATCCCTCTAAATCAACCTCTTTAGGAACAAACATGGATGTATTTAAAAGCAGGTAGTTGCTAAATATAGGACAAAAGTAATGCAGAAAGCTCTTACAGGAGCTTTCTGCATAACTGTTACTTGGCATTAAGCTACCCATTGCCTTTAAAACCCAGAATTACCGGTATACCTCATTTGGCAGTTGTATTAGAGGGATTCACTGTATATCACTTAACATTACAACCATTGCATAGTTGACCATTCTAAAATATATATACAAATATTACCATCAAATCAACAGATATACTTTTAGTCTTTTACATGAAAGAAGAACACAGATCAGAGACTACACAGAATTACACAAATGATTCTATCAATATTCAAACACATACACGTATTGCCTTTAACCCTTTACTTCATTAGTATTCATGTAAGAAATAATGACACCATGAATATTAATTAGATAATTTTTTATAATGATACATGAACACAGGAAATTTGGCCATAGTAGAAACTGTAGAATTAGACCTATATTATATTATAAGCAAACAAAGTAGAATCTGATCAGTAGGCTCCTATAGGCGTGTCTGATCTGAGTCTACTCTGTTTGTAAAGGTGTAGAAAGGCATACATGGAGTAAAGGGTTAACCCTTTCCTCCATAAATACGCCTTTCTACGCCTCTGTGAAAGTCACCTGTTGAAACCATTGTGATAAATAGAGCATTTGCTTCATTTGGTTTCAAATTACAAAATTCTAAAAAATTCCTTTTCTCTAGTTAACGTTCCTTTTCAGTAGATTTATTCAAAGAGGTTGGATCTAAAAATAGCCTATAAGGGAATGGGTTAAATGAATGAAAAGGTTAAATGGAGTAAAGGGTTAAAGAAACCACTCAGAACATGTAAATCTATAAACAACATTAAGTGTATTATTATGCAGTGCCGATAGAATACAATGATGAATACAAACACATCAATATAGTGCATTTGAAAGGGGGAAAATCTGCCTGTAATGCCTTTCATTATTATCTGACAGGTTGATATCAAAATTAAGTTGCATGCAGTTGAGGGAATAAATATGAAATGTGTGTATTGTACAAATACATGTATTAACTTTTATTGCAGTTAATACGAGATCAGCAAACCTAAAAGTTCATATCACTTTTCCAAGGTCAATAAATCTCATTATCACACAGCACTGCTTGTATCCCAATTAATACAAGTATAATGAGTGTCTAATTTTTTTTTTTATACTGTACACGTGTAATGTAATATGCAAATGATATAAGCAAGTCAGTCTGGTTGACAGCTATCATACAAATATAAATAAAAAAAGCATTTTATTGTAGTTGTTTTTGTGTCATGTGATAAAAAGATTATAAGAATTACATTTGTATTCATTTACTATTGAATTTTACAAAACTCATTGACTAAAATAAATATGAAAATGGGGAAGCCTCATGTCATATTATTTTCTTTTGGTAGGACAACTAAATCCCCCGCCGTCGCCTAAATTGAAGGTTAGAACACTTGACCTTCAAATGTGACTTTGACCTTGAGCCGACATGACTGTCACATGTGTTCTGCACATCTTCTCAATTTGGCTAACATTTGACTCAAGTTTATGAAAATCCTTCAAAGGGTTTAGAAGATATGGAGCAGACACGAAAATGTAATGAAAATTGACGGTTGAAACACTTGACTTTCAAATAAGACATTGACCTTAGCCGACATGACTGCAACATGTGTTCTGCACATCGTCTCAACTTGGTTAACGTTTCAGGCAAGTTTCATGAAAACTGTTCCAGGGGTATAGGAGATATGGAGTAGTGAAAGGTTAGAACACTTGACCTTTAAATGTGACCTTGACCCAACATGACTGCAACATGTGTTCTGTACATCATCTCAATTTATCTAACTTGTGACTCAAGTTCTATGAAAAAATCCTTCAAAGTGTTTAGAAGATATGGAGTGGACACGAAAATGTAATGGAAATTAAAGGTTAAAACACTTGACCTTCAAATGTGACCTTGACCTTGAGTCGACATGACTACCACATGTGTGAAAACAGATTGATATGAAGGAAAGGGATAAGACATATCCTGTTGCTTTCACTCTAATTGAAGTATAGATTATAATTATATATATAAGAAACGCTCTAGAAACAACATTTGTTTTTGTTAAACCTAATATGAAAATGAACAATTAATGTCAATATGGTATGGTTCACAACAACACACAATGCCATTTCAATGTGACAAGCTGGTAAATAAGCAGGGGTTGTTTTGCTTTTGACATCACAAAGACAACAGTGCTGAGTACATGAATATTTATCTTGGATATATACATGCAAGAGAAATGGGAAGCACCAGGAACTCTAAATCATTAAATACAGTATAACCTACCTTAAGTGACCATCAAAAAAAGGTCTAATTATGAGTCTGTAAGGCAGGTGGTAGCTTAATGCAGGTCAAAAGTAATGCAAAAAGCCCTTGTTGAAGCTTTCTGCATTTACTTTTGCCCTGCATTAAACAACCACCTGCTTTTAAAAACTCCTATGTTCCATAAATGAATGGTTTGGTTTTGGTTTTTATCAGGTTTTACATCATTTTTATCAGTATTTCAGTCATATCACAACGTCCAGCTAATTACAAGTGGAGGAAGACCCCAGAGGTTCTTCTATACAAGTTTGCTAGGATACTTAGCGATTTTATATATGCAAAAAATTGCATAGTTTCATGCACAGAAGAACATCTATGTAGAACCATCGACCTACCGCAAGGCAGCTGGTAGGCTATAAATGAATGGCCACTAAGGACAGGTTCAACTGTATTAAATTCCTTATACATGTGTAGTTAACCCTTTACTTCATAGGCTATTTTTAGACCCAACCTCTTTGAATGAATCTACCCAAAAGGAGTATTTACTAGAGAAAAGTAAAATTTTAGAATTTTGTAGTTTGAAACCATTGTGATAAATAGAGCATTTGCTCCTATAGGAGCAAATATCACAATGGTTTCAAGAAGTGGTTATTACAGGGGCGTAGAAAGGCGTATTTATGGAGGAAAGGGTTAAAGAAAATTCTTTATATAATGCTGTATAATCCCAACAAAAGACATTCTTAACTTCACTTGACTTTTAATGTAGTGCCGATAGTGATACATGTATAATTTTGTATATAAACAATTCCCATGGCAGATAAAATCGCTAAGTATCCTAGCAAACTTGCTGAGAAGCAAATTTATTGCATTAAATGGCATGCCAAGTACTTGAATGTTTATAATTTTTTAATATTGATTATTATGTAACAGAGCTCCAGACAAGATGCGTAAATTTTAACATTTTCAAGAATAACTTCTTTATTTCTCAAAAAAACCAAAACCTACCGGTTTGTCATGACCACTCTTTAGAATTGTCTCTTCGAGACGATTCTAAAGAGTGGTCATGACATAGGTTTGGTGGAGAAATAATGATTTTAGTATTTGAGTATGCACCTTTATCTGTATCTCTGTTGATATATCTAAAAGGCTTTCAGAAAAATAAACAAAGCTACAAGAATCATAAAAGGATCATAATGATATCATAACCATTTAAATGATAAAAACAACTTTTCATGCCTTTGCAAACAGAGTAGACCAAGATCAGATGAATCCTGCTGCAGCTGTCTGATCAGGGTCCATCCTGTTTGCTTATGAGATGATATAAACAGATTCTACAGTTTCTGCCATGGCCGCACATTCTTGTATTTATATACCAGAATAAAAGTTATTCTAATTAATATTCATAAGGTCATATATTCTTGTATAAATATTCATGAGGTAAAGGGATGATCTATGAAGTGCACATTCTTTATAATATAGACATTTATACAGATAAAATAATTCAGAATCCCTAAAGATAGTCACTTGTATAGATTGATATACCGTATACAAGACATGTCAAATAAAAAAGAGAATAAGAACAACTGCAAACAATGCATATCCAAATCAGCTGATCTAGATCTGCACAGTTTGTTACACATCATCAGCAAAAGTATTTTGAAAACTCCTACTGTAAACAGTGCAGACTCAGATCACATGCTGCATTCTGACACAAACAGATCTGAATCTACACTGCAAATATTTGAGTGTCTTTATCCAGTGACCAGCTCATATCAATACATGGGGTTAATAACTAGAAGCATTACCTGTCTCTCAGTCTGTTAAGATAAGGTAGAACAGTTAATAATATAGAAATGATTGAGGATTACATAAATTACATAAATTGTTATCAAATTAACCCCAAGATTAAAATACACATTTGGTTGGCATTTGCTTGGATAAAAAAAGATCAAATTCAAAAGTGTTTAATACTAACCATATTGTTTTTGAAGAGAAATGGAAGACTAATATAGTTAAAACTAGAACTACAAAATGTATCACTAAAAGTGATGAATACCCCAACTCCTTGACAGCTTTGATGACAAATCAAAGGGCTGATAATGCAACACTAACTACTCATGTTACAGGCCCAAGTGACAAAAAATACTCAAATTCATGGGGAGATAATTCTGAAATGCCTGGCTGTAAGCACATGGAAATTGCATCTTGCTCATCTACTGGTTATCATTGTTATTATGTATGGCAAGTGTTAATTCAAAAACTGTCAAATTGAAGGAGAAGATTGCAACACCAAATACCCATGTTTCACGCCAAAATGACAAAAAAACTCAAAGTCTTTACTCCATAAATATGCCTTTTAACACCTTTGCAAACAGAGTAGACCAGATCAAACAGCTCCTGTTGAAGCTGACTGATCAGGGTCTGGTCTGTTTGCCTAAAAAATAATATGTATTTGAGTGTACAGTTTTTGCCATGGTAAAATAAACAAGATGTGTTTGTGAAACACTATGCCCCAAATTATCGCCAATATAAATTTGACCCATAATTTGACCTTTGACCTTGATATATGACCTTGACCTCGATAAGCCACCCTAAAAATGTTAGCCTCTATAAGTTACACATGCATGCAAAAATTATCACCAACGTTAAAGTTGGGGACAAGCCAACAGACAGACTGATAGACAGACAGGGCAAAAAACAATATGCCCCCCTTGATTGGGAGGCATAAAAATTCCAGTATTCACATGTCACTAAAAAAGAGCTAATTAATATTCATGATGTCTTAATGACATAATTTTTCATGGAGTAAAGGGTTAAAATATATACCAAGTTACTGACAGTTATATCTATAATTAGTATGCCTAGGTGTAAAACATCATGGTTCATATAAAAAATTGAATCATTATAGCACATTGTACCAAAAACATCATTTCTCCACCAAAACCCCTAGGTTGACCACTCTTTAGAATTGTCCCAAAGAATCAGTCAAAAGAGAGATCAGAACATAGGCTTTGGTTAACGAGAGGGCCATTGGCACTATATCGCTCACCTGAGTTACAGTGATATATCGACAATGTTAATTTTCCAGCTGACAACATTTCTAGCAGATGACAGAAACTTAGTGTTAACCCTTTCATTCCTGAGCACGATTTAAACTAAAATTGACACACAGTTTGGATTCAGATCTAGTTTCTATTTAAAAGTATAGCCCCAAAGTGGAGCCATGTTTGGCCCAGGGTCATAATTTGAACAAACTTGGTAGAGGTCTATTAGGTGATGATTCATACCCAATATCTAAGCTCTAGGGTATGTGGTTTCAGAGAAGAACATTTTTAAAGGTTTTCTTATATAAGTATATATGTAAAACTGATAAGCCCCGGGGCAGGGCCATTTTTTGCCCGGGGCTCATAATTTGAACAAGTTGGTAGAGGAACATTAGATGATGCTAAATACCAAATATCAAAGCTCTAGGGTTTGTGGTTTCAGAGAAAAATATTTCTAAAGGTTTAAAAAAAACCCTGATAAGCCGCATTGCCATTTTTTGCCCGGGAGTCATACTTTGAACAAACTTGGTAGAGATCTATTAAGCTCTGGGGTATGTGGTTTCAGAGAAGAACATTTTTAAAGGTTTTCCTATATAAGTCTATGTAAAACTGATAAGCCCTGGGGCAGGGCCATTTTTGGCCCCGGGGTCATGATTTGAACAAGATTGGTAGAGGACCATTAGATGATGCTACATACCAAATATCTAAGCTCTAGGGTTTGTGGTTTCAGAGAAGATGATTTTTACAAACACAACTGATAAGCCGCAGGGCGGGGCCAGTTTTGGCCCAGGGTCATGATTTGAACAAACTTGATAGAGGACCATCTAAGGTACATTTCTGTGAAATTTAGTCAAAATCCTCCCAGTGGTTTAGGAGGAGAAGCCATTTGAAAAAAAAGTGAACAGACAGACTGATGGATGGATGTGTACAGACAGACAGACGGAGGACAGTGGTCACAATAGCTCACCTTGAGTCTTCAGCTCAGGTGAGCTAAAAGTGTGTTAATTTATACAAATTTATCTGGGCCTCTGAGCTACAACCACCTTTTTTACAATAAAAAAGCTTTTGAACAAGTTAGAGCCTTTCATGATAAACATTTAAGTCAATTTTCTATTTTGTTAAGAACTTTGCATAAGGCAAACCTTTAGCGAACATACAAAATCTGCCAAAACCATGTCAATAGTTCTTCCAGTTCCTTTCAAACTAGAAAGTCACGTGCACCTCACCTGGTTGAGGTTCCAAACTGTTGGCTAACTTCATTATGAATTTACCCCAAGAGAGCCATCATTTACAAAATGTGCTGCAGTATTAACGGCTGTTACAAATCCAAAGAATCTTGTCTTGCTTTAGTAGTATTCACTTGTCATTTGAAAGCCTTTTTGTGTACTGTTACCTGTAGCTCATACAGCCAAGTATTGTCCATAAAAATGCCTTTACAACAATTCTGTTTTTTCCCTTTTCATGACATTACCTATAAAACAATTAGAATGTCAAACAGTTTGGATGCTGATGAAATGTTGAACTATATAGCGTTTCATTAGGATTCAAATTGTTTGCAACAGTAATCACTCATTCACCCATAGGATGCTAATGGTTAGTACAAGACCAGTGGACAGGGAGAATGGAAGTTAAAATGAGTGGTTAGTAACTCAATGAATTACTGTGTAAATACTTTAACCCTTTACTAATATGAATATCCATGTAAGAAATAATGAAATCATGAATATTAATAAGCTGTATTTTTGTAATAATTTATGAACACACAAACACAAACCAAGGCAAATTATGTAGAATGAGATCTGCATCATGCCATATGCAAACATAGCACACCCTGGTCAGATGGCTCCTGCAGGAGCCATCAGGTCTACTCTGTTTACAAAGGCGTAGAAAGGTGTATTATGGAGTAAAGGGTTAAAATAAAATGAAAAAGAGCAATATCTAAAAGTTCATGTATTGACAGAACTAAAGTGTTAGGTATTAAAATTGACTGGAAACCATAAAGACACCTTTGTAAATTCATTAAAAGGTCTTTAGATGTCATAAAGTTCTACAAAACAATTATTCAAGGTACTTTAACCTCCATAGGCTATTTTTAGACCCAACCTCTTTGAATGAATCTACCCAAAAGGAGCATTTACAAGAGAAAAGTAAAACTTTGGAATTTTGTAGTTTGAAACCATTGTGATAAATAGAGCATTTGCTCCTATAGGAGCAAATGCTTTATTTATCACAATGGTTTCAAGAAGTGGTTATTACAGAGGTGTAGAAAGGCGTACTTATGGAAGAAAGGGTTAATGTACCTTCAGTGCTTTAGAAACAAAGTGAACCAAGGCCAGCAACTGAACAACTCTATACAACTTGACACTATTCTAAAAGTGTTTCATTGTTTAAGCTGGCAATGTCATGACTTCAACTTAGCACTTGGTGTGGTTCAACACTGAAGCATCAGAGACAGGTGTATCTTATGACACACTGAAATATTTTCTCAGATGAGATGCAGCACAATCACCTACATGGATATTGTGCATGAAACATTAACCTTTTATTCATTAAACATGCCTTTTAATGGAATAGCCAACAAGAGCAGACCCAGGTCAGATGGCTCCTATAGGACTCTATATAGTTGCTTTGAGCATAATATAGATCTGATTCTATAATTTCTGCCATGAAAAAATATTTATGTATTTATATGCCATTATAAAAATGCATGTAATTGGATGATGTCATAATTTCTTACATGAATATTCATAGAGTAGAGGGTTAACAAAGCAGCTGTACTATTGCAACAACTCTTAGCAATCTAAATTGTCCTTCAATTCTCAATGCAAATGTTTATTCTATCTTTTCACAGTACAGTAAAACCTCTCTATAACGGCCACTAAATTACATCAAGTATTTTGTGTGAAAGGCAGGTGGCTGCTTAGAGCAAGGTGGAAGTAAAATAGAACACTCCTATTGGAGTGTTCTGTTTTACTTCCACCTTGCTTTAAGCAGCCACCTGCCCTAATGCCAACTAATTAACACAATTTAATGGCTGTTGTAGAGAGGTTTTACTGTAACTAATAAAGTGACAAACAACTTGGATCCTGATCAAGTGCTTCTCATCTAGATACAAACTGTTTGCAGACATTGTCACAACTTTGCCTGAAGCATGTTAAGAGATAAACTAGAAAACTTCATTGCATATACAGAGCAATAGATAAACATGCATACTCAAATAATAAAACTGTCATTTCTCCACCAAACCCTATGTAGTCACGACTCTTTAGAATCGTCTCGAAGAAACGATTCTAAAGAGTGGTCACAACATAAGAATTGGTGGAAAAATAAAGAGTTATTCTTGAAAATGGTTTGATTTACGCATCTTATCTGGGACTCTGGCATAAACATGTAACTTTACCACTTCCATAAAGAATCTTCAACCATGACATTGTACTCACCGCAGACTAAAACAATGGTTAAGGAAAAAACGGTGCACAGATAAATTGCATTCTTCTTTATCAATTATATAATCTTACACTCTATAAGTTCATCATGGTAAATCTGATTGAAATTTAATGCAAGTAATGACGATATGGCAGGAGAAAGAAATCAACTGACGTTGGCCCTTTCACTAGTATAAACACCTTTTCATGCCTTTGCAAACAGATTACACCCAAATCAAATGGCTTCTGTATGAGTCGTCTGATCTGAGGGTCTGTCCTCGACCTTCCTGTTTGCTTATGGAATTAGATCTACATGTAATTCTACTTTTAGACTCTATGGACAAAACATCCTGTGTTTATATACCATTGTAAAAAATCGGCTAATCATTCTTTCATCAACATTCATTAGGGAAAGGGCTAACATACAAATGTACACTGATATAAACAATATAGGTATTTATGTGGCAGAATGATTTACCAAGAATATTCAATATATAGTCATTAGTTGTTTGGCTACAAAAGGATACTATAGAATGGGCATCACCAGGCTTCTTATCACGGACTTTCTCCAGGTGCCTCCTCTGTTTTATCTCCTTGCTGATGGCTCCTTGTTCTGTCTTGATGATTTGCTGGGTTAAAGTAGCACAGAAAGTTAGACAGTATCAACCATGAAACAATAACATAACAAATGTATTAAAATTTTAGCTTTTCAAACTGACTTTCCCTGTTCCCTGTTAAATATTCATGTTAGAAATAATGACACCATGCATATTTATATGCTGAATTTTTATAATGGCACAAGTACACATACATTTTGTTATTGGTGTACTTTTTAAAGTCAGATCTATTATAATTATGTAATCAAACTGAGCAGACCCTGATCAGACTCCTCCTAAAGAGCCATCTGATCTAGGTCTACTCAGTTTGCAAAGGCTTGAAAAAAAAGAGTTTGTATGAGGGAAATGATTAAACCATTCAATACATGAACAGAAGTCATTTATTGCTGATTAACCTGGCACTTACTACATATCAATCATAATTTGCAATATTTGTTTAGATGCTGTTGTTTTGTAAAAAATATTATAAGAGCAAGAAATAGTTTGAATCCAAATTGGATACAATCTACTGTCCATATAACCTGGACTAAAACTGAGAAATATTTGTTAATGAATGATTTTGGATGAAATGTAAACTGAATTTTCCATGAGTGAACAAGTGAATTTCATTAAAACTGTTATGAAACCAGTTCAGTACACAATTGCAAACTATATTCACTTACTTTGACCTTTTTACACTTTGGCCCATAACCAGTGAGAGGTTTTACAACTTTTGTCTCCAACCTGTGTATCTGCAAGGTAAGGAATTGATAATATCAATGATCGACCATTAACTTGTGATTTACATATGTAACAAAGTCACAATTTTCAAATTATTCAAGTCATGAAAGGAAACTGGCAGACTTTTTATGCAGTCAATTCATGCAGGTCATGATTGTTCTCTATACCAGTTAACCATTTACTCCATTAATATTTATGTAATCATAATGTACAGTAAAACCCCGCTAATGGGACCATCTAACAGAGGGATAATTCTGGGTGCTAGATGCAGGTGGTAGCTTAATGCAGGATAAAAGTAATGAATAGAATCATATCTATATTATTCCATAAGCAAACAGAGCAGACCCTGATCAGATGGCTCCTATAGGGTCTACTCTGTTTGCAACATCGTTAACAAGGCGTATCTATGGAGGAAAGGGTTATAGTAACAGATAAAGAATACAATTAAGTCAGCTGACTTATGGCTGGCATACTTCAGCATCCCTGTAGTCTTGTACAGCTGCCAAGTTGTGAGCAAACTCTTTCAGATTTTTGCTGGTAGACACACTGATTTTCTCTTTTTCTGCAAACTCCAACAGTTGTTTAGAAAGTAGATCACCTGTATAAAACACAAATAAATTAGATAACCTGCATAAAAACAAATAAATTTAGTACCCATAATATTATAAATGACTCTGGTATCATTACTGAAATTTTCATTAAATGTTTACAGAGACTACTAAGTCTAAGGTCTTTCTCATTGCATATGTAACTCTGTGCACAATGACTAAATATCTGCAAAAATTGCCATCCATTAAAAATCCTACAGGTAATTTTCTTCAATTTCTCATAAAAAATACAGTAAACTGTTAAACAGTTTGGATCCTTACAAGACCCAATTACTCAGGGTCTCATCTGGATCCAAACTATTTGCACAGGTTGTGTATAAGTTCACAGCTATAGGGCAAAAGAGTTAAGCAATGTTATACTATCTTTAACCCTTTCCCTGTTCTATATTTATCCCAATTTCAGTACCTACTGAAAATTAATGGACAGAATAGTTATAAATAATGAAATAGTGGAAGGTGGAACAGTATAGCCATTTTAGAAACTAAAGAAGCATATCTATCAAATGCCATTAGTAAACAGAGCAGACCCTGATCAGACAACTCCTATAGGAGTCATCTGATCTGGGTCTATCCTGTTTGCAAGAAGTTTCATAAAGAATGATGCATGGACAGTCAGCAAGCACACACAACTTATTTACTCATTCAAGCATTATCTATAGTTAATTATCACATAATCTGCCTTGTGGGAGTGCCTTAACTGAGTGCCGTAAATCACAGAAATGCACTAGTGCATTTTTATGCAAATTAGCAACCGTTAGCCAATCGTAGCGCTTATTTAAGCGTTAGCCAATCGTAGCGCTCCATATTCACTGTCCATTGTATTACTACGCTGTTTGTAAGGAATGGCCGAAACAGCCATCAGCTATATAGCCTGTTTCATTTTCTATGGCATTTTAAGGCTTATGTGATAAAAAGAATCTTAAATTCGTGTTCATTACACATTGTTTTCATGAAACTCGTTTACTATTATGAATATGACACTCACTTAAGCTCGTGTCATATCATTATAGTAAACTCGTTTCATAAAAACAATGTGTAAGATCCTCTATTTAATAATTTTACCTTTATCTCTGAGTCGGGCAATTTTGCGGGTGATGGATCCAAATGACTGGCAAATCTGTCCATAGGATTTCTCAACATTACTAGCTCTTTCCTGGCAAAACTTTGCCTGCCCTTCCCTGAAAAAGTAAAATAATACATACATGTATTACAATGTTGAAATCATTTTCTAATATCAGAAAAAAGAATAAAAGTTGTCTTCTGAAGGAAGAAAAGTTGCAAATCAACCATTTACTCCATGGAAATTCATGTAACAAATAATGACATCACTGCCCATGAATATTAAGCAGATCAATCTTTTATATTGGTACATGAATACAGGAAAGTTTGGCCATGACAGAAGCTTAACAGATCTGTATTTTTTCATACGCAGAATCTGATCAGACGACTCCTACATGAGCCATCTGATGACAGATCTGGGTCTACAGTTTGAAAAGGCAATGTAAAGGGGTATTGGTGGAGTAAATATTTAATGCATCAAATTTGTTTCAATCAACACTGAAACTAACATGGGTTAATCTAAGGGTATGCGTCAGACCTATTATAATTTCATAAGCAAACAGAGTAGACCCTGATCAGATGGCTGCTATAGAAGCCATTTGATGTGGGTCTGGTTTGTTTGTAAAAGTGTGAAAAGGTATTCATATGAAGGAAAGGGTTAAACACCTTTAACTTTCCTTTAGATAGACAGAGCTCACTGTATTAAAAATCTGATAATAATATTGCTTGAGAAACCATGAAAATATAAAACAGATATACATGTATAAAACAGTTTTCTAGCTATTTGAACTAATCCCGCATAAGGAAAATAAGATACACAATGCAAGACACACTGCTATTTACATACAATGGAATTGGCCCATTACTAGGCTTTGGTAGTGCCAATTCAATATGTTGTGCCTCCTTGTCTTTCACCACCTTGACATCAGTATCATTTTCCTTATCACTTGATATTTTATTCTCCTCTTGGTCACATGAGGTATCCTGTGTTTCATCAGTGGCATGCTCATCTATCACATCCTTTTGCCCTTGATCTATTCCTATATTTTCAATTTCATCTTTAGTTTCCTCCTGTTTAGCAGTCTTAGAAGCCTCAGATTTGTCTAACTTCGCTTTGCCTTTTTTTCGAAACATGTTAAACATTTACAACTTTACCACTTTTTATATTCAATATGATTGTATAATATACAATCGAGCAGTTTTACATCAGATCTGAAACACTCTGTTTATTCAGTCATTTCTTTAGGATGTTTCCACTTTAAATACATCAAAACACACTGATACAAGTAATGATAATATCAAACTACTTTTGAATCTTGGCAACATCTAAGCCATCACATATTTCTGAATACAGTAAAACCCCTTTAAACCAGAATGATGTATTAGTATAAATATCAGTCTTGGAGACAGGTGGCTTTCTAGGAGTTTTCTACATGACTTTCACCTTGCATTAACCCTTTCCTCCATAAATACGCCTTTCTACACTTCTGTAAAAGTCGCTTCTTGAAGCCATTGTGATAAATAGAGCATTTGCTCCATAGGAGCAAATGCTCTATTTATCACAATGGTTTCAAAACAACACGATTCTATCATTTTCCTTTTCTCTAATAAATGCTCCTTTTCGATAGATTTATTCAAAGAGGTTGGCTCTAAAAATAGCCTATGAGGGAAAGGGTTAAGCAGCCACTGGCCTAAAATGTATGTAAATACTTCTTTACTAGAATTCCTGTTTAGAGGGGATCTACTGTACTGATACACATATGAAATGTATCACAAGTAAGTGTCACTACAGTGTTTAAATCCCGATATACAAACACATTTCTCCTCAGTAATAATTGTCCCATGATAACTGAAGTTGAACAGTATAATCCGTGCAATGCCACATATCCAACCAAATATTCTGCCTTAACCCTTTACTCCATGAATATTTATGTACTGGTAATAAATAATGAAATCATGAATATTAATTAGCTGTGATTTTATGATTGCATCATGAACAAGGGAATTCCAGCATGGCAGCAACTGTAGAAATATACCTATGTTACTTCACAAACAAACAGATTAGACCCTGATCAGATGGCTTTTACAGAATCATGGTCTACTCTGTATGCAAAAGGCGTATTTACGGAGCAACAGGTTAAAACTTTGAAGTGTTTCCCCTATACTTACAAGGGAATTAATTAAGAAATCAGGCAAGAGAATGTGGTTTGGTACTGGCTTCTTGTATGAGGCAGTTATTTCATCGGTATGTATTGGAAAACAGATGGTTGGTCATCTAGAGCTTGTTGAGTAACTACTTTTCAGCTGAACATGTCAATCTTTTAAGTTTTTCAATAGTATGGACCAAATTGTGATTATCTTTGCATCCAGATGAGATGAGATCAGGATCCAAACTATTTTATGAAAAAAGAATGGAACAAAAAACCTTCTAGAAATTGTATCAACGACAGTAACTTATCACCTCTGTAATAGTCACTTCTTGAAATCATTGTGATAAATAGAGCATTTGCTCCTATGGAGCAAATGCTCTATTTATCACAATGGTTTCAATACTACACAATTCTAACATTTTCCTTTTCTCAAGAAAACACTCCTTTTGGGCAGATTCATTCAAAGAGGTTGGGTCTAAAAATAGCATATGGAGGAAAGAGTTAAAGGATTTATATCCCAAGATATAATATATCCCTCATCCAGAAGTACATTATATGTATCAAATACATGTACATGTAATCTGAAGTCCATTGGAATGTTCAATTCGAAGGTATCTCTTATCGATCAAAACTGCATGTATAAATTGCAAAAGTCATTATCTATCCTCTTACAACATACTCAAGTTAAACCTTTTGTAAACTCAACTTGGGTCAGTCGAACTCTATAGCATGCTCAACATCTGCAGAAATCAGTCATACATACTTTAAGTATAGTAAAACCTCTCTAAACTGGACGTTAAATTTAGTATAAATATCGGTCTTGGACACAGGTGGCAGCTCAATGCAGGGTGAAAGTCATGTAGAAAGCTCCTCCAGGAGCTTTCTGCATGACTTTCACCCTGCATTGCAACAATCTGCCTAAAAATATAGAATTCCAGTTTAGAGGGGGTTTTACTGTATATTAATGCAAAACTTTGTCATCTTTACTGATCTGTATCAAACCCATAGCAACTCTAAGTCAGTCCTTTGTTAGTTATGATTTCTGTTAAACAACTTGAATGCCAAGTAAATTTTCATCTGCAAAATTGGTCATATGTTTGCAGTTCTGAATGTTCAAACATGCAGTCACTGTTGGTGTCAAACAGTTTGGATGCTGATAACATACATAGTCACTCAGTCGAATGGTTTGCATATCTAGGTATTCACAAAACTGCTGCTAGCATACACAGAGTTAAGATATTGCTGGCAGTAACTTAATTAACTCCCCAAATAAATTATTGATGCATATCCAGAGTACAATTACTTGTATCATGTATTTTTCACTCCAGTACCAGAAAACATGTGCATTAATTATTCAATATCCAGTGTTCAAGGCTTTGTAATTATCTGTTTATTGACTTTTGACACATGATTTGGCAAGATCAAATTAAGCTAAGTGTGTTTATACATTTGAGTTTCTTCACAGCATCCATTCAGTGAATAAACATGAAGGTATTTAACCTTTTATTCCATGAATATTCATATACCGGTAAGAAATAATATTTGTATGAATATAAATTAGATACATGTAAATTTTGATAATTGTCTGTTTGTTTATATCAGGGTTTAACATCGCTTTGACCCATTACCTCATAGGCTATTTTTAGATCCAACCACTTTGAATAAGTCTACCAGAAAGGAGCATTAACTAGAGAAAGGAAAAAATTAGAATTTTGTAGTTTGAAACCATTGTGATAAATAGAGCATTTGCTCCTATAGGAGCAAATGCTCTATTTATCATAATGGTTTCACTAACAAAAAAGGTTTTGATCATAGCAGAGACTGTAGAATCAGATCAACATAAGTCCAATAGCAAATAGGGCAGACCAAGATCAGATGGCTTCTACATGAACTATCTGATCTGGGTTTACTCTGTTTACAAAGGCATTATAAGGTGTACCTATGGAGTAAAGCATTACAAGTAGTTTGCTTCTAAATGCACAAAGAAAGTAAGGCATCCGTTTTTTTGTGATCTTTCTGTAAGACATTCCTCCTGCACTGAGCTATCAATAATTGTCTAATCAAATCAATCTATAGATACAGCTTTTTAACACCTTTGTAAACTCCTTTACTCCCTAGATATATCTTTTAACTCATTCCCTCCAAGACTATTATTAGACCCGGCCAGTTTCTTTGAATTTATCTACCGAAAAGTAGCCTTAACTATAGACACTTAGAGCCGCGTGAGGCACCAACACTCGTCAGATTTAGTGCTTGTCCAGCTAAATTAAAACTTTTTGAAAAATATAAAGGGCCATTACTCCAAAATTTTGAAATCAAGAGTTATGGTTCATATGTAGGGGCCTTCTCCTCAATGAGATCTACCCACCTATGAAGTTTCATGTTGATACCTCTTATACTTTTCGAGTAATGAGCTACATTAAAGTTTTTGCACACCGACGACAACTACATCTAGACTACAACTATGACCATCAAGTGATATCACACTAGCTCGACTTTTTCTTCGAAAACAGACGAGCTAAAACGAAAAAAATTAGAATTGTGTAGTTTTGAAACCGTTGTGATCTAGCATTTGCTCCTAAAGAGAAAATGCTCTATTTAACACATACAATGGTTTCAATAATAAAGTTTTATAGAGGTGCAAATAGGTGTCAATATGAGGGAATGGGTTAATGTAAACAGAGCAGACATGCACATATCAGACTCAATAGCATCCATTTATAAGTCAAGCGATATGAATTTTTCAGTTTTAAAATAATATTTAAATTGTAATACTACAGTAAAACTCGGTTATAATGAATTCCAAGGGACTGAAGGATTTACTTCGCTATAAACATTATTCGCTATATTGATAGTACGAAGTTCGCTATAAATTATGACTGTGGCACACGACTGTTCAAAACTTTATGATTGAAAACCATATATAGACATAGCACATTTCCTATTATCAGTACAGTTTCTTCCAAAGTATGATCACCAATTGAAATAAACTATTCTTGCATCATTCTGCAGCTGAAGCTCCTTCATTCTAGCAGGTGCTATATATAATGTTATCTAATTTTAGGTCTGGCTTAGCTACAAGTAGCTCTAATGATTCCCAGTGACTTAGACCACCAAATTAAAGTAACAAGATCAGCCAGGGTTATGAAGGGTGAGGGTATTGCTAAACAAAACTTTTCCTTTCTCATTCATTGTCTATCTGACTGTTTTATTGTAACAGGGAGGCTATCATGTATGTCACTTTAGTGAGCTACCTCTTTTGTGACATAGTTTAACCCTTTCCCTAATATAAATGTCTTTTCCAGGGTTACAGATAAGGTTTTGTGTTATTTGGGTATTTACTCCTTACTTTTTCAACGAATTGGGTAATCAGAATTTCAATTGAGTATCAAGAAAAGTGTTACTCCATCAATTTGAAATGAATTGCTTTTTTACCCAAACAGTTTTAGATTCAATATATTATATACGTTATAAGCCTACACCAACAACTGAGATTGGTGTATGTCACAGAAAGACCCTTTTCGATCTGTAATTCTAACAGTCCATTTACTGATACTCGACATCCGAATGTTCGATGTAGTCCTTCATTTGCTAACATTTCAACACATCATATTTGTGCAGGAGTAATGTCTTATAAGCCAAGGATACTTTGAAACATATTTCTTGACAGTAATTTTGCCGACTTTAGTTGCACCTTCTCTACTAGTGTCTTACAGTTTTATGACAAAAGATCGACGATTATACCACTGACAACCTCTTTTGAGGTTTTACACACCTTGTTCACATTTCACAAATTATTTCTGGTTCGCCAAGGGAAGACCTAATATAATTAAAGAATGTGTTGCAGTAAAACAAGCCCGGTGTCACAGTAAACAATAGTTATTCATGCCTAAGAAATGCCCGACTATCGCATACTAATACGCGTCTGCTTGAATGCTTTTGCGTAAACAACTTATATATTTATTATATAATTGCTTTTCAGTACGCATGAGTTTCAAAATAATTCCTTTTCAACTGAATTTAATTGCGTATTTACGCAGATACGCACCATATCTGTAACCCTGCTTTTCACACATTTGCAAACTGAGTAGACGGCTCCTACAGATCAAAGTTTACAGTATCGAAATTGAGCAAATAAATATTCATGTTGTCATTATTTCCTACAAGAATACCGAACATGGAAAAGGTTAAATGCTCCACGCAAAGTAAAACATTGTACCATGTGTGTCTGCAAGGGTGTACCAGGATCTTTCCTGAAGCTGCAATGTTCATGGATTCACTTTAACCATTTTACTCCATTGTTTTGCCTTTTAATTAAATATAGCGTGGTCTTACCGTCTTTCAAACCTCTTAATGTTTAGCATAGTTGAAGGAAAAGTAGACTGTAATTACCTGTTTATGATGCATTTTTCATTTTTAAATCTACGAACGTATTGTTTACAAACAAAGTATCAGTATTCATGAAAATTGATGATGTAGTGAGCACTAAAAATTCATAATGGCATTATAGTTCTTAAAGGAATAGTCATGAAGGATGGTTTCAGGCCATGCTCGACATTCTTTCAAACTAAGTATTGTAGCAGTTTTGAATTATGTGAACCATACTCATAATGCAGCTAGTCATTGGAATGTCAATATTCAGTTGTTCTTCCTCTTCTATTATGTGCATCTGTGTAAAAATTGTATATGCATGCTTGCACATACACGCTAGTCTGTGTTTGTGTAGTGCGCGCATTAGTGTGTATGTGTGCACGTGAGTGTGTGTATGTGTTTGTAAAAGGGAGGTGTGTGTATTGGGGGGGGGGGGGGGCTGTATAGAATATAAAGACAGTTGCCTCAAAAGGGCACACGTTAGTCTTGTTTAGCACTAAATTGACTATCTTTCAATGTTAAGTCTGCTATCATTTGGTTAGAAAATATCTTCTCCGTATAAGAATACTGATGCAATTCTAAAAACTTACATTCCCGTTGCAGATTTGCTCATTTTGACGATGGTTTCATGAGCTGTCTATCTTTGTTTACATGAAGTTACCAGCCTAAACATGATGGACCACCCCCGCTAACTTCAAACTGAAGAGCGTAGTTATCGTTCTTGAGCGTATCAAAGGGCTGAAAGTGTTGGGAGATGTGTTGGTCGACGGAGAGATTAGGCGAGACTACCTTAACTATGACCGGAAACTAACAGTGACGTCACAATAAACCGAAAATGAACTTCGATTTTACGACTACGATATGAGCGCCACGTCACGTGACGTGACGTGGCAAAACGACCATTTAATTTACCGTTAAGTCATAGATCTTTGCAGAAACTATTCATAGAGGATCTTACACGAGTGTCCATTACATTTGTTTTATGAAACGAATTTGCTATCTGTATCTGTATCTATACGTCGTAGAATCCTATATAGGCTTTTACACGAGCTAAAGCTCGTGTCATATTTAGCTCGTGTCATATTCATTATAGTAAACGAGTTTCATGAAAACAATTTTTAATTAACACGAATGTAAGATTCTTTTTATCACATGTATAAGCCTTAAAAATGCCGTAGAAAATAAAACGGGTTGTACATGCACTGCAAACAGCGTAGTAATACAATGGGCGACGTACATGGAGCACTGCGATTGGCTAATGCTTAAATGAGCGCTATGATTGGCTAATGATTGCTTATTTGCATAAAAAAACGCACTAGTGCATTTCCGCGATTTACGGCACTCTGTTACGGCATTCCCGCAAGGCAGATTATGTGATAAAGCAGAATATGACTGGCCGCCTAGATACGTTTATGCGAAATTCATGTTCATAGAGAATGTATATGGTCAAGAATATATATGTTGTTAAAATGCCTATAACACTCTGTAATAGAGGAGTTGGCAGTATATAGTAGATCTATTAAGATATTGATGCATTTATGTAATTCTCTTAAGGCCTAGATTAATGTTAGAAGTAGTTGATCACAGCTTTACAGTAAAGGACCTGCAGAAAATATTCCGGGACTGGTCGAATATGGATTGTGATCGAATATTGGCAGTGGGAGGATCTGTTAGTTCTGTCTACTAGATCTAGCATATCGATCCCAGATTGTAATACATGAGGCGAAATTATTAGTTATTATTATGATTTACGACTGTCACAGCGCATTCAGTTAGGGATATACGTATTCTGGTTACGATTCTAATATCCGGATAGCAATTTTCTCCATGAAGTACCAAGTTACATTATCGGCAAAGGGTAGCAATGCAGTATTAAATGGTTCGTTTTGTGCAAGAGTATTCTCCCTTAGACATATATTTTTTCTATCATAACTATAAAGCTCCAACTAATCACATATTTATGCGTACAGTTATTGTACAATACAAACCTCTTAACACGAAATAGTCCGACATTGTAAGTCATAAAGCCTGTTGAAGTCATAAAGCCCATCTACATGTAAGTATATGTTCATTACTATTTTGCAACGCTGCACATAGATCTACATAATGCATGTTATGTATTATTCCTAGAGTATGTTTTAGCATTTTTTTTATATAATCTAGCACTATGAATAATAGCATATCAGTACTAGAAGACAAATGACCGAAAGACTGCAAATGCCACCCTTATAAAATACACTATTTTGGAGTGCATATATAGCTAACCTCTTTAATATCACCAGAGCTACAGATTATAAAGGTGCGTACCCATATACTAAAATCGTCATTTCTCCAGAGTGGTCACAGTAAAGTGTTTGGTGGAGAAATAAAGGAGTTATTCTTGAAAATGTTTAAATTCACGCATCTTACCTGTACCTCTGAAGTCAATTTCACTACCTCTGTTAACCAGTATCCAATTACAGTAAACCCTCTCTATAACGGCCACTAAATTGTGTTAATTAGATGGTATTTAGGGCAGGTGACTGCTTAAAGCAAGGTGAAAGTAAAACAGAACGCTCCTATAGGATCGTTCTGTTTTACTTTCACCTTGCTTTAAACAGCCACCTGCCTTTAACATAAAATAAATGATGTAATTTAGTGGCCGTTATAGAGAGGTTTTACTGTAATCGCCACCTTCGTCGAATCGCAACATCTTGGGTCCAGCTCAGACGAAGGGTAACTCGGCGTCTCATCAGTCTCCAAGCTGTTTGACACTTGGTCAACCGTTGCTCAAAAGCCTGTTATATGACGCTCGGTCATTTTTTTTCATCAAAAGTTTGATCGAATCGGAAATAGTAAAACTTTTACGAGATCCAAGTTAGAGCAGATAAGACCACAGAGGTTTTATGTGCATAGAACAAAGTGCATTATTTCGGAACGCAGAAGAATACCAAGACAGAACCACCGATCTACAGCAAGCCAGCTGGAAGGCTCGTTCACATGGAACATCCAAATGCCCAGGCGGGAGAAACCGGTCATGAAAATAAACATTAACGAATTCGCAGCTTCTGTGCAATGTCGTCTGTCTTGGTGAAGATCTATAGATATATCATAATTATATATGAATGCATATTAACGATTGATAGAGGCAGTAGTTGGATTGAAAACAACTTACGTTAAAACGAAATGTCACGTTACCCCTGTTTCGTTCACCCTACTATCACTGCTTTCTACGAGTCGTCTCATATGACAGAGGTCACACTGGCATGATCATAACCATTAGTATATGGAGTACACTATTTCGTAGAAAAACTCTTTCGGTGCCAAAATAATTTTCATCTGCAAACAATGTCGTCTGCTTGAAGTTTCTGAATGAATTATCATGCAATGTATTCTCTAAAAACGTAAGAGGTGTTTCCAAACAGTTTGGATCTTCGGTATCTCATCTGGATCCAAACTGTTTGCATTAAATTTCACAGGACTCGCCCTTTGCAGCAAGACCTGCGTGTGGCTTTTCCAGCGACTTCGGCGGTGAACGAAATCATACACATATACACATGTATAAAAACTTTATTTTATTTTTCTACAAACATCAGTATCCTGGTGAGATGCCGTGTTAATTTGTATCAATTCGACAAGGATTTGTAATGAAATGAAAAATACCATGACGGACTATTGGTAGATATTGTATTTATTTTATAAATCAGTGACATGCGGTTTCTGTTGTCTCAAGATGAACGCGGACATATATCTTATTTCTAAATTGTTTCAAAGTTTCACTAGGGCAACAGAAACCAAATCATTTCTGATAGACAAGAGCGTTGGGCGACCACAATAGCACAGGTTGCAATCTTTGTTTAACATACATTTTAAATGTGCTTATATTGTGTTTTAGAAATTACAACTATAGTGCAATCTATCTTTCTGTTAAACATGTCTACTCAAACCGTGATCTAGAATAATTTATACAATAAAACCTCTCTATAACGACCAATAGATTACATAAAAGCATTTTTGTGTTAAAGGCAGGTGGCTGCTTAAAGCAAGATGAAAGTAAAACAGAACGGTCCTAAAGGAGCGTTTCTGTTTTACTTTCATCTTGCTTTAAGCAGCCACCTGCCCTAAATACCAAAAATTAATTAACACAATTGAGTGGCCGTTATAGAGAGGTTTTACTGTACACAGGCCTACTTCCGGTTCTTTTGAGGTGTCCAAGACAAATTAGCGAGTATCAAACAAATTAGACCCAGATGAGGACGCCGGGTTACTCGGTGTCTCATCTTGATCCAAATTGTTTTGCATATGACAGCCAGACCGTGGCTTTGCATGATAAGGTTCATTAATATTCATGGCAAAATAATGACAACATGCATATTAATTGACTGCATTTTAAAATAATATGGAAACATAAATATCTAACCAAGACCGAAAGTGTAACAATTAGATCTATATTATTTTGTAAACAAACAGAAACAGACCCTGATCTGACGGCTTGTATAGGATCCGTCTGATCTGGGCCTAGTCTATTTGCAAAGGACGTAGAGGACGCGTATTTATGGAGTAAAGGGTTAAGGATTCGATAACATGACTGAAAGATGAACGAGAAAAGGGTAATATAAAATACGAGCAACAAAGTTAACATAACAATAC